>CM042838.1:45455527-45863858 GCA_023653725.1 Bungarus multicinctus | reverse complement strand
AGGCTGTGCGTACATCTTTAGTCTTTGCTATGTATGGAATCCAGGTACCCCTTCTTAAGGCAGTATTTCAAATTCATTTTTTTCCTCCATAGTTCTGCCACAACTTTGTGTGACGGCATGAACGATATGCAGAAAATATTGCTCTACAAGCAGCATATCAACATTTGGATAATCCTCCTAACAGCACCATTTGAGAGGAATCAAGTTCTCTTCCAGTTCCCATCTAGCCTCACTTCCAAACTTTTAATAGGCGTACAGAAATTTTATGCGCTTTATTTTTTTTTCTTTTAATTAGAATGCCATTATAAAACCACTCACAAATATTGCATAAAGTTGCTTTCTTTTCTTTCTTTTTGCAGTCTAGGGGTACCTTTAAACAGTAAATTTCAGATTTGGAAGCGGGGGCTGGTTAATTTCATGGGTCCTTGATTTTTATCCTCTACAGTAAGGATTTATCAGATCATCCCAGACAAAACAAGGCTTATTCTGAGTTTAGATGAACAAAAAGGAAGGAGACAAGAAAATCACAGGTAATACAAACTGTAGTAATACAAACTATAATATCTAATAGGTATTAGGTACAAATTTTACTTTCTGCTCTAAAAACGTCCCACTTTTGGCACCTTTAATAGTCTTTGGTGGACTTTCCTACTCTGTTGTCAGGTGTCTATGTGAAGGGGACAGTATTAAAGCTTGAAAATGCTATATACAGCTGGGATTCAGAAGAAGTGACCTCTGATTGCTACCCTATGGAAGGCCTGGATAGTTAAGGAAGACAGGTGCTGTCATAAACCCATTTTAGCTAGGATGCTCATGCAGACCCTATCCCCCTTTTGGCAGCACACACAGTTCCCTTTACCTGCCTTAATTCTACTCAATTTCACATCATAATTAGGCAGAAAACAGAAAAGAAGCTAAAAAAGAGGTTTAACAAAATTAGAAAGCAAAGGAAAGCCATACTCCTTCCAAAATCCAGCAAACTAAAGAAAATCCTGGCTCTACCAACACATTGTTTTTATTTATTTATTTACTTATTTCAACATATGTTGCTCCATTTTCAAAACATGGAGCGATGTTAAAAAAATATTAATGTTAATAGAACAAACAATAACAACAATCAATTGGACGTGCACCATTTGGGAGGAAGCGTATCTTTCAATAGTCCCCAAGTGGTTTTCTGGAGTCATTCCTTCTTGGCTGTTGGAAAATGTAGTTGAGAAGTGGAGGAGGCTGTTTCACAGGGGGAGGGACACATCACTAAGCTTGACTACAGGGTCTCCATAAATGACATTCCCTTAGCAGTGGGACCTTCAATAAGCTTTCTATCCCAGATTTAACTAGATGGCAGATTGTGGCCACTGAAATCCAGTCACTGAGTAGAGCGGATAAGTGATAACCAGCACCTTAAATTGCACTTGGAAGCCAACTGCAGTTTGTTCAGCTGTTGGAATAGTCTTATTACATGTACCTGGCTGTCTGTGTGTGGTGGTAAGCTACTGGTTCGGCCTAACAGGTAGTAAAAAAAAAAGCCTCCAACGATCAGCTGAGAGGAAGAAAAAAATCAGCTGAGAGGAGAAAGAAGGCCCTCCCACCTACCCCTGCACTTTTCTCTTCTTTATCCTCTCAGTTGATTGGCGCTGCTGGTGCGGGGAAAGCTGTGCGTACATGTTAGGTGGGCACACATTAGGTACGCGTGCATGTGATCACCAAACCAGTAGTGGAACAGGAGGATCTCACTGTTATACTGCATGTCGAACTTTCTGAATAGCCTGTTAAGGTAGCCCTATGTCAAAAAAAATGAGTTTGTCCTGTGCCAAGCTGACTAAACTGAGTTGCCGTAAGTAAAACCAGTGAGTAAAACCACCCCTGATCCAGGAATGGCTGCAACCTGTGAACAATATGTGATTGTGCAAAGGCCTTCCTGGCCACAACCATATTGCTCAGCCAGGAGTCCAAGTGGACATCCAGATTGTAGGCCAGTTCCATTCAGTAGAGTATAAACCCATGCCAACTAAAAAATCATTTTTCTGGACAAAGTAGACTTCTAAACTCACAAACCCTTCATGTTGCTAGCATTCAATCTAAGTTTGTGTTTCTCATCCAGGTGGGTCCATTTTCACATCTTCTGCTCAGCCAATGATTTATAGCAATTCAGTATCATCAACATATTGGTAGTGCCTCATGCCATGCTGATAGATGATCTTGCCCAATGGTTTTGTGTGGATATTTAAGAGCAGCAGGGAGAGAACTGAAGCACGTGGCACCCTATATTACAATGCTCAAGGGCTTGAATCTTTCTACCCATAACCTGGCAGTCAGGAGTGGGCACCCAGGAAGGAGAGCCATTACTGGATAGTTATACCCTCACCCCACAACTATTTCAGCCAGTACACAAAGATATCACACTTAATGGTATTGAAAACAAGCAAGAGGTCCAGCAAGTCCAGAAGTGTTGCACTTCTCCATCCCAGTCCTATTAAATGCCAGCAAAAAAAGTGACCAGTAGGTTTGGTCCCATACCCAGGCCTGAATCTTAATTGAAAAGGGCTCAAATAATCCATTTCATTCAGCCCTCTTTGCAGCTGCAGTCCAAAATTTCCTAAAATGGGGAGATTGGAGCCTAGCCAGTAATTATCCAAAGTAACTGGATTGAGTAATGGCTCCTTGAGAAGGGGGCAAATCACTGCTTCTTTCAAGGCTGAGGGCATTACCGCTCACTCAAGGGCTGAAATATAACCTGTAGGTGACATTTTAAACAGCACAATGAACCCTGTCCATTTCCTCAAGCTAATCTTGTAAATCTAGGCCTGAGATACCTCAGCTGGACCTGTCAGCCAGTGTCCAGCTGTGACTGAATATGAGAGAATATTCCTTCAAATACCAAGCATGTTTTTCATCATAATCCTCCAACTCAGTTTTCCCATGGACTTTAAACATGACCCTATCCTACTACTAAAAGCATATTATGGCCAAGAAAAGACATCATAACTCTAACTTACAGCCTGGGTGGACAGCTTTTTTTGTGTGCCTGAGGGCTTTATTTGCTCTCTCTTTTTCAACTTGAGAGTTGCACTCTAGCATTATAACATTATAGTGACAGCTCCATCTCAGTGGGTGAGGCACTGGTGCCATCATGCACATGGCTAGGGGAAAAATAAATTTAAAGCAAGACAGCTTCCAAAAGCACATCAAAAAGAGTCACGCTTTTAAAAATGTTCTTAAAAACTCTAAAATGTGTACAGTCGGGGGTGGTGGTGGTAAACGAGGATACACAAGGGTAAACTGGGTTGCCAGAATTTGGCAGTCTAACGAGATGGGCAGGAGGAGCTTGCTGGCAGCCCAGACCTGCTTACTAGGCAGTTTTTTGTAGCTGTTCTTCAGAGGTTCCATTGCCAGAGTGCCGTCTGCTGTCTCTACAGTAGGAAAAGCAGCTTCTGAATCCCCCCACTGTCCAATTCAATTATATTTCATTTCTATGAATGCTACAGGGTCGAAAGACTAATCAGATTACCTGCCAAAGCACCACCCTCTTCATTTGGAAGGATGATTTGGTAGAATGAATTGGGCATAGTCATGAATAAGATCCCTTTATGGCAGCTATTTTCCCTTCCCAAACTCAATTTATTATTGTATAATAAGCAATTACAGATCAGTGAAAAGATGTTAAAGCTGTACTTTTTCTCTAATGAACTGAGAGATTGTATCTTTTTTGTCATTATCCCCCATGGCCTGAAATTCTTTTCAGGGGCAGCAATTGTCCCAACACATCCCCACAAACCTGGAATTTTTTGAAGTCCATCTAAAGTCTTGGCTCAATTTTTGGATAAGAAAGCAAATTCAGTTGGGTTGATACCTTTTATTCAAGGCATCAAAACTAACCAAGAAAAGTTAAGTACCCTTTCAATGTTTTGGATTGTTGACTTCAATGAAAAGAAAGAATGGTAAGAAAGAGACACACAAAGAGAGGATGCAGTGAGAAGAAAAGTATGAAGTATATCCCTATTCCAGGGATATACTCAGGGGTGGGTTTCTACTGGTTCTGTCCACCTCTGTAGAACCAGTAGCTCTGAAGAGCAGCAGACATAGAACCTGTTCTATGTCTGCTGATTTTTTTACCTATCTGCCCACCCGGGCTCTTACCTGATCTTTATTTCCTGATTTTTCAACTTCAGCTGCCAAACGAGGCACAGCTGAAGTTAAAAAAGCAGGAAAAGAGGGCTGTTTCAAAGGCTGCTTCTCTGCACTCGGAGTGCTAATGATGATTTATAGGCGCATGCTCTCCCAGTGTGCAGAGAAGCACATCACCAATCACCGACCCTTGTAAATCCCGAACTGATAGTTAACCCTGTCGTATCCCACTCCTGGATATACCGTATGTAGTTTTCTGGATGATAACATAGAAATGATTTATTGCTCCTTTCTGCATGGCCAGGTAAGCCTTTCTTTCTTCTTCTGGACTTTTCAGTTTAGCTTAAAGTCCTGCCATCTTCTGCTAGTCTTCCATGTAGTATATTAACCAGGTTGGCTGTTTAATTTGTTTAGTTCTATTGAGATTATCTAGGTGCAGGCTGAAGGGTATGTGTGTGTTCTGGATTGGTTAATATTTGAAATACTTACTGTTCATTGGTCTACATTCCGGCGGGAGATCCTCGCGCCGTCATTGGTTGGCTTAGGCGCGGGAGCCCTTTAAAAGAAGGGCTGCCGCGCCGCCGTGCCAGTCGGTGTCCTGAGAATAAAACAAAAAGACTGAATCACTATACGTGTGTGCCTCTTCATTGCCGCTCCAAAACACTGGCGACGAGGATGGGATCGAGGCAACACGTTTAGAGAGTGCATAGCGGCGGAGAGCGAGCGGCATCATGTCCGGAAGCAACGCACCGCCTGAAAAATTCAACCCGGCCAAGGAGGAATGGCAGACGTATGTGGACCGATTCCTCATGTTTTTGGAGAGTAGCGATCTGAGCGGAGTGTCGGATCACCGAAAGAGAGCGGTGTTTTTGACCCACTGCGGCCAAGCCGTGTTTCGGATGGCAAAGGCGCTAGCGTCTCCAATCGATGTCAAAACGCTAACTTGGCCCGAGCTAGAGAAGATCCTGAGGAAACACTACGCGCCCACAGTTTCCTGCCTGATAAAGCGCCATGAGTTTTACCTCCGGAACCAAAAAGAAGGTGAACCTATCGCCGATTTCGTGGCAGATTTAAGAGAAATAGGTGGAGAGTGCGAATTCTCGGATTTCAATGAGGCGCTAAGAGACCGGATCGTTTTAGGCTTAAAAGATCCAATATTGCAGAGTAAGTTGCTAAACCGACCCAAGATAACAGCCACAGAGGCCATCGAAGAAGCCACCGCAGCCGAAGCTGCTCACAAATCGGCGGCAAGAATGAAACAGATTAATCAAGCTGCACACCACAAATCCAAAGACGCCACCAAAGCTGATGATGAACAAGGAAAAACCTCAACACACTACGAGGATCTTGAAACTGAGACCAGTAGTGAAGAAGACGAGGTTTGCCACCTAAAAGCCGCGAGAGGGAAAAAAGAGCGGGCACCCAGGCGGTTTGATTTTGAATGCAACCGTTGTGGTGGAAACCACCCCAGATCAGAGTGCCGGTTCATAGACGCAATATGCCGAAAGTGTGAAAAGAAAGGGCACATTGCAAGGGTATGCAGAGCCCGATCAAGCTACAGCCCCAGGCGAAGAGAAAGCCCTCCCCCAAGAGAGAGAGAAAAGAAAACAAACAACCGTTGGAGCCAGGAAGGAAGGAATAGAAAGTTTAAAGAGTCATATTACAAGAAGGAAGAAACACATCAAACAATAATAATTGGTCACTCTAATACAAAAAACGTCAAAAAAGTCCACATGCAAGTAAGAATTGAAGAAAAAAATTGTGAAATGGAAGTGGATTCGGGATCATTCCTTTCCATGGTTTCCTGGGACACTATTAAAAAATTGATCCCAGACATACGGCGAAGCGAACTAGACAAACAGAAATTAACGCTCAAAGACTACCAGGGAAACAGAATTCCGGTAATAGGGATTGGACATTTCCAGGTAACCTTCAACAACCATACTGAGATTCTGCCCCTAACAATCGTGGACCGGAACAGACCCAGCCTCTTAGGACTGGAATGGTTCGAACCGCTGGGAATAGGGATGACCGGTATCAACCATATCACAGACGCTGACTGGGAGGCAGATCTCATTCAAGAATTCCAGGACCTGTTCAGCGAAGAATTAGGCAAGTACCGGGGTAACCCGATCTCTTTTAACATAGACCCCAAGGTAGCCCCAATTAGACTAAAGGCTAGACGGGTACCTTTTGCCTTAAAGCCAAAAATAGAAGAACAACTGGATAAACTAGTAAAGCAAGGGGTTCTCGAGCCAGTTGACCACGCTAAATGGGAGACCCCTATAGTGACCCCTATAAAAGCAGACGGGTCGGTTCGTATTTGTGGGGACTATAAGGCGACCCTCAACCATGCACTACAACAGAGCGCATACCCCGTGCCTGTCGTGCAACACTTGTTACATTCTATCAAGGGCGGAAAGATTTTCGCTAAACTCGATTTGGCTCAGGCTTACCAGCAACTGCCCGTTGACAAAAAAACAGCGGAAGCCCAAACTATTGTAACACACCGGGGTGCATTTAAGTGTAATCGCCTCCAATTTGGCGTTAGCGTGGCACCAGGCATTTTTCAATCTCTTATGGAACGCCTCCTTCAAGGAATTCCTGGAGTCATTCCATATTTCGATGACGTCCTAATTGCAGCTAAACACAAATTGCAACTGCGAGACCGCTTAAGAAAAGTACTGACCAAATTTACTGAGGCTGGGTTTAAAGTCAAAAAAGACAAATGTACCCTTATCACAGACAAAATAGAGTTTTTAGGATACCTAATCGATGGCAATGGCATCCATCCAACAGCAGGAAAAACCCGTGCTATCAAAAATGCCCCCACACCAACTAACAAGGCTGACCTACAAGCTTTCCTCGGGTTGATAAATTTTTACCATGTCTTTTTGCCCCAGAAAGCCACGGTGGCGGAACCCTTGCATAGACTTTTGGACAAAGACGCATCGTGGAAGTGGGGACATCGGGAAGAAACAGCATTTAACAAAATTAAAGACATGATCACTTCAGCTCAAGTGTTAATTCAATATAACGAGACTTTGCCATTGTTACTAACTTGTGATGCTTCCCCCTTTGGAGTCGGAGCTGTTCTGAGCCACCTTCTACCTAACGGCAGAGAGGCTCCGATTGCCTTCTATTCAAAAACCTTGTCCCAAAGCCAAAGGAATTACAGTCAACTGGACAAGGAGGCACTAGCCATAATTTCGGGTATTAAACGTTTCCATGAATACCTGTATGGCCGATCATTTTCTATCATCACCGATCACAAACCCCTACTAGGTATCCTGGCGGGTGACAAACCCACACCCCACATTCTATCACCCAGAATGACAAGATGGTCAGAATTCCTGGCCGCTTACAATTACACCCTGTCTTACCGCCCGGGTCCGACCATCACGCACGCCGATGCTTTAAGTCGTTGCCCGTTACCAGACTCTGATCCTGAACCAAACCCCAGCACTTCAACCTTTTTGATTGAGACCCTGCCCGACCTCCCGATGACAGCAGCAGACATCGCGCACGAAACCTCTAACGACCACCTACTGCATACCGTGAGTAGGTGGATCATAAAGGGTTGGCCTGACTCTGAGTTACAAGAACAGCACAGACCGTTTAAACAGAGACAAATGGAACTGTCCGTACTAAAAGGCTGTGTACTATGGGGGGATCGAGTGGTCATTCCACAAAAACTGCGAAATCCCATATTGAAACTATTGCATGAGGGACACCCCGGGGTGGTAAAGATGAAAAGTCTAGCTAGAAGTTATGTATGGTGGCCTGGGTTAGACAAGGATGTTACCGACTGGGTCGCGGGTTGCCAGCCCTGCCAGACTTCCCGGCCCTCACCCCCAAAGGCACCAGTTACTGAGTGGGATCTACCTAGGGGCCCTTGGTCTAGAGTCCACATAGATTTTGCAGGTCCGACTAAGGGACATACCTTCTTGATTCTGGTAGACGCTTATTCCAACTGGTTAGAAGTGAGCCTCATGAAATCAACCTCTTCTGAAGCTGTCATCCGACAGCTCAGTCACTGGTTTGCCACCCATGGTTTACCAGACGTCCTGGTATCTGACAACGGCCCTCAATTCACGGCTACAGAATTTGAGGGCTACCTAGCAAGTTTGGGCATACGCCATGCTTTAACCGCGCCGGCACATCCGGCAGCGAATGGACGGGCCGAGCGCATGGTCCGGTTTACCAAGGAGTCCCTTCTTAAGTTAGACCAGGGCCCTATACAAACACGCATCGACAAATTATTGTTCCTCCAACACACTACACCTAGTAGCACTACGAACAAAACTCCTGCTGAATTACTTATGGGGAGGAAACTACGTTCCCCTCTCGATAGACTACACCCCACCTACTCTACAGAGAAACCCCTAGATTCTTCAACCAAAGTCCGAACATTCCGAATTGGGGATTTAGTTTACGCTAAAAACCTGGTAGGGCACCCCTTATGGGTGCCAGCCACCATCACACATCTAACCGGACCCCGTTCTTACCGGCTTACCACCGCTGATGGCAAAAGCTGGAAGCGACACATAGACCAACTTCGAACTCGCACCCACCCCAGACCTGGCGATTTTCCTGGGGGGGAAGGGGAACAACCATCAAGCAGTCTGGATAAGGGAAGCCCACTAACAAACAATGACACCCTAACTCACACACACACACCCTCAACTCTAGCTCCGGTCGGGTCGCGCTGCTACGCACCTGATCCTGAAGAACGTCCCGCTGAAACATCTGACAGGGTCGTCGATAATCCAGGACGAGCAGGGAGCGGCATGGCCACGTCAACTAGCCCAGTTAGGCCCGTTGGTAGTGACGCAGCCGGCTCGACCTGCTCGAAGTTTCCAGGGCCGGAGGCGAGAGGAGCAACAGGTCCTTCCGCACCAGCCGATGGTAACGACGCAACTGAGCCGCGCAGGTCCAGTCGGACTCACAGGAGCCCCGCCTATCTACGTGATTACGTAACATAGGCGCGGCTCCTGATTGGTCAGACTGGACCAAGGAGGGAGGGGTGTTCTGGATTGGTTAATATTTGAAATACTTACTGTTCATTGGTCTACATTCCGGCGGGAGATCCTCGCGCCGTCATTGGTTGGCTTAGGCGCGGGAGCCCTTTAAAAGAAGGGCTGCCGCGCCGCCGTGCCAGTCGGTGTCCTGAGAATAAAACAAAAAGACTGAATCACTATACGTGTGTGCCTCTTCATTGCCGCTCCAAAACAGTGTGCTTTTGAAGTGGAGTTCAACTAAACTCCTTTTTGATGTTTGAAACCTAGAGTCCAATGGCCTGATAATTTCATATGGAGATGACATGTACATCCAGTGGCTTTCGGTTTGATTCCAAATAAACTTTGCCTTAAATTCTGGGAATCCAGGTGAATTCTTCAGGTGAACCAACTAATAAGCTAAAATCTACTTTAGAGACTCTTCTGAAGGGATCTTTTCTGAATATAAGTCTTTTTCTCTACCTATATCCAAACTGAGTTCCTTCCTCCTGATGTAAATGTGCCATGAATTTCTTTTTATCTTTTAAAAATTATACTTGTGTCATTTAAAAACTTTTAACAATAATTGTGTAATGAGCTGGGAGAATAATCTAGAGGGACAAAAAGAAGAATCACAGTCCTAGACAGCAGTCTGATAAATGAAATCTGAGCCCAAGCTAGAAATGTAATTTGAAAAAAACATTCCAGAATTGATCCTCCCTAATTCTCTGGAATCTAAAGGCAGGGAGGGGAAAAAAACTTTCAGACTTGCAAGATTCTTATTACTGTAATCTTATAATAAAAGTAGTATTAGTGTTCCTGATATTGGCTTCTTGGTCTATACTACTTGAAGGGTTGACACTCTGAGGACAGTGGGTATGCTGGTAAATGTTTAAGAACTGGCTCTTCCTACTCCATGATTGCCACATTCCATTGATGGCATGCTGCTTGCCCAAGAACAATTGATTGACATGGTAGACATAAAGGATCACTTCTGCTCTTCCCTCAACTTACCCATGAAATTCCAGAAAATTTAACAAATTAATGGCATGAATTAATGTGAATTGGCTCTAGTATATAGCTGGTTCAGAGTCATTTATTGATTTTCTATTCTTTGATATTCTTTCTATCTACCATCTATCTATCTAATCTCAAGATAACATGTCAAAGAATAGAAACTTAATGAATGACTCTGAACAAGCAGTGCTAGAGCCAGCTCACACTAATTTATGTAAGTAATATGTCAGTTGTTCATTTTTATGTGCTGATTTTATAGGATTTTAATCTTTTCTTAAATTTTTTCTAATTTGTTGATATTTTATTATGGCTTATGGTAAATCTATTTGCCCATAAGGGGAGGAAAAATAAAGACCAGAAAAAAACCACTTCTTTTTGGTTATTACAGCAACCATTTTGCAGAGATATATGGTGTTCTGAGCAAAATCTGTTTTCTCTTTCACTGTGTAGAATTTATTCTCCAGTCAGCTAGTTGAATTTAACAGTGTACAGATGGAGATTCTCATTCTGCCTATCTAGGACTTACAAGCTTCAGTGATTTGTTAGAAAATATTTCTCTCACAAATGTCCCTGATTTCCAATTTGGTAGAATGTCCATATGTGGCCAAACTAGCTTCTGCTATGCTGTTTATCTATCATGGTATAGCCATTCCTGATATTGATCTAATGCTATTCTTTCCAAGGTATTAGTGTAGCATTTATTGGGCTACCTGTCCTGTCGTCATCAACTTCATGGGTTAGGCTGAGTGAGAATAAGAAAACCAGTGTGTAGTTTTTGGGATCTCCTCTGTAGGTTGCTCCTACTAGCTACCGTAGATGGCTGTCTGGGAGTCTTCAGACCCAAGACTTACATCTGCTGTTACAGTCCTAGGCGTGAGGGATTTAACATCAGTTTTCTGGGACCAAATCTCTGCACTGACTTTGTTCAAACAAAATGAAGAAGAAATGACCCATGCACAAATCAAATAATACCTTAAGTCAGTATTTCTCAACCTTGGCAACTTTAAAATGTGTGGACTTCAAACATGATTTGTGGGGAATTTTGGGCGTTGAAGTCTACAACATTTTAAGGTTGCTAAGGTTGAGAAACATTGCCTTAAGTAAACCACAGAGAAGTATATTGCTAATTAAAAAAAAACATATGTATATATACTTCTTAAAAAGAAATTATGAAGTCATTTGTGTAGATTCCAAAAGGACATAATCATTGGATACCCATCAAACAGTTGTTCCTGTAATTACTAGCTAGTTACAAAGTCAGGGCTGATAACATCATTTAGCAGAAACTAATTAATCACTTAGCTTTTCTAGCATACTGTTTTGTGTTACAACAATTATTAGGTACAGATTTTTAAAAACATAATTTATTGGTACTTAGTACTTGTAGAAAAATGACCTCGTGTCTTCACCGATGAAGAATATTTATTTTCATCAAGAGACCAGACCCATTTCCTATTCAGTAAAAGTAGCATCTTCAGACAATGTTCATAAAGATAATGAGGAAGCTTTTAAATGCATAAATTACTAAACTTGCATGTAGATGCAAATGAACAGATTTTAAAGCAGTTTATGAGCATGAATCAATCGTATTTATTAGAAAAGATTATGAAAATAGTGCACAAATATTAACAGCTTCCACCATGAAATATGTCTTTTTTGACTGCTTTTTGACAATGTTGTAATTGCTAAGAGAATTTGGGCAGAATGCACCATGTTACTATTGAAGAAAATCTGAGCAGGTGGAGAAACTTCAAGGACTCTTTTGGACAAGCAAAAAGTTGTTGCTGCTGCTCAGCAAAGTCCTATTTAAAAAGTCAAAGTGGCACATGATCAAAACTTCACCTTGTATATTTGTAGTATTGATCATGTACAAAAGTGGAGTTCTTTGATTGCATGATTATGACTTCCAGTCTTGGTTTTCAGAACCTCCCCTTGGATAGAAATGTTATGCAAGTACATAGCCTGATAATTTGATCTGGATTGTTCACTTCCATCTGAATAACAGTATACCACAACAAACACTAGGAAGAAGTGTGTATTCTTTTAAGCGTTTAAACATTATTTCATGCTCATCTTGCCATAAAAAGGTGTGTGGAAGCTTCCATTTCCGGGCTTATGCAAATGGTAATAGTTAGACTCTCAGACGTGGCCAGTTAAGCTGCTTTTAAGTCACATTTTATTTTGCAATTTCCAGAAAGAGAACCTTTTTAACCCAAGTGAATTTCCCATAGTTTGGGGATTGATTTTTAACCACCTGGAGACAATATTAGTAGACTCTGTTCAATACTCTTGCCTGTGGTATAAAATAAAATTCATTTTGAAAGATCTTGCAAATTTACTCCTATAGAAATCATATGGTTCTTCTTTCATATCCCTAGTGGGGAGGGGTAAGTTTGTTCCCTTGTGAAAGCACCTTTTTATTCCAGCATTTGAATGCATCTATTTAACATCTGGATCTGGATCTTGCTGCTTCATCAGTAGAATCTCAAGTTCTTTTGATTGATTATGAAGCCCAGGTATAAATTATGTTTATAATTTATATATTATATAAATTGTATTTATATTATATATGTATAATTTATATTATATAAATTGTATTATATATATAAATTAGCACCAGTGAAAGCTGGTGCTAAATAGCAGCCCATGTTACAAATTAGGGTAAATATCATAGCATGAGCATGTTCATATTGTTACAATTAATGGCCCAGTGCATTGCAATGCACTGGAAATTAATGAAATGGTATTAATTGGGCTGTTGAAGAGATTGAAGGAAGTGGAATCTATCATTCCAGAACGTTCTGGAGCAGCCATTTCCTATCATTACATTAGAAGTGGAGGCCATGCCAGTTCTTTATGCTTTAAAGGTATCTTTTTGTTGAAATAGTTCTCAGATGAATACATACAGTATGCATGACTTACAATTTTGACTTACAACCATTTGATTAGTGACCGTTTAGAGTTACATCTGCATTGAAAAAATGGTTTTCACACTTGTGACTGTTGCAACATCTCCATGATCATGTGATCAACTGGCATATAATTATGACAGTTGCACCGGTCTGGGATCACATGGGGTTACTTTTTGTAATCTTCCCAGCCAGCTTTTGACAAGCAAAGTCAATGAGGGGAGCCAGATTCACTTAACAACTGCAATGATGTGCTTAATGTTTGTGGTAAAGAGATCATAAAATGGGGCAAAACTCATTTAACAACTGCCTCAGTTGGAATGGAAATTTTGGGCTCAACTGTGGTCATAATTCAAAACTGCCTGTATCAATGTGCTTATTTCAATTCTCCAAACTACTCAAAATTTCCACTACCGGTTCTTTGGAACTGGTCAAGAAGCTACTGTTTTGCCACAATATCTCTTCCTGAGCTGAACCCTTCAGACTCCTGCACATCTTGTGCTGATGGCCTATGAAAAGAATTCAGATGGACTCCAGGCAGCATGATTATCCTTCTTTACGGATATAATGGTCAGTAGAGCAGGCAACATTTGTTTTGTTGAATCTGAAATGTTTAGAGTTCAAAATGGTTGCTTAGTGTTTGAAAGAGATGTCTCTGACACATCAGAAGTGTTCGGGAATTGTTCTGGCCACTCTGAAAATATTCTGAGCTTTGGTTAGCCCCATTTTTGGATTTGAATCTATGTTTTTGATCTTGGACAACCTTTTTGAATCCAAAGCAGAGCACTCTAAATTTGAAATTGGGTATTAAGAGTTTTGAAATTGAAAGATTTGGGGCGGCACTGTTACTTAATAGGTTTGCCACTTTACTCTGCTTTGGAGATCTTTCTCTCTTCCCATATTATTAGTCTTAATATTATTGTTACAACATGTTCCTTAAAATCTCCGTTCTACCACCACCCCTTGCTTTTTTTGTTTGTTTTTTGTAATCCTGTCTGAATTTGATTTTGAATTCAGAATTTATCTTTTTCATTACTTTGGCCTGGTTACAGATACAGGAAATTCAATTGTTGATAGCTTGGAATCTTTCGCTGTCATTTATCATTTTTAATTCTTGTGCACCTGTCTTATGCTTGGCATAAAGTAGTAATCACTGGTTTGGCTAATGGGATGTCTATCACAAGCGAGTAAGTTGCCAAGTAAGCTGCTAATGATGTTTCCTTAAGCCAGTTAATAGGCTGCTCTAATAAAAGATTTGTCTCAGCACCATCCTTCTCTGCAGCAGCTTGAGGCTTGATTTTTGCTAATAGTCACAGATATTTGGGACTATAGTATGAAGCCCATGTGCTGGAGCAGCTGCACTAGACTGCCTTAAACATAGAATGCATGTTAAATATATTGACTGAAGCTCTCCAATCTTATCTTACAGCTTCTGTGACATTAAAGAGGGCTGAACTGAAAGATAACGAGACATTGGAATGCCAGATAGGTGAAATTGGAGTCAAGATAACTAACCATGTTTATTTTTTGTATTTATGTATGTATGTATGTATGTATGTATGTATGTATGTATGTATGTATGTATGTATGTATGTATGTCAATTGCTTACAAGATAATAGGTATAAGTAAAAACAAAGTTATGAATACATGGATACCTATAAGAAAAATAAGAAAAAAATAAAAGAAATAATAGGACAGGGATGGTAGGCACGTTGGTGCGCTTATGCACGCCCCCTACAGACCTCTTAGGAAATGGGTGAGGTCAATAGTAGACAGTCTAAGGTTAAAGTTTTTGGGGTTTGGGGAAGAAACCACAGAGTCAGGTAGAGTATTCCAGACATTGACCACTCTGTTGCTGAAGTCGTATTTCCTGCAATCAAGTTTGGTGCGGTTAACCTTGAGTTTGTATCTATTGTTTGCTCTTGTGTTGTTATGGTTGAAGCTGAAGTATTCATTGAGTAAAGATAGTTAACCATGTTCGCCCTTCCTGTTGATTAGGAATCTGATGGTTCCTCATATGTTGAGATGGCAAGGCTTTATAAAGTTCAGGCCTCAGCAGGCCTTTGAGGCCATGGGAAGTTCCTAAGGAAACCACTAGCTTATGGTTTAGGCATATGACCAGTACTGCTGAAGGCGTGTATGACTATTTTTATAATTTCTATATTTCTATACCTTGTCTGTTGTGTGTCATCTTTCTCTTATGTAACTAACACAAAGCAAAAAAAATGTAATAAATATCCACCTCACACTGTGTTCCTCCATCTTTTGGAGGACTAGCCTTTGTTCAGTTGAATGAACATGTTTTTTTGCTTATCAAGATAAACCTAGACTCTGTCTTTTATTTTACAGAGCCACGCCTGTCAAGCTGCATGACATTTCTAATTTGCTTCTTGTCAATCCTGGATTTATTTTTAATTATCAAATAACCCATTTTTTGCACAACTCTTCACATCATACAGAACAAGGGAATGTGAACACCCTTTGTGACCTTCTCATTTATTTACTTATTTATTTTATTTGTCAAGCAAGTAATAGATAACAGGTATAAATATAAACATAAATATAAATTCTCAGCCAGTTTCAACAAACAAAACCAATGGGGAAGCTGGATTTGCTTAATGACAATACAATTCTCTTAACAACTCCTAACTACTGTTCTTAAGCGATTAACAGTAGCAAAAAGTTTGTACTAGTTCCTATGCTCTGATTTAAAAAACCAGCAGGTTGGGAGTAACAGTTGCATGAAAAAAAATATGATTTTTTTTTTAAAAAAGAAACTTTTTCAAATGGTTTCCAATCAATATTATATTAAAATAAATGTCAGTGTAGCACTTAGTGTTATTTATGATATAAAAATGAAGTTGAATCATGTTAGCAATTTCTAGGTTCTGCTTTATATTTCTTTTCAAATCACAAATTGGGAAAACTGATATAAGATTCCACTCAAAGCGAAAGCTATGCAGGTAGTCCTTGACTTACAACAGTTCATTGAATGATGCTTCAAAGTTACAATGGCACTAGAAAAATTGACTTATGACCATTATTCACATGACTTATGACCAAAATTTGGATGCTAGCAATTGGTTCATATTTATGACACTTGCAGCATCCCCATGGTCATGTGATCAAAATTTGGATGCTTGCAACTGATTCATATTTATGATGGTTGCAGTGTCCTGGGAACTCTCTTTGCGACCTTCTGACAAGGAAAGTCAATGGGGAAACCAGATTCACTTAACAACTGTATTACTAACTTAGCAACTGCAGTGATTCACTTAACAACTGTGGCAAGAAAAGTCAAATAATGGGGCAAAACTCACTAAACAACTGTTTCACTTAGCAACAGACATTTTGGGCTTGTTGTGGTCGAAATTTGAGGACTACCTGTACTTTTTCCTCTAATTATTATTCTCACCCTTCATTCTTCTTATCTATCTTGAATTGATGGCTGTCTTTCTTCTAAGACAAGGAAAACTGGCAATCAGCTCCTACTCATAGTAACGTAACTTTTAATTGTCTCATCATCTCTCTTGGCTTTAAAACAAATTGCATGAAGTTTGAACATGGACATAGGAGCCTCGGTGGTGCAATGGTTAGAGTGCAGCACTGCAAGCTACTCCTACTGCAATTTGACAGATCAAATCCCACCAGGCTCAAGGTTGACTCAGCCTTCCATCCTTCCGAGGTGGGTAAAATGAGGACCCAAATTGTTGGGGGCAATATGCTGACTCTGTAAACCGCTTTGAGAGGGCTGTAAAGCACTATAAAGCAGTATATAAGTCTAAGTGCTATTGCTATAAGAGACTCAAATTGATTTTAAGTTTCTGCAAAAAGCTGGCTGCTTTTTTTCAGCAGGCTCAACAAGGGTTGAATTTCCCAGTCAAAGAAGATGCTAATACCATTAGTTTGAGTTCCTGCATTATTTTATTGTCTGATTTCAGAACAGCAGACCTTCCTTTTCCCTAATTTGATTCAGATGTCAACCTGATTAATGGCAAATATGACCCCATATCATTTCAATTTTTATTATCTTCACGATTACCTCTTTTCTCATCCTATCTATTCTTGTTCTCTATTTCAGTTCCTTCTCCTCTGTTTTGCATCCAAATGAACTTCTTCAGCCTTCCCACAATTACATAAATCCTCTCCTTTTCTGTTTTTGTTTTACAGCTAAGACACTCATTTGTACTCGAGAATCACTTTGCATAGGGCTGTTTTTGTAAAAGGAAAAAGACATTTCTCTTCCTGCTTTTTAAAGAACATAGTTCACTTTCAGGTAGCACTTGAAGAAGTTACCTAGTTTGGGTAATGAAACATCTGCAAGAAAACAACCAAGCTCAGAGATCACCAGGAATCTCTCAAAGTTTATCTTAAAAAAAAAAAAAAAACACCTATGATGCTTCTCCTATTTTATACGTTTTGTACAATTCTCTTTATTGCACATATTCTTCCTTGGTTCTTGGCTTAAGATGATTAGCTTTGAATATTTTTAGTTCTAGGCTGGGGAGTCAGTTATATTGGAAATATGTGCTGGCAACAGATGTAGCTGGTGAACAAAGAATAAGTTGTTCAGAAAATTTAGCGCTTCTGTTCTCTAGTCTCAAATCCCATTATTAATCTTCATAGTGAGGCACTGTGAAAAAAGAAGACTGGTATAGAGATAGTGGTTAGTAAAAGGTTCTTCCTTCCACTCTCATAAAATTAGTGCTTGGGAATGAATCAGTCTAATTGAATAGTGAGCAATTCAGGTCAAACAAGAGCAAACTCTTACACAGCCGATAAGCTATAGGATTTGCTATGACAAGAAGACCAACCATTTAGATAAGTTTAAAAGAGAAATTCATTAATTCAACTAATCCATGGAGGATAAAGTTATTAAAGGCTCCTAAACATGGTGCCAGTATTAGGGACATTAGATCCAAACAGCAAAAATATAGAGGACAGTAGATGGTAGCAAAGATATTCAGAGACTCTACTGTCATCTAGTGGTCATCTGAAATTTTGCTGGCAGGTAGGGTAGCACAAACAATGGGTTAATCCCACATTGGAAACAATTACCTCTAAAAATATTTCTTAACTCCAACTAGAGACATTGAGGACTGAACCTAAGACCTTTCATGTGCAAGTTAGATGCTCTTTCACTGAGCTACAGTTTCTCTTCCACGGATGTCTAAAGCAGGGCTTGAAAAGTAATACATTCTTTTTTGTTCAAGATAGATAACTTTCCCTGCAGTGAATGAATCCATCAGCTCCTGTCTTTTCCTCCCTAAGCACTCTGCTAACCCTGGCAGTTTCTCGCCAGTCTGCTTAATACATTTAAATCTAGCCCTCACTGAGTCAAATTCTCTGCACAACTGAATTATTTTAACTGGGCTTAAAGCTGAAAAACCCAGTACTCCTCCCTACTGATGTGCATGAAATGAAAGTAAACTTATATCAGGTTGTTTGAATTAGAAACGTGTCCGCCGCCTCTTTTTTGTAGGTGCATTAGTCCAGGTGGTAAACGTTCCTAGCCTATCTGATTGCATTTCCTCTGAAGATGTCAGAAGAGCTAAAGTATTAAGATGGATATTGCATAGATCTGAAGATCTGAACATGACCCTGGTTCTATTGCACAACTCTTTTAAAGTATCAAAAAGAGAGCAATGTCTTTCATACACTTGCTTCGACTGGCATTTGAAAAATCTCTGTGCTTTATTACTGACTTTTCTTTGAAAATCCAAGAGCCTAACGGAATAATCCTCCCACTGGGAACTGCATGATCCAAAAGTGGAGAACTAGCAGGGCAGAACAGAAGAATTGTCTTGCTGGTTGGCTTTCATCACCTTTCCCCTTCCCATTGCAAACAAAGGGATGAGGAATTAATTATGTACAGCGGTTCCATGCCTAGGAGAAGTTTTCTTCCAGGTAGGAAGAGTCTGCCAAAGGTATTCTTTTCCTCTTAGCTCTCTTTTTGCTCTGACATCAGAAAAGCAGAAGGTCCAGGGAGACATGGGACAAAAAACCTAAAAAGATGATGAATCCACACATCCCTTGTTTAGGCTGAGCATGGTATCTATGGGGCTTAAAAGAAACAGCTCCAGGTCAAACCAAATTGGACAATAAATATGCAGGCCAGCAATAATACTCATAAACATATAATACTGTTAGAATTTATGGCCCAACTCACTATAGTTAAAGCAGTGAAGCCATATTAATAAATAGCAACTCATAAATGCTACAGAGTAATATTCTATCTAATGAGATAGCGCATTGATCTACAGCAGCAAATTACAACTTATTATTGTTAAGTAATACTGTGCTTTTCAGTTCATGAAGTAATTTAAAACTTACAGAGATTTTTCTAATGCTGATTGAACAGAAGCAGTTCAAAGTTTTAGCTATTTTACATTGGGAAACAATTGGGGACATTATACCATAGAGTCCTTTGTGCTCTCTGAGTTTGGTTGTTTGCTTGCAGACATTTCATTGCCCAATTAGGTAACATCATTGCTGCTCCCTATTTGTACTGATTAGTGCACTTTGCCAATGTTGGTGGGGGTATGGTTTTCTCCTTGGTAGCTCCTTGATTAGAGTATTGTTTTCTGCTTGTTTGTCTGATATTAATCCCTACTTATCAGGGTATTGGCTTCTTGAGAGTATGTGTTTTGGTCTTTATGTTTCCTTCTTGGTTTTTTGTTATTTCTGTTGAATGGTGGTTTATCTCTATATATCTATTGATGACTGTTTTATCTGAGTGCCAAGCTTCCAGGAATTCCCTAGTGGTTTTGGATTTAGCTTGGTGTAGCATGTTCACAGTTTCCCAGTCAAAACTATGGTTGAGTGAAATTATGTGCTACAAAATTAAGAAGTTTTCATCATGTCTTCTTATATTATGGAGGCACTCTGTTAGTGTTCTGCCTATCTATCCATGCAGGGTAGTTGTATGCTGTAGAGCAGCAGTCTCCAATCGTTTTGGTGGAGTGCAGGAGAGGGGATGGTTCCCCATACCCACCCGCTGAGTATGAAAGGGGAGCTGCACGCAAATGTGCACATGCTCACTGCTGCTGTGGCCCAGGTCTGAATGGATTACAGCCTGGTAGTGGTCCGTCATCTGTGGCCGTGGGGGTTGGGGACCCCTGTTGTAAAGGAGACTTATTTTTTCTTCTTGGGCTGCTGGGCATTTTGGTTTACTTAAGATATTTTATGAGGCTTTAGTTGGTTTGTGTGCGACAGTGATGCTAGAGTGATGCTGTATGGTTGTAATAGTCTATTAGTTTATGAGATTGTTTTTTAAAAAAATGTATGGCACTCTTATAATTTCATAGCTTATGTTGGTTCTGCTATAGTGAGTTGAGTGGTCAGGCAGTTTTTAATTTAATTACATGGGTGTCCATTTTGTGGTTTAGACAGTCTGTTTCCTCTTTTATGACGTTGTTGGTTGCTGCAGTGCATTATAAGTAATTCATTCAATGTCTCCCTGAACGTAAGTACCAAACCAGTAGTAACACCAGTTGAATCCCACCCCTGCTCAGAAGGTGTTTTGGTGAGCAGAAGATAGATAGAAAAACTAGTCCTCAAGGAAAAGAAAGTTTAAATTTATTAATAAAGAATGGCAATACATCAATAAGTTCATTCAAACAGGGCAAAGGCCTAGTGTGCATACATACACAAATATTTACATAGATTTAAGGGTCAGCAACCTTTTGTTGGCTAAGTCTAAACTTATGATTTGGGCAGAGATAAACAGCTGCAAAGTGTATAGGGTGTTCTATGTCAGAACTCCATAATAACCAGGATTGAACACAAATATTCAAGGGACAAGTCTTTTTGAGTTCTGATTAACAGAATATTTTTTAAAATGAATTGATTACTAAATAATTTTAATGGGTACATTTATTTTGAAATATAAAGATAATATAAAACTGTTAATTATTTGTTGCTTTATAGTGGTCTTCAAAGTGTTGGCAGTCCAGATATGGTACTCCTAAATCGTCATCCAGTACTTCACTCTCCGGACACTGTAAATTTAGATTGTCTAGACACTTAAACTTATTCTACTTACAGCAGAAACTTACAGATACAACATGTCTAGATAAGTTGTTCTATTGTGGACAAGGCAATTGTATACGAACAAAAAATCTCCCTAACAAAGATGATAGATAGATAGATAGATAGATAGATAGATAGATAGATAGATAGATAGATAGATAGATAGATAGATAGATAGAAAGATAGATACCATAGAAAGATATGATAGATAGATAAATAGATAGATAGATGATAAAGATAGATAATAAATAAGATTTTAAACCTTTCTCTTCTTTTTGAATCAATGGGTATTTTACCATTCTCTTCCCAGGTTTGAAACTGGGAAAAACCTGCTCATTTCTTACCTGAGGGAATGTTTTAACCTGAGATTTGCTGGTTCCCAACTCATCATCTTCATGCCTTGCTTCTAAACATTCTAAACATTATGACTTTCCTCATACAAACTTGCATGAATATTAAATTCTGTTTTGGTGGGGGATCCTGCTTTAGATTCTGTTTACAAGAAGGAGGTCAGTAGCACCAGAGTATGAAATCTACTCTTTCATAGTGTTGGTTGAGGAATGTATATATAAGTTGATGCATTTCCAAATATGCCTCCTTATTTTCAGGAAGAAAAGCAAGATTTTAAATCATAGCATTTGCAGAAATGTGATTTCCTACAATATTCCTTTTCATGGTGAAAGAAGGAACCGGATTTAATCCAGATCCACAATTTTTATTTCAACATTACAGAAACACATTTGTAATAAACATAATGTGGCCTCTAGGTGGCAGCAGCTTAATATGAATGTTAGGATTTCCAAAATGGGAGAAAACAAAACTGTTTTTCTTTATGAAGTTTTGACTTCAGTCCAGAGGACTGTGGGGATGTGTGTTTATGAAGTTGCAAGATCCCTAATGTGGGGTATCAGCTAGTAAAGAAGTGAAGCCATAGTTATATCAATGGATCTAAATGTGAAGAGCCCTGTTACAAATTTCAGGTAGGAGGTCCCAAAGAAAAAAAATAACAAGTTCATAGCAAAGTTTGTATTATACTGAATTAAATTGCAAAACAAAATTGCACCAAAACAATCCCTTTAAACACTTGTTTGTTATTTTGTAATTGACAAAATAAATAGATGGGAGAAAGATAGTACATTTGGAGCTCTTTTATATTACAGAACTTGAAGTGAATGGTCTCTTAACTTGTTGGATTAGTACCCGGTTGCCCCATCAAACCCCTCTTTATTTATTTATTTATTTATTTATTTATAACATTTATATACCGCCCTTCTCCCTAGGGACTCAGGGCGGTGTACAGCCGAATCAGACCCAAACAATACAAAAGTTAAAAAGAGATTAAATAATGGCTGTTTAAGCTAAAACAACCCTCCCCCAAGAATATTAAAACCCAGGTTAAAACCAAATTAAAGGAGACAATTAAAACTGTATCAGCCCAGGCCAGCCTGCTCAAAGAGCCAGGTTTTTAACGCGCGTCTGAAGGTCCTCAGGTCCGTGCTGGTGCGTATCTCAGGTGGCAGAGTATTCCAGAGGGCAGGGGCCCCCACAGAGAAGGCCCTACTCCTAGGGGCTGCCAGACGACACATAGAGGCCGACAGCACCCGGAGAAGGCCCTCCCTATGGGAACGCACCGGTCTGCTGGAGATCACCGGCAGAATGCGGTCCTGCAGATAACCTGGCCCAATGCCATGGATCGCCTTAAAGGTCAAAACTAGAACCTTAAAGCGAACCCGGAAAGCTACCGGCAACCAATGCAGCTCGCGCAGGAGAGGCGTCACATGGGAGCTACGCGACGCCCCCATAATCACCCGCGCGGCCGCATTTTGCACCAGTTGGAGTCTCCGGGTGCTCCCCACAGGGAGCCCCATGTAAAGAGCATTACAGTAATCCAGGCGAGAGGTGACAAGGGCGTGAGTGACCGTGCGCAGGGCGTCCCGATCCAGGAAGGGCCGCAACCGGTAGATCAGGCGAACCTGATAAAACGCCCCCCTGGAGACGGCCGCAATATGATGTTCTAAGGACAGCCGTGCATCCAGGAGGACGCCCAGATTGCGAGCCCTCTCTGTGGGGGGCAAAATCTCTCCCCCAATAGCCAGCAAAGGTGTCAGCTGGTTATATCGGGGCACCGGGAACCACAGCCACTCGGTCTTGGATGGGTTGAGCCGGAGCCCATTCCTGCCCATCCAATTCCGCACGGCCTCCAGGCACCGGGACATAGCCTCTACAGCATCGTTGGGGTGGTCCGGGGTGGAGATGTACAGTTGGGTGTCATCTGCGTACAGGTGACGCTGCACCCCAAGACCACGGATGATCTCGCCTAAATGTTGAACAAGAGAGGGGAGAGGACCGACCCCTGAGGCACCCCACAAACAAGGGGCCTAGAGGTGGACCTCTCCCCTCCCGCCAACACAAATTGCGAACGGTCGGAGAGGAAGGAGGAGAACCATCGCAGGACAGTTCCCCCAATCCCCAACCCCTCCAACCGCCGCAATAGGATACTATGGTCGATAGTATCAAAAGCCGCTGAGAGATCTAATAGGACCAGGACAGAGGAAAACCCTCTGTCACGGGTCCTCCAGAGATCATCGACCAACGCGACCAATGCTGTTTCGGTACTATGCCCAGGCCTGAAGCCCGATTGGAACGCTATGAAAGGAAGGTTCATACAGCTCCTATCATAGAAGAAATTACAAGAAGGGTTGCAATGAGTCTTCTGCTATCATACTAACAGAGAGTGGGAAAGCCCTATTCACAGAGTATCTCTCTAGTCATAAAGAGAGAGGCCAAGAATCCAACAGTCATGGATAAGATTACTCAGTTAAAAAAGAATTCATTGGATCTTGCTATGAATCCCATACTCTGGCCTTGAACAATCTTGTGGCAGATACTTCTGCAAACCTATATCAATGTGATCTTGTTTATTTTAAAGCAAGAGATTAGGAATATTTGCTATGTGTACCTATTGAATAAAAATTAGTCAAGTTCAGTTACTGTCTGATGGCTACTTGGATATAGCTGAGTTGTTTTCTTGGTAAAAAGACAAAGGCATTTTGCCATAGTTTTGTTCTATGACACCTTTTTAGCTTCACAGCCACGGGATTCTCTGTTGGTTTTCCATCCAAGTACCAGCCAAGCCAAAACCTGCTTAGATTTTTTAAAAAACTAATTTGGCTAGAAGCTGCTACCAAAGGTTGTGTATGCAGAATGCATGAAGTCCCTAAATCTGTTAAATTGTTATGATAATGATATAAACCAGGGTTTAATCTTACATCTATTACAAGCAAAGATCGAAGCAGTGCTGTAGCAGTGTCCCTGCACCTTTTCTATTCTGCAGTAATGTTTAATAATGCAGGGGAGAGCGGAGTATGAAAATCTGCAGCATTTTGCACTACTAAATGTAATGAGCGAGGGAAAGATGGAAGAACAGAGGCAGGAGACATAGGATTGCTGTTTTCAGTATCAGACACCAGACCCAGTCTTGTCCTTAATAGATAGAACTGGATTTTACTACGTTTCTATAGCATCTGGCAGCATACAAATGGGAGTGGTAGTAACCTATCTATCCCCTTGTTATATGGCCAACTTAATATGTTTAAATCCAAATCATGTGTTAATTTTCTAATGGGAAGTGACTTCCAGTTATCTTCATCTGTCAAAATTCTATGCAAGAGCCAGTCATATAGTACATTTAATATCCATAAGACTCTCCTGCTCTCTTAGACAAACTGATGTATCTCAAAAACTGGGCAGGGAAGGTATTTTAAGACTCTTTGGCTCGTGTAATCATAGTTTCTGTGCATTTCCTCCTCAAAAGCAACCTATCAAAATCTGGGGCTAATATTAAGAAAATGCACAAGTGAACTCACTGTTTCTCTGTGCTATGAACCAGTCAGTTATAAAGAGAATTTTCCAATTATCTTGGTGTGAATATATCCAAACATTTTGATATCTTGATATCTTCTTCCCCTTTGAAATAAAGATACTTAAGAAGGATTTTAGAGCTGAAACAAAACTTACAATAATATTTGTAAGTTCTCTGACTGGCAACCAATAAATATCACTTCTACTTGGATTCTAAAACTTGTTATGCGTAGAACATTGCGGGCTGATTTATTTATTTTTATCAGCAGTTTTCTTTCTTTCCTCTGCTACTTCAAGTAATTCTTAATGAAATAGACACTTATAGGTTAATCTTCCCGATTGGATAGAACCAGCCTTAGGGGACATTGAAATTTATTTATCATATCAGTGTAGCCGGTTTTCTACAATAATGCTGGGGCTGGGGTTATTTTATTTTCACTTCTGCCTTCTGATAATCACTTGCCTAAAACCCTTCATGGTGAGGTGAAAATATGAATAGAGGGTGGTCTTCTTCTTGTTTTTGTCCGCTATCAACCTGACACGACCTCAAGAAACAGTGGTTGGAAGGCAAGGAGAAAGTCAATGCTCTCTCTCTCTTTGGAAAGACACAAACGACCTTTTTCGATTGGCTATTTATTCACCTTTGGAATTTAATAATGGATTTTGGTGAAAATCTCTAATTAAAATCTGCACAGTGTCTTTGCATTCTGGACTTAACTCACCTTTAATGTCCTCATAGGCTTGGATTAGAACATGATCTTGGCACTCAAATGTGACAGATGTACATTGCTTTGCTGCACCGTTATAAAAAAGCTCAAAAATCAGGTATAATCAGCTAGGTTGGAGGTTAACCTCTCTGCTCTAATTGAAGTCATTCTTGTAATGAATAGAAATGTTTCTTCTCATCATTATCACAGGACAGAGAAAAAAGGGAGAAATCATTCCGTGCCCCCGCCACTTTTGTGGGAAGAAGCTACATTTCCTTCTAGTAAGGCCTGTTTAAATCAGCAGTTAATTGAAAGATTATCTTCCTTTTGAAAATGGGAATGGTGTTCATATAAAAACCCTGTATAATAACTTAATAGCTTTGCTGCAGTGACTCGTGTGTAACAGAGGAGGTGGGGGGTAGGAATTGTAGCTGTTGAATTCACACTAGCTCTGAAGTATCTTCAGAACAAGAAGAGGGAGAATGTTGCTTCTATTGTCTTGTGCTGTTCTGGTAGGATGAGAAAAACTGCCAGGATTGATCTGTCTTTATTCTGGTTTGCTATCATAACAGGATCACACATTACACATGAGGCAGGCATTCTTTTCTGGCATCTGTAGAAGGCTGGAGAAGGTGAACCTGTGGTAGGCCTAGACCAGATTAAAGTTCCTGCAAGGTTTCCATTTTAGGTGAAATTACAGACATGCATTCTCCAAGATGCCAAATACTTCGAGTGGAAATGGTTCACCCACAATCTACTGGTCCCTCTCCAGTGCCTTGTAATTATGCCACTGAAATTAATCAGGAAAATGGTCTAATTTAAGGAGTACAATTCAGGAGAGTTTAGAGTGGGGGAGATCTTCACAACTCCATTTCCACCATTAAGTATTGTAGGGAAGAGGCAAAACTTGTCTCTGCCTCTGACATCATTAAGTCCAGATCTTTATTGTAGACTTCTGCAAGGTCAGGAAGCTGTGTTGCAGCTCCCAGTTGCATAGTTCTGTAAAGTGTTGCTCAACTCTGCTATAAGCTGCATACTGACTATAATTATCCATCATCTGTGTTGCTTGTAGTTCTTTCTTATGACCCAATGGTTTAAACAGCTCCATAAAATTAAAAAGAAAAATATGCATCCCTATAAATACTCCTGGCTTGTTGTTTTTTTGTCTTTTGTTTTGCTTTGGTTAGATTTCTTTTCAATTGGATGCGAACAGCTTGATCTCATTGTGGCATTGATGCCAACTTCATAAGGATGGATTTGGCAATTGTCACAGATAGAGCTATTTTCCTTCATTTTTGTTCAACCAAAGAAAAATGAATGTTTTGTTCCTGACTTTTACTTCTCAGGCCAATGAAGGTAAAAGATATACCCTGATTTAATTCAACAGTTTTTTCTGTTTACTTCAGTGTCTTAGTGACTTTCAAGAGAACCCTAGAACTATTTAGGCTAGTGAAACCTACCTCTTGTTCAGTTCAGGAATCCAAATTAAAGCATCCTTGATAAATTGATAAATATCTCTCTCTCTCTTTGAAGATATCCAAGGAACCATTTAAGTAATTATGCTCAAGTCATGAATGTTTGGGACTTTTGGATGAAAACCATGGCATGCAAAACAACCCTTTTGCAGCAGGATGGCATTATGATGGACCTCAGCATGAGATGTAGGATCTTGGTTGCCAAAATTCTCTCCAGACTAAAAAGAGATACTGAGATAGCTCCTATGTACTCTGTACAGCTGCTCCTTATGAACTAATGTTTTACAGTAAGCTTATGAGCTGGATATTTGGGAGCTGACAGAAGGACCTTCTTTGCCCAAAGTCATGAACACAGTCTTTTTTAAGACATAAAACTTGGCCAAGCTTCACTTCTTAATTACTTTCTATTTTTTATTGCTTTAGAAATTTAAGACTTTTTGGAATAGCAAATATTATTGCAGCATCAGGTGAGTTGCCTTCCCCTTAGAGAAAATGATTTTAAATAGTATTTTAAAAACTGGGAGAAATATTATTTTTTGGATTAAAAAACAAAAGAATGCCTAGAATATTTATTTTTGAAAGTTAATAATGGTTTAAAAGCCCAGATGGAATTGAAGCCATAATTTTAAACTAATTAGAGGATTTTTTCCTATAGGAAATTGTATTTATTTTGGGTTTGTTTAAGTGAAAACAAGATTGAAGGTTGGATACTAGAGGGAATTAGAGGACCAATTGCACTAAAGAAGACAATTGAACAAAAAATGGAGAAAATCAGTCTTGGGACTCTATTTGAAGGGTTAAGGAGCAAAATTCTTAAAACTACAGGGGAAGAGTATAGCGTTGGATTTGATCAAAGTTAAGATTGATAATTAATTATATCTGGCAATCCTTATTGAGCTTTTGTTGATAAGGAATGAATGGTGCGGTATTTGAATTCTGGTTTTAGTTTACAAATGAAATATGGGATGAAGAGAATGTATGTTGTAACTTAAAGGATGGTGATAAATTACTTAAATTGTTCTTGCTGTGATAAAGGGGGAAGTTATTTCTTCTTCTTTTTTTCTTTTTTACCATCTCTCTTCCTGAGGTATGCTTGACAATTCAGAAAGCCAAAGCAGGTTAAGAAGTAAGCCTCAAGACATACTTTCTAAAAAAGAAAAAAGTGTCCCATGAGGGAAAAGAGATGGAAAAAGGATATAAAATGGAAAAAGGAAATAAAAGGAAAAAGGAAATAAGATGGAAAAAGGAAATAAAACAAGTTACAATTTCATATCTTAATAAGCTAGGATGAAAGCACTTTAGGCAACATGACAGTATGGCTGCTAGTCGGATAACATCTGGGAAGAACCAAAGGCAACCATTCTCTCAAGAAAACCAGTGGAACAACTCTGCTTGTCTTCTTTCCCTCTGCTTGATGAGGAAAAAAACTCTTGTCATATTTTAGGCATTTTTATTACTTACATTTTGCTGTATTCTTTCTGCTCCTGAGGAATTTAAATCTATAGTTAAATCTGTCACCTGCATTCTTATGTCAAATATTAGCTTACCTTGTCAATATTGATTGAGTTATAGGCAGGATGAATGGTTGTTCCACAAGAATGCAAAATTTCTGCTTGCCTGTCTCCTACTAATCCAGCTGCATAATTTCTTATATGGAACCTACTGAGGTTGTCTTTGCCTCAGAAGGAATAGGAGAGGGCTAAAAGATGACATTCTCTTTATGTATCACTTTTTCTTTTGTAGAAAGCTTGTCTCAAGATTTTCTTCCTAACCTCTAAGGTTCCTCTGGGAACCTTATTTATTGTTTTTCAGTAATTGAAAAAAGTGGGTGGACAGAAGGAGGGGATTTCTGACATTGGATTCCTCACTCTCACCCCTCAAGATTAGAACTTTTGGCTTTGAGGTTGATCCCAAAATATGGTACCACTATTGGGATACATTTCATATATATCAATGGCATATGTTGCATTCTGATATAAATGCATTGTTGGATTCACTCTAGAAGTGTACTATTTTCTCATTCTGGAGTTTATGAAGCAGGACTTATCAAAATGGTGGGAATAGAAACCCAAGCAGAGATTCAGTTGTGACTTCCAAGTACTTGCAGGAGCTCAGCTCCAAGCCAGATGGCTTGATACAAACAAACTTTCAGTCACAATGGGTACCTCAGACTGTTCCAAATAAAAGTCAGAGAGTATGCTAACATGCAAACAAGATTCAGATATTGTTTCAGTAAAAATCTCCTCCACAGAGATTCCAAATATGCCGCAATTCTGTCCAGATGGCTAGCAACACTCTCTCCATGATTTTGGCTTAATTTCCATGCCAAATTTTGAGAGTTGATATTGATGCCATTTTTTTTTTGGCGGGGGGGCGGGGGCGGAAAGATCAAGGATATTTTCCTTCTTCGTAATCCAGAATATGGATAAATTAAATCAATAAATAAAATGGTAAGAATAATTATAGTGCATACTAATTTAATACGGGAGCTTATCAGGAGCTAATCAGTGACATCATCAGAATAAGCTATCAAAACCGATGTGCCACAAACATCACTGCATCAGAAAACCTACTGGATATAATAATAGGTCCTAATGCTATAAGGAAATACATTATTAGGTCATGGATCTCTACTGACTATGACCACATTTTGATGTTAAACTTTGATGAAAACTATTGGTCAGTTCTCATTTTAACTTAATACTATATACCAGGGATGTCAAACTTGTGTTGTCATGGCATTGTCACGTGATGTATCATGACTTTCCCCCCCTTTGCTAAACTGGGTGTGGGCATGGCCAGTGAATGACACATCTGGCCCGTGGGCCATGGGTTTGACAGCCCTGCTACATACTATAATTACAGTCATGATTGCAGTCATCATTTAAGGTAAACCCTCCCCTACTCTGACGTTTCCTTACAGTTTACGGCACAAGGATCACAAATGCAGGGTTATGATAAATGGTGACATTATTGTTTTTTAGTAATTAAAGCCAACAGCCAGCTTCCACATTAAACATGTAAAATTAGCTTATTTGGAGATTGTTCTCTGAGAGGAGATTTTAATGGGCAAAAAAAGGCAGAAATTGTGGGCGCCCTGTTCAAATAATGTACCTGGGTTCATTCTTCTGTTGTGTGTAAACAGCATTAAGACTGGAATGAAACACATGTTTACTATATAGCAGATTAAAATGATTGTGAATTATGTTGGGCTGCAGGGCAGTTTGATAAAGGTGTGGTGATTTTAAATCAGCCAGGGCCAGGAACTTTCTACCTTTCATTCTACCCATTGCATTTTGTTTATGGGCCTTCATTTTGTTAGATAATTCTGCCCCCTCCTCAGAATTTATATCTTAATACTGCTACTTTCTCCTGGTCTAATAATCTCTCCAATAACTTCTATAGCAATATTTATCTCTTTCAGTCTTCCTGTTATAAATCACTTGCTCCTCCCTGTGGTAAATTTTAAATGTTTTCAGGGCATGTTGCTTAACCAGCTGGCAGCTACTAGGCTTTTGCTGGGGGAATATAGACTTCTAAAATGGCAGTTCCCCAAATCATGCCTTTCACTTACAGTCTTTTGTACCATTTTCCCCCTGCCCCATAAGCTGACCCTTGTGTGTTTGTATGAAGTAAGTCAGTCTGATGAAAGAACCTCATATCACTGAACTGTAAATCTCATGGCTTGAGATGTTCCTTATACACCTAAAAGGGGCAAGCTTGCAACATGCTGCTTTTGTCATTTTGATGAAAGAAGCAGTAGCCTATTGATAGGATATTTATCTATTTATAAACCCTCCCAACAACTCTGGACAGCGCACAAGTTAAAAAACAACAGCCCTGTAATAAAACAGATAAAAGACTATAGTGTTCCGGGGCTAAATTTAGTGAATTCATTAATGCAATTTCACTTCAAGGAACATATCTTACCTAACTGGTGTCTCAAAAACAGCCCAGGTCTTTAAGGCCTGTTTTAAGGTCAGCAGAATCAGGTTGAACCTCCAGTGGAATCCTTTTTACAGAGGGCAGGTACTGCAATAGAGAAGGCAAGATTCAAGGGGGCCATCAGATGATATTGTTGTACTGATGAGGCCTGTAACACCTCCACTTTGTTGGCTTTTACAGATGAGCAGAGTCAATAGGAGACAGGTGTTCTCTTGAATAGTCAAGTCTAATGTCACGAAGGACTTTGTAGCTACAACTAGTATACTGAATTGCAAGCTTATTACTAAACAATGTAGCTTGCTCAGCAAAGGTGCTATATAACTGCTCATGCTTCTATCTTCTGGACCAGATGCAGTGTCTGAGTGGTCTTCAATGACATCCCCCTATAGAGTTCATTACAGTAGTCCATGCATGGGGCAACCAAGACATTAATGACTGTGAGAAAGGATTATCAGTCCCTGAAGGAGTATAATTGTATCAGTCGAACCTGGCAAAAGGCCCTCATGTCCATAGTTGCCACCTGTTCTTTTGAGAGGAACTCTTGAGTTCAGGAAGTCCTACTAAATATGTAACAGTTCTGGCCTAGGAAATATAACTCTAGAACTACAGGTAGGGTTCTTACAGACCTTCCAGGGAGGTATTTAAGTCTCAACAGTCATCCCTCCCCAACACATGACTGCACTTTAGGACACTCGGCAGCTGAGCTGCATTTATGACCTTTTGCGGCATCCTGTGGTCATGTAACCAATTTTACAATGTTTTTTTTGGCAAAACTGCACCCACAGTGAATTATTGATTCATTTAACGATTGTAGCATTTGCTTTTGCATTTTTAAAAGAGGCAACAAAAAATCAACCATGAAATCAGATTTGTCCCTTTCCACCTTCATCTTCAAGAGCTGTGTTGATGCGTTGGTTTCGAAAGCAGTACTACAGACTACTTCTGCTGACTGCCGGCAGTTTGACAGTTCAATACTCACCACCTCAAGATTGACTCAGTCTTCTATCCTTCCAAGGTCGGTAAAATGAGAACCCAGATTATTGGAGGAAATATACTGACTCTGCAAACTGCTTAGAGAGGGCTGTAAATACAGTGAAGCAGTATCTAAGTCTAAGTGCTATTGCTATCTTGCAACTCCTTTCCTGCTATTCTCTTCTGAAGGTTGGCAGGCTCATTCAGAGTAGATGATGATGATGTGAGAGGTTACACAAATGATAGAAGAAGACTTACTTTGTGAGTAAAAATTATTCCTGGCCATCAAACCATACCACTGGATTCTGCCCCAAGTCTTTATCCGTTGTGTGACATCACTTCATTGTTCTGTTTGTGGAATGTTAACACAGCTCAATAGAAGCTTCCATTCCATGGACTGGAACAATAAGCTCTGTTGCCTCTGTCTTATGTTTTCTCCCAACCCACTCTACTCAGACGGCAAACTTCTCTTTTACAAACTTAATTGTTGCATAGAAGGACATTTGTGCCCACAATACTGAATATAAGCTTTTGGATTAATAATTGATGCATTGACCATTTTTACCAGCAAAGGTAAATGCTATCGTTGTATTACACCAAACAATATTAATAAAATAAATAATTGGAAACTTGAAACCATCAGTCTTTTGATGATACCATACTTTTAAAAAATAGTGATAAGGCACAATTGAGTTAATGGTATAAAGCACGATTGTCTTTGCTTGCTGCAATCAGTATTTTTTATTGTTTATTAGACAGAGGTAAGAAACTGAACATCAAGAAAATTACTTAAGAATTGGCTACAGTGTCTAATGGAATAATAACTGGCTGAAGGATCAACCATTTGGGAGAAAAGTAAGTAGCATTTAAAATATAAAAAGGGTCAGGGTTTAAAAAGGAAGAAAAAAGTCTGCAACTAGAAATCTACTGTACCATATCAACAAATTGTCTGTAAGGCGAAGGATAAAAATGAAGGCTTAGAAGAAAAGTTTCAGAAAAAATAAAGAGTTGCATCCTGGCCTTCCTTTTTCCTGTGAGAAACAAAAATAATGTGAACAGAATTATGACTATATGAATAATAGAACACCAGAGGTTTAATTGAGTATAAATCCTGCCACATTTAGATGAATTATATCAACAGGAAAATTAAATTCTAAACGCACTGAATAAACCCAAGAAATCTGGCACACATAAAGACATACACAGAGGCATCTACTCAAGTGTATCCCTTTTGAAGCCTCTGAAAGTCATTGTATTTCCCAAAACATGCCTAAGATTTGGTTCCTGTCCTGCCAGTGTTTTTTTACTGTTGTTTTTGGTTTCATTTTAATAGGGAGATGAAGTGATACAGGGCATCATTAAGATGCTTCAATGAGTCTAGAAGGACCTTAAATGCACACAAGTTTAATCATATGAAATATCCAATGCAAATGTATATGAGGCTTATGGTGGAAGAACAAAGATGCATTTAAACTAATAAGATTAGACTAGTACATTTGGACAAGTGGGATAAATAGAGAGTATTTCAGTTTGGTTTAGTCACTAGGAAAAGTTGTAACGTGTTTGGTGCATTTGGGAAATTTTGTCGTGGATCTGTTTTTGTTTAGTGCACTATGTTTTTTTAGGTAGGCACAGAAGGAAGACACAGCTGCACCATGAATTTAAATAGATTTCCCCCGGATTAGATTCCATAATAATGACATGCTACATCATGGTGCAAAGTATGCTCTGTGAATGATAGGGAAGAAACACATGTTGGAGAGATAATGGAAGTGCATGTTTAGGCATCAACTCCAAATTCAGCTCAGCCATCACATCTTTTGTCCACGAACAAAATCTGTCCCCCCTTATCTCAAAACTACACAATGCATGTGCCTTCTCATTGTATTTTCAGGTGAAAAACCATTCTCACATCTGGCTGCCATTTCTCATCTTCCTTGCTAGCCCCTGTAGTGGATGGATGGACATCATGATGGACTATTATAAAGTTTTGGACATTTCCCAAAGCGCCTCCATGAATGATATTAAACGAGCGTAAGATAAGTCCTTCAAATCATCCTTTTTCTCATACAATCCCCACCACCCAAACATGACATTTCTTGCTTCCTTGTGAATTTGGCTGACAGGACCAAATAACAATAACTGGTTCCTTTTTGAAGTTTTGTTCTCGTTAGTTGTCATTTATGTCTATGGCAATGATGGAAAAAAGCACATTACTGTGTTAAGATTCCTCCATGGATAATTTAGTCAGAAATCTGATCATAGTCTCATCCCTATTATTAGGAGTTATTCTCTCTCATGTGAATAATGAGAAGCTGTCTGGAATAATGATATAAAAAAAGATTATTTGCTTCCAATCAGAGGTGGTATAGAAGGTTCTGACCAGTTCTGGAGAACTGGTAGCAGAAATTTTGAGTAGTTCAGAGAACTGGTAAATACCACTTCTGACTGGAGATTTTACAGTATCCTTCCCTTGCTATGTCCACCAAGCCATGCCCACAGAATCAGCAGTAAAAAAAATTGAATCCCATCACTGCTTCCAATATATGTGGATGTTTGCATAGAGGGCTGAATCAGTAAAAACCTATGTATTGCATTGTCTGCCTTAGAAAGACAATATCCATTCTGGCAATTTTTGGCATGGATTTTTTAAAAAACAGGAGAAAAATCATTACTTAGATTTACTGTCATCTAGTATTCATAGCTATTGTATGCTTCATCTCCTGATTTATGTAATTCTTAATGCAAATAGCTTGAATTATTTTATAAAAAAATGCCATTTCCCCATTTCCCAAACTTTTATGTGTATATTTATTCGATACAAGTTTTTCAATGCAAATTTTCCCAATATGCATTCTTTTTCTATTCCTGTGCTACTTGTGCCATGACAAAATTAAGTGGAAATATTCAAATTCTCTCCCAACATAATTTATGGTGGAATTCTTGTATATCCTAGCTGGTTGATCACTAACATTGTTGCAACTCTATTATGCATTTATTTGTTTGGTAATTAACACTTGTTACACTTACGTGAAACTATGCAGGTACCGGAACAAGGTGCTCAGATGGCATCCAGATAAGAATCCGGAGAACAGAAAAGAAGCCGAGCAGAAATTCAAGGAGATTGTTGAAGCTTACAAAGTCCTTTCAGATAGTAAGAACCCTTGTTTCTTTCTCTGTTGTGCCCTTCTCTTTTTGGGTCTTTGAAGAGATTCAATACCTCACTCTCATTTATTTTTGATCAAGTAATCCAAATACAAAACATCTAGGGCAGTGGTGCATTTCAATTTTTTTTATTACCAGGTGGGCATGGCTTGGTGGGAGCGCTTTGCGTGTGTGCACGCACTTTGCGTGCGTGTGCCAAATGCACACTTTGTGCAGGCGCAGAGACATTTTGACTCATTTCCTGCAATCCTGCACTCTCCCTGTCTCTTCAGCAGCTGCCGCGCGGCAATCTCCTGTGCCACGCAAAGCAGCTGTGCTTCAAAAGCAGGACATAAAGGTTAGTATGGGAACCTGGGCAGCGGGTGGGCCCAACAGCAGAGCGTTGGAAAAAACTGGTTCGGCCTCCACTGCTCATCGGCGCTACTGGCTCGGGAGAACCGGGCCGAATCGGTAGAATACCACAACTGATCCTAGGGCAGGGGTAGGGAAACTTGGCTCTTCTATCACTTATGGACTTCAACTCCCAGAATTCCTGAGTGAGCCATAAAAGGTTCCCCATCCCTGGCCTACTGGTTTTTCAGTTGTGAGGGAAATCAATTTGGCTTTTTTATCACTTATGGACTTCAACTCCCAGAATTCCTGAGGAAAATCAATTTTTGACTCGAACGGGACTGTTTAATATACAAATGTAGGACATATTCTTTATATTATTATTCTTTATATGTCCTACATTTGTATATTAAACAGTCCCGTTCGAGTCAAAAATTGATTTCCCTCAGGAATTCTGGGAGTTGAAGTCCATAAGTGATAAAAGAGCCAAGTTGCCCTATCCCGTCCTAGGCCATACCGTGTTTCTCAGAAAATAAGATTGGGCCTTATTTTTTTTAGATCCCTGAAAAAACAGCTAGGCTGTCTTTTTGAGGGGTGCCGTAATTCCCCCCCCCCCCACATGCACCCTTGTCTCTCCACCGGGCTGCTTCTTTAGCGGCCATACAGAGTGCCCACGCACACCCTTGCTTGCCTACCTGTAGCTTGCTGTTGTCCACTCTGAAAAGCCCGGAAAGCCTGGCCACCATGCTTCATTTGAACGCTGCTTTCCCTGCCACAATTGTCACTCATCCAAAGCCACCTCCCCCCTTTCTTTCTCATACACAAAAAAAGCGAGCAAGAAAAAGATAGGGAGAATGGGGGAGGCACTTTTGAATACACCCAGGACTTTTCACATTGTCATGATCCGCCCCTGCCATGAATGTGTGTGTGTGTGTGTGTGTGTGTGTGCAGGGGGTGTATTTTCCCCATGAGAATGGGGAATGCAATGCTTGTAGGGTGTGATTTATCCAGGCTTCCCTCTCTTGTTATCTCTGTCCTTGGAGGAAAAAAGGGGTGAGAAGAAATAGCAGCTCGCACAACTTACTGAAAAGCTAACTGATTCGGGTTTGCAAAGACCGGGTGATTCCAATGGATCTTCTCCCCCCAATCTCTTTCTCTAAAGCAAAGTTGCTCCAACGCTAAGAGCGAGGCAGAATGACAACAATTAATAAGAGACACTGCATTGGATGGAAGCCCCCCCACCTGTGTGTGTGTGTGCATGCATGTATATTCGGAGCCTGGGAAAACTCTGGAAGCTGTGAGCAGAGATAACAGGAGAGGGCAGCCTGGATAAATCACACCCTACAAGCATTGCGTTCCCCATTCTCATAGGGAAAATCTCTTCCAATTCACCCCCTCTTTTCCCTAATCTCTGCCAGAAACACCCCCCCTACACAAACACACACACACACATACACATTCATGGCAGGGGCTGATCATGACAACGCAAAAAATCCTGGACGCGTTCAAAAGTGCCTTTCCCCTTCTCCATTTCTTTTTCTTGCTCACTTTTCTTGTTTGTGAGAAAGAAAGCAGGGGGAGGAGGTGGCAGGAGGCTTTTGATGAGCGATGACCATGGCAGGGAGAGCAGGGATCAAAAGAAGCGGCATTACAAAAACAAGGGAGTGCGATCCGATGGATAGGCGAGTTGCGTGGGATGAGTTGGGCAAGTTCCCCCCCTCAGCCCTCCCCCCCCATGCCTCCTCACCTCATGTTGTAAACGGCCGCGTATGCACTTAAATTTTATATATATTTAATGTTTTAATTGTATGGCTGTGCACCACTCCGAGTCCTTCGGCAGAGGAGCGGTATATAAATAATAATAATAATAATAATAATAATAATAATAATAATAATTATTATTATTATTATTATTATTATTATTTAAATAGGCCCAAATTTTGGAGGCAGGCCTTAATTTAACTGCATGTACATAAAACAGTGCTGGGCCTTTATTTTGGGGTGGGCCGTATTGTTGGAGAAACATGGTTGATGATGACTGACACTGGAATGAATTTAAATGAAAAGCAGAAATAAAAATACAAATATATAACAATCACCCCCCCAACATTACATTCATTACATCAATGAAGACTCAATCATTCAGATCAAAGGTGTCTAAATCATGACAACTGGACCATTATTGCAAGCCACTTGGGGGAGAAACCCCTGAAATTGGTATGGCAAGAGTTGGTACGAGTCTGCAGAGATTCTCAATCATCCAGGTCATGGTTGTCCCAAAGGTGCTTTTTCAAGAGGCAAGTGGACTTTCTGTTTTCCTCTCTTGTTTAGCTTCTCATCAAAGAAGTTTCTTCAGCTCTGACTGGATCTTTCCTTTCCCCACCATCCTTCCATTCCCCATCATCCAGTCAGAGCTGAAGAAGTTTTTTGGATGAGAAGTGAAACATCTTCAAAGAAAAAACAAGAAAGTCTAGTTGTCTCCCGAAAAAAACATCTTTAGGACAAGAGTTAGTACATTCCAATGACACTCTGACTTTCTGCCTAACTAATTTTGCTCTGACTGATGAAGTTGCAATGAAATGTCTCAAGATTAACAAAGTTTGATCCAGTTGCCATGATTCAACCTTTAGACATCCCATACATTAATTCTCCTTCCAATTCCATATAGTAAAATGATGCAACTTTGATTTTCTCCAAATGCATATGAATACCTGACTTTCTGTTCATGTAATCAAGATGCTTCAAATACAAAGGATCTGTTTCTTCTATTTGTACTCTGCATATATTGTAGGCTTGTTGACCCATTTGATCTCTCTTGTTTTTTCCTTTAACAAATTAAATAAGTGAGTTTCCATCAGTGGAATATAATTCTCTTGTTTCTTTCCTTCCCCAAACTTTCTGACTTCCAAATTAGCTCTGGAGGCTTGGCTGGAGGTGGAATGAGGTGGGCAGTTCCCTCAGAACAATATTAAGTGCAGGCTGCACAGGGAAGAGAAAATTATGCTACTCCGTTCTGCCAATATTGGACATATGCAATTGAATTGCACTCTTAACACAGTCTCTCTTTGTGTAGCTGTCTATCTGAAAACATATATCTGCTATCACTGGTTTTATAAGCCTTCTTATATTATGTCTTTATAGTATCTCACTGTACAGTATACAGTGAGCTGCTATTTAGTGGTGGAAATCAGAAGCAATAATCTTGGAATTATTCAAAACTAGTGATATGGATTCAGCATTAAATTCCCTTAGGATGATGTCTCTTTTATTCCAGAAAGTACTCGTAACCACCATGTTGGAAATAGCAAAGATACTTCCAAAGGAACAAGTGAGTGAACTAGAGAAGACATAAGGATTTTTAAAAATGAAATCAATTATTTCATCAAGGGCTTGATATCTTTCATAATAATGAATATATACCATTGGCCTTCTTATACCCTATGATCTTTAATAAGGAAAATAGAGATTGGATGATTTAAAAGACTTTGGAGGGAACCAAAACCTGTTTTTTCCTCCATTTAAATGTGAACTATTATCATATATGAAACAGTAATAAGAAAAGAAGTGTACTGTAGCTAGGAATTTTGGAGGATACCACCTGATAGATATCAGCTTAGAGCAAGGCCTGTTTTAGAGGCAGTGTCATCCAAATTATGGCTTAATATTTGAAATTGACAGATAAATTGACTTTTCATTCAAAGCAGTAAAACAAATAGCTAAGATGTAATACCAATAGTTGGTTTCCTTGATATTTGAGCTCAGAGGTTACAAATATCTAGTAGAGAAATGGTATAAGTGAGTTTTGTTTAGCTTATTTTTTAATCCAGGCAAGAATAAGCTGGAAGGTTCCACCCCCCCCGTCCCCCCCCCACTGCTTTGCAAACGTGATTATCAAAAGACGAGCTATTCTGCACGAATGGGAGGAATCAATCTCTGAGCAAAGATCTCTACTGATTGCTTTTCTTAATATCCCCATAGATCATTGAAAAAGAAAATGCAACTGTTTGGATGATATTATTTCTCGTTAAAGTCATTTTCTTTACCCAGCACTCACTGCATACATATGTAATGGTCTCATTTTGTCTTATTTTCTCTTCTTAGAAAAAGCTGAGGATGAGAAACACTTATCAGTATTTGATCAGGATGGCATCAAAATATTTTTCACAAGACAGCGTTCCTCTTCCGGTAATATTATATGTAAACCCAATCCACCACCACCACCCATTCACAATTAATTTGGAATAATCATTGTTATACTTCTTTCTGCAGTAAATTAGCCAGATCTTCTTTTTAATAGCCAAATTTGAAGGATTTAGAGTGAAGTGGAAAATTTAGTTTAACAGGACACAAAGCAGAAGTAAATGATGAAGACTGCATTTATCCAAAAAATAAAATAAAATATTTCCATCATATGTACACATTTCATTGTTGGTTCACTGGTTTGATGAATTTGGTCTTTGGCATTTAATTCTTTATTAGCAAATTTATATCATCATACCATCTTAACTAAATAACACTGGATGGCTTATAAAACACTTAAATAAAAACACACTGTCAAAGTCGTAAGGCAACACCAGATTAAAATAATTGAGGCTCTTCCCATAACTGTCTAATTATACAACAATAAAACATATATATGGGCGCCACTAATCTCCTGTCCCCAGGAGGTCTTCAAAGCTTGTATGATAAGATACCATGGCAACAAAAATAAAAATGGGGGGAATCAGATTATTTTACTGGGCCACCAGCAGGAAAATAATTCTAGTCTTCATTTATTTAACAAAGGGAGAAAATAGACAAAACTAATAGAGAAGTCTGCAGGACAGAGAATTTGTAAAGAAGTTTGGATCTTGATGATAATAGCATTTGTTTAAAGAGAAAAGCAAATGCATTTAGAAATGATTCATCATGCATACAGTATATGCCCCCTGTGTTTCAGATTTTTCTGTATCGTTCTTCAGTGCTCCTAAAAGATTCCACCACTTTTCTATCATGACCGCCATCATCAATGGCAAAAAGATCACAACCAAAAGGTAAGATGCAAAGTGGATGCCTTTCTATGACTCCTTCCCTTGATACTTAGATCTCTCTGTACAGAAATGTTAATGTCTTATTTGTGTCTGAAAAACTTCACACACCAACAGTCTAATACAAAAATTAGGACTGGTGGAGAATAGCAATAGCATTTAGACTTATATAATGCTTCACAGTGCTGTTCCAGCTCTCTCTAAGCAGTTTACAGACTCAGCATATTGCCACAACAATCTGGGTCCTCATTTTACCGACCTTGGAAGGATGGAAGGCTGAGTCAATTTTGAGATTGGTAAGATTTGAACTGGCAGTCAGCAGAAGTAGCCTGCAGTACTGCATTCTAACCACTGCACCACTGTGGCTCATATAGAAGATCTGCATTTCTTTCTACTACTTATCATTCACTTTGATATAAGGAGAATTTAAAAAAACCTTTCAAAGGAGAACAAAATTTTGGATAAATTTTTCTCCTTAGATATCAATGGTTTAACTAACAACCTTGCCAAGAGAAGAATATGTGGGTGAAAGTATTGCCTTTTATTGTATAGTTACCTTTTCAGTTATTGGTAACTCCATTGGTTTCCCATGCTTCAAAGAAAGCCCAAGGGAGGACTTCATGGAGGCTCCCAAACTGGACATTTTTCAGTTGTGATGCCACTGCTTCTTAGATAAATATGTAGAAATGTCTGCCCCATTTCTCCATTTGAAAGCTGGTTAAGAATTTGTGTCCAAAACTATTTCCCCCCTGATATGCGATAGTAGTCAAATAACAGATTTTGTCTTTTACACATTGTGAAATGTGAAAGGTGGTGCTATATTGATAAGCACTTTTATTTTCTTTTGTCATTTTAATAGTTATATTAATTTACTGTACATCTAGTTTTCTCTCTGTTCCTTGTAGAACAGGGGTAAAAAAGTTAGATTTGTAAAAGTCTGAGGAATTTGATTGTAAAATATTGAGAGGGAATATTATTGAATATATTGGAGACAACAAAATATGGTCTAGTAGCTTTATTTCTCAGCCAATACTGTTTAACACCTTTTTAAAAAATGCAGGATCACATTTTTAGGAAAGTCACCAATATGTAGAGAAGTTTTAACATTAACATTCTAATGGAGAATTTTTGAAAGATTGTTATCTTCTTCCCAAATAAACCTGAACTTAAAAGAAATTTTTGAAGTGTGGATGTTCAAATCTTTGCTGAAGAGAATTCTTGTATATAGTTACATTTTATGAAAAATGAGAGGCAGAAATATCTTTATGTTGCTACAAAGATATATCAAGAGCTCACATTCTGAAGGATAAATTGATTCTTTAGTAAAGTCTTCTTTGAGTTGAATTCAACCTTTGTTGACATTTTGGATGCATCTTATATAACCCTTATATTCTCTACTGGCTTCCCATCGAAGTATACTAACCAGGTCTGACCCTGGCTGTCTTCTCAAAATCAGCCAAAATCTTTAGATCAGTGGTTCTTAGTAAACAGTAAATAACTCAGGCTGTCAAACAAGACCTGTTACTTTGAAATCTAAACAAGAAATTACAAGTGCCTTTCCTAGAATCATTATATAACAATAATAATAATGAAGTAACTGACCAATACCTCTCCTTTCAGGCATCTTGAGAATGAAAGCAAGTACTTGGAAGTTGAAGAAAATGGGAAGACAGTATCTATCCATGTTAATGGTAAATTTGAATGGATCAGATGGCACTTTCTTTTTTCCAGTGTGAAATATTGTTTTTAATGTTCACGAGCCTTCTCGAAGGTACCTGATTTTTCAAGAAAGCACTCTGTGTGCCTTGATAAAAATTGTGATCCCAAGACATTTCTTTCTCAAGGAGGGCAGAGAGGTAGGCAGGCAGGCAGATAACATACAAATGTCAGCAATCTCTTCCTACATAATTCAAGATGAATTGGAGGGACTTAGCTTTCTTTTTTCTGAATTGTAGGTCTCAAGGGATCCAAACAGCCAATAACTAAAATAGGTGAACAGAATTCTTCTCAAAGAGAGTCAAATCCAGAGAGAAAAAAGAACTAATTTGCACTGGGTTTTATAATCTGAATGTGTTCTGTTGCAACATTATGCTGTATTTCCAATTTGTCTGCAACAGCAGAAATCAAGAAAGAAGGTTAATCAAAGGCACTGTTTATAATGAAATAAACTGCTTTCTGCAATATAAGCAAAGTAATTGGTTAAATATTACTATATCACTTTCAATTAGAGGCATTAATTTTTGTTATCTGTCCTACAGCTCTTTTAATGGTCTGTCTGTTAGGTTTTGGTTTGGAGCATTGTACAAATCCAGTTACTGTGGCTTGTATACCATAAATTATAGCTTAGTAAATTGTGGAAATCTAGCGAATTGTAATTTATGAAATAAACTATGGTTAAATATGGTATACTCTGTAATATTGCCAAGTTAACCATTAAGAGATTTCTTTTTCTCTTACTGAATTTTAGCTATATACATCCTTATTTCATCTATATGGAATAGATTCTAGAAGTTATAAAGACTATAATATAAATGATTCAACATTGCTTTTGGGGGAAATTTCATTTGAATAGCATTACTTCCACTCTTGTATGTGTGGTTTGATTCAGCAACAGATATTAGTAGCTTATGGGATATTTTGACAACCATTGACCAACCTTTGGTTGAACAGCTGCTAGTTGTTTATGTTCGTATACATTTTGCTAAATTTTGATGATAGTATACTGGGTTTTTTTGCTTCATGTGATTTGTGCCAGCTGTTAAAAATACAGGCTGTTATGTCTACATAGAAGTAAGTTATACTGATGGACAGTAAATTCTATTATGTAGAAATTACTCTTTTAAGCTATATAATTGTTACCTAAAGGATCCTGATTAAGAATATATATACTTGCTCCAGAGGGTTGTCATGTGTGAAAGAAAAAAGAATACAATGGAACCAGATCAAGATATTTGGCTTGGTTGTTCAAAATACAAGACAATGATTCATTTGCTCACCACCTACAGATGCTAATTTGATTCCCCAGGAGAATAACTTCTCAACACTGAAGTTTGATAGCATCTTCCACAGCATCTGATCATTCCCTCCTTCTTGGAAAAAAGAGGCAATCATGTTGCACATACTATTAGTTCATTGAATGCTAATATGTTCTACAAGTAGTTTTCCGAGTGATCTTGGCTTGTCACTAACTGTTAGTCAAGGCTACCTTTCAAGTCTGTAGGGAGGATAAAAGACTAGACATGCCACTTAGAGCTCCTCAAAGCAGGAAGAACAAATTATAAAACAAAATACAATCACAGTGGATTATTTTATGATTTTCAAATTACTTCTGGGTGTCCTCCTGGATGTACGGCTATCTTTAGAAGACCACATTACGGCCGTCTCCAGGGGGGCATTTCATCAGGTTCACCTGATTCGACAGATGCGGCCCTTTCTGGATCGGGATGCCTTACGCACAGTCACTCATGCCCTGGTCACCTCCCGACTGGACTATTGTAACGCCCTCTACATGGGGCTCCCAAATGGGAGCATCCGGAGGCTTCAACTGGTACAGAATGCGGCCGTGCGGGTGGTTATGGGGGTGTCAAGATTCGCGCATGTGACGTCCCTCCTGCGCGAGCTGCATTGGTTGCCAGTGGCCTCTCGGGTGCGCTTTAAAATTTTGGTGTTAAATTTTAAAGCGCTCCATGGCATCGGACCAGGATATTTACAAGACCGCATTCTGCCATTTTCCTCCCACCGTCCGGTGCGCTCCCACAGGGAGGGTCTCCTGCGGGTCCCGTTGGCATCTATGTGCCGGCTGGTGACCCCGAGGAATAGGGCCTTCTCTGTTGGGGCGTCTGCCCTTTGGAATGGGTTGGCCCCAGAGTTAGGGACAGCCACGGACCTGGGGACCTTTAGGCATGCTTTGAAAACTTGGCTTTTTGACCAGGCCAGCTTGGGCTGATTTTAGTTTTGGGGTGTTTGGTTTTTATTAAATTTTAGGGTTTTAGAGTAGGGTTTTAAATTTGCTTACAGCCAGGGTTGGGTTTAATTTAGTTTTATTGTTTCACATATTTATTGTTTTAATCTGTACGGCTGTGCACCGCTCCGAGTCCTTCAGGAGAGGAGCAGTATATAAATAAATATTTATTATTATTATTATTATTATTTTGCCTGATGTCTCCAACAGAAAGCCTAGATCAAGTAAGCTAGACATTATTTTTTTCTCTCAATCAGTGACTAGAAAGTTTAAAAATTCTCCTATCCACAAATGCTAAGCCATGATGTAAGGATGAGTCTTAATCATATATCTATTTCTATGGTTTAGTAATGAATTCTGCTTCTTGCAGGGATTCCAGTTTATGACAGAGAATTTAATGGATCAGTAGGAAGTTTGGCTTCAGATTGCAGGCTGGACAAGGGACGCTATCGTCCAAACAGGCGGCGTTTCTGGACTTATGAAAAACGGCAGTGGGCTGATGAATGGCGGCAGTGGGCAAGTAAATGGCGGGACTGGGCTGAAGAGTGCCGTGATTGGGCTGAAGGAAATAACAAGACAAAAAATCAGGATAATGCTGGGCATCACCAGGCAAATGCAACAGAACATCCAGAAGCTAGTCAAGAGCATCTCAAGTCAGATAAGAATTGTCCTAGGCCAGGAGAAAACCTTCATGGATTTCCCATGCCAGGGGAGGGGAAATGTGATTCAAAAGAAGGCCAGAGCAAAACAAATAAAGGATCACCTCAGCCAGAAGAGGAACACTTCAAGCCAGATACAGGATACTTTGTTTTTCCAAAACCAGGTGAGAAAAATCTTCAGATGGATGAAGGGCGTCCTAAGTCAAGCAAGAGGCAACCCAAACCAGAGGAAGGGAACATTTTGAGAAATGTTGGTATTGTTAAGTCAGGGGATGGACCTGTTAATCAGGATGAGGGACATCATAGAACAAAATATGGAAAGCCAAGGTCAGCAGACAGTCAGGCCAGGCCAAGGAAAATGCATCTTGGATTACAGAAATCAGACCAGGAAATTCCTAGTCCTAAAAATTCAGATCCCAGGGGCAATGCCACTCCTAGGAAACACATTTCTGAATGCAACTCTCAGGCTGAGACAAGTGAACCCCACACTGAGAAACAGGAGCCACAGTCTGAAGGAAAGAAGAGCCATGCAGCGAACCTTGAAAAGAAAGATCTAAAGGATGAAAAATTGGAAGTGGAAGTCCAGAAAGATGGGATTCCATTAGAGTCTGAATCAGAGAAGAGAATCAAACTAAATGTTCAAGAGATAAAGTATTCTCTTGATCCCAAACAGGCTCATGAAGGACAAGGGTCTGGCTCTAGTGCCACAAGGTTGTACCTAAAAAGGAAAGAGCTCCAAATCCAGACAAGAAAACTATATGCCAAAAGAAACAAGTCTCAAGTTAGGACCAAAATATCCTACAGCTTTAGGAGGAACAAAACTCAGGCAGGAAAACACAGGATCCCTGATGGGCATAATAGAAGAGAGTTGGAAGGGAGATTCTACTTTAATGAATGCATAGATATGATTCTGGTTGGAAAGATGTCACCTGCAGGTAATAGGTATCTTCTCACAAATAGAAAGAAAGGCCCTCTACCACCCCTCCAAAAAGGTGAAACTCCTTTCCAGACAAAAAAGAGGCTGCCCAGAAGAAGGGCATATCCCTCATTTGAAATTCAGAGTGAAAAGCTTCATTCTTCCTCTGAAGCCAAACTGCCTTTGAACACACAGGGCCAACAGCAAAGGAAGATGACGAAAGTGCCTTGGGTCAGTGGACACCTTCCAAGTATTCAGGGTCGGAAGTTTGGAACGAATCAGTTCCCAATTATGAATCGTTGACCATTTGATGGATGCAACCAAGCTAGCACTGAGCAAGGTCGATTTCTATGATTCACAAGTTGTGAACATCCAGATTTCTGCATTCCAACCAGGTGATGCAGAATACTACATTGTTGGGCTTCAACAGAAAGGAGAGTTCTAAGGGTTCATGGTCAAGTGAAGAAGGTATTTTTCCCCAATAAAGGAAATTTAATGTAATCCTTATTGTTCTCTAACTGTTCTTTTTTTTTTCCTTGAGGATGCCTTGTCAAATCATATCTTGACTAAAATTTAGCAGTGCTTCATAAGATAATGTTTTTCAGGCTGAATTCAGTTCCTAAGCTGTCAATTGCAATGTCCAAAATAACCAATACAGTTAGATCAATGGAAGACCTCATTTCAAATGAGTTTGACGCATTGGACATATCATTGAATTTTCTTGGCAATAACATGGAGGGTTCTTTTCTCCTTTCATCTTTCAAAAACCTGCTATTTCCTGATTATTTTCTACTCAGATACAAATGAGGTCAAACCTTTCAATAAAAATAATAATGATCAGATAAGATGATGCTGGTATTTGGCCAAACTGTCAATACCAGTATTAAGATAAATGTGTTGGTAGTATATAAGAACAACAGTATTTTCAATGATCATGCACAAAAGGCTTTTTGAGATGTTAACCAGTTAAATTTAATAGCTTTATCTGCCAAGTAATTCTTTGCTATGCAAATATCTCATGAATTTGTAGCAGCATCTCTCATTTCGGCTTTTGTACTCTATTCTACCATCACATGATTAAATAAAAACATTATAAATTAGATGCCGCAAACCAGTTTAAAAAAGCAGTGCTTGTCAGCAATTTTGCTTGCTATATATTATGCCTTGAACTTTTATGTGAAATTCGCTGTTTCCTTTGGGGTTAGCAATATTATGCAAAATGCTAAAACAACAACAAGGAAGAGGGAACAAAAGAAAAAAAGCTATAAGACAAGAGGAAAGGAAATATACATAAATCTGGTTTACAGTTTACAGCACTCGCTCTTCAGCTTTGTAATGGAGATGAGCACTGCCCCCTAGAGCTGTAAACAAGAGTTGCTCCTCATGAGGCAACCACAAGATAGTGGTCTCTGGAGGATTTAGAACTCTGAATATGAGGACATAGTTGTCTTGGCCAAACTGCAGTTGGGGCCTTTAAGGTCATTGGACATGCATATTTTGAAAGTAGTTATAGTTTCAAAAATTGCTTGTTTTCAGCTACAGGAATCTTTGAATTAGCATAGCATTTGGTGAATGTTCTTTAATCCTTAGTGACCGGGATAATTTTTTCACATTCTCCATAGCAACTTCATCAAAAATTGTTCAACCTAATATAGCACAACCAATATAGGCTGTGTAAAGGATAACACACCCATACAGCAAAAACATCTCAGAAACCACCAACAGATTATTACAATCACATGGCATCACCATAGCATACAAACCAATTAAAACCTTCCAAAACATCCTAAGTAAACTAAAAGACCCAGCAGCTCCCAAAAAACAAAACAAAACCAGGAGTCTTCTACAATATGCAGTGTAAAACTGCAACAGCCATTGTGTAGGACAAAGAGACAGAAGACCAGCAGAACACATCTATGAATGACAATCAGCAGTCAGAAAACATGATGAAAACTAATTTCACAACACATGGATGGACTCAACCATAATTTCAATTGGGAAACTCTGACCATCCTAGATCAAGCCAAGTCCAAAAATGTTAAAGAATTCCTGGAAGCCTGGAACTCTGACAAATTGTATCAACAGGCATAAAACAACTTCCATATATTATTCAAAAGGGACAATTACAAGCCAAAAAGAGAACAAAATATCAGAACACATCTTACCAGCAATCAACACCTAGCTGAACAGAGATTAATACCACAATTAACAGCTTCCGGTTTGGGTTTCTTTAGCGATGGACCGAAATCCGCGATCGTGCACCATTTCGATCCATGCTCACTGCTGGAACACCCCATTCCTTTGGATTTGGGGCTGATACCATCTCATAGAAGTGGTGAAGAGGGGGGAGATTGTAGCCGAGTGGAGGGGAGCCGCATCTCTCCTCCTTGGCTGGTCTAAACTCCCTTTCCTGAAGGCGGTTGCAGCAGTGGTTAGAAATGGCCATCTCAAAGAAGAACCTGACTGGATAAGATTGTGCAGGAGGAAGACAAAGAGGAAACAGGACAGACAGGGATAAACACAGAGAACATCTAAGCAAGCTACCCTGAATCTAAAAATATTTAGAGGGACACTCTGAAAGAAGATTTTTAAGCGGCGAAGGAGAGAGAAAAGGAGGTTAAAAATCCCTTTTCCTACTTTTATATTGACAATTACAAATGGAATGGAATGTTAAAACTAAGATTTAAATAAGAAATTTGTGCTACTCTACTTTGACACTAAAAGGCAACTTTAAGCTAGAATCTAAGTGTCAAAAGGAGAATATTATGGTCATTTTAAAGCCCTAAAAAGGAGAAGAGTGGAGGAAAAAGGGTGGAACTTGGAATAATGAAATAACGGAGTGCCACCTGGAAAAACAAAGGGGATTAACAGTGAAACTTTGAAAAGACTCCCAAGGATATATTGTAATTGAAACCTTACTTAAAGATACAGTAACTCACAGAAAGGAAAAGGAAAAGAAAGAAACAAAAAGGAACAGTCTGGGATTATTTGCTGATTTTTTTTAAAAAAAAAGTTTTGGCATTGGCTTCTCTTTTTTTTTATTACTTAAAGTCAATTGGGTAGATGTTTAAAAGTGTTTAAAATGGTATCACTCCTGGAGGAATTAAAAATGAGTCTTAAAAAACAGAAAGAAGATGCAAAAGAGGGAAGAAGATCCTTTGGCTTCATATTTCAATGTTTAGAAATGGAGAACCTGAACTATGAAAAGCAAAAGGAAAAGCTTCAAGAGCAAAAAGAAGGGTGGGACAAAGAAGAAGTTATTTTCAATGATCAACAATGCAATGTAGGGGAAAAGGGGGAAAAAAGGGAAATGGAGTCAAAAGTTTGAGATTAAAGGGAACAGCCAAAAAGAAAAAAATAGTTTGATAAAGAAGCATAACAGTAAGGAGAAGCAGAAAAGAAAATTACAGAAGGGAAAATTAGAGAGAGAAGGGTATAAAAAAAGGGATGAGAAAAAGGAGGGGAGGGGAGACAGAAAGAGAAAGAACTTATGAGGGACAAAAGCAGGAAATAAAGAAAAAGGGGAAACGTACTAGGATTAAAGGTATTGGTTCATCTAGAAAACACAGAGATAATGGTTAAACTAAGTTAAAAGTGAGAATTCTGCAAAGGTACAAAAGATAGTGTTGTGACAGTAGAATATAGTAATGAGCTAGAAATGAAATAAGTAAATAATTTATGAGATAAAATTGCATTGTTATGTAATGGTATGCTTATTTATAATTAAGTAATAATAAAGAAGGGAGGGAAACATTGTAATTGTTTCTAAAGATTGATAAAATATTGAAAAGAAATGTAAAAGATTTATAAGGGAATTTATACCAGTGATTAGAATGAATTTGAATAATTATTTTGCTTATTAATAGTATAATAATAAAACTGTATAATTATGTAATGGTATGCTTATTAACAATTAACATAATAATGAAGAAGGGAGGGAAACACTTTAATTGTTTCCAAAGATTGATAAATATTGAAAAGAAATGTGAAAGATATATAAGGGAATCCATACCAGTACCAGAATGAATTTGAATAATTATTTTGCTTATTAATTTTCATATATATGTATTATTTTGCTATTTTCTTAGAATTTTTTTCTGTGTATTTTCAAGGGGCCATATCAAGCAGAATCTGAATGATGAGAGTTACATGATATAAAATAGATATTAGAAATTTGAATGTTATAATTTTAGAATGCACAAATTTAATGTTTAATGAGATTTCATATGATAATAATTATAAGATTCAAAAGTGTTGCACTCTGATTGGCAATCATAGGGGGAATTTTGCTTTTCAATAATGTTGGAAGAGAATATATAAAATTGTAAACAAGACAGACAAAAGTATAAATATAATGAATAAAAAGATATAGAAATTTAGGCAAAAGAAATGCAATTGAATAAGAAGAATATGAGATAACTATAAAAGAAAATTAAGAGAAATAAAAGGAGAAATAGTGAGAAGTTGGAAAAAGAGTGATAAGATATGAAGTTGAATACATAAGATGAATATGCATATGAAATTGTATCTGTATGGAAATGTGATAACCTGGAATCTTGCTGTACTCAAATAAGATGTTTTATTTGTTATGTTTTCCAATAAAACTTTATTTAAAAAAACACACCATAATTAACATTAGATTAACAAGCAACAAGCAAATGATACCCCAATCAAGGAAGCGACAAACAAGCTAACAGTAAATAGCCCAACCAAACAATCTCAACACAAGAGAGGGCAAGCTATTAGAATATAAAATGAGAGCAAATTTCACTTCCCTCTAGCACTGATAATGTTACTTAGGTTGGGTAATGAAACGTCTGTTAGAAAGCAATCAAGCTCAGGCAGCAGCAATTCTATAATAATACCTAAATGTAGTTAGCAACAAATTAAATTAAATTTATGCAATGTTATGGTAGTTTCACAAATGTATGGGTTTCCCCCGCAAAATTATCTAGCCGCTGGGATACCACGAAGCTATTGTAATAGTCTTACTATGTTTAGAAAGTATTTTGAGTGAGGATATTCAACAGGACAAGAATTAACCTTCCCTTCTAGAACTTTCTCTGGAAAATGTTCCACACTGTTAAGTGGGGATATTTCAAACATTCTGACTGGACTCTAGGGAAGGAGAAAAATACAATATATATGTTAAAAGTGGGGAAACTGTGGCTTTTCAAATTTTCTTGAAGAGCAATTGTCAACATTATTTATCACTGGTTACCTGGGGCAGCTAAAGGCTGTGGTTTAACAACATCTGAAGAAACACATCTTCTTGTACCTGATCTATAAAATTTACTCTGAAATGATTTCTGTTATGTTTAATAGTGAAACAGTAAAATGTTTTTTTTATTGCAGTCTTTGTTAAACTCATTGCTTATCTTTAAAATTGCAGTTCTCGTTCCCATTCAACTTTCCCTTTAGCGAGGTATCTGATTTTCATTGTACAGTCCTTTATTGATTGTGCCAAGGTGCTTTGTATTAAAAATGGCTTAAATGTATGTAGTGTTACTAAATAAAAAGCAATAAAAAGGAAACAAATTGAAAAGGTGGAAACACAGTCTGTTTTGTTACATGAACTTTAAACAATATTTGAAGGACAATAGCTCAAACTTACTAAATCAATGTTATGTTCTTTTTTAAATAAAGGTTTAGCAAGCTTGACTGTTCTTTTTTATATAGAGGTTCTTTTGACGATTACAATTGTGTTGAATTTTTATCAGGGAAAAACACAAGTTGAACAACAACAAAAACATTACCATCATTACTGTAACAGTAATAATAAGAGCAAAGCCATTGATATCAATACCAATATTAATTCCCAGGTCAACATAAAAAATGAAGAATTCTAAAATAATATAATCTGGCTTCACCAAGTCTTAACAGATTTCCTTACTTTTTGTTACAATGTAGTTTTGCAATAGAATAACTCTGAGAGAACCCAATTTAATAATAATAACACCCCACATTTAACTACTGTCAATAAGAAAGACAAAAAAGCTTGGAGAATGGACATGTCAATATCCGGAGATAAGAAGAGAAGAGAAAGAACTGGGGGAAAATATCACAAAATATAAGACAAATAGAAATACAACTGTGGCAAAAGAAATCAAGGGTAATAATAGATAGCTTCAGTGCAATCCCAAAACATCTGTGTATCATTTGAACTCTATCAGACTGACAAAAATCACCACCAATCAATTGCATAACACAGCCTTACTCGAACTGCTTACATCCTTTGATAATACCATATAACAACAACATCAATCTATCCCAAATTTTTGGGAAGGATTCACTAAGTGAATAAAAATGCCAAGAAACAGTGGTGTGGCAATGTGAAAATCAAGTGGACCACAGCCTAGTTTCCATCCTTCATTTTGTGGCCCACTATGAGAATAGAACAGCAGTTGGTTGATCCAGCTGTTTGCGGTAAGGTGACTGTGGCTATCATCCTGGCAGTAGAGTTCTGAATGATTGGAAGACCCAGTTGCTCATGTGGATGGTGGCACTGGGAGAAGCAGTGGGTGATGATGATGCAGAAGAACTGACTTGGTGTTCTGTGGCTGCCACTTGGCCAGCCTCGTGGTCCAGCAGCCATCTTGGTAGCTTCTTTTTCCCTCTTTGTGAGATTCAGGACTTGGATTGATTTGATCATGGTGGCTTATCATCTGGACCAACATGAGTATCATGAGTTTTGGACTATTTTGTGGAGCCAACAAAATGAAATGTGTCAACATTTGGAAGTTCTGCAGAATTAAATGAACTAATATTTCATTGAATATTAAAATTCATGAAATTCATATGAATTTCATCCATATTTCAGATAAAAAAAACAAGATATTATAAAATTATTCATGGATAAAAGATCCATTTAAAGTATAAGACAGACACTTGTTTTAATGTAACAAAATATGAAAAATTCATTGACATGTCACCCTTTACATACCGAGTAACTTATAAGAATCTGTCACTTTTGGTACATTATCAAACAAGAATATCCACAATGATCTGAAAAGGCTGTCAAAATACTTCTCCTTTTTCCAAGTAATATCTATATAATATTCTTCAACTAAAGCAACATATTGCAATAGATCAAATGCAGAGCCAGATATGAGAATTCAACCATCTTCTATTAAGCAGATATTGAAGACATTTGCAAAAATTTAAAGCAACATAGAGATGGATTACCTGTTACAAATAAATAAGCCAATGTAATTGTTAAGAACTAAATGAAGAAACTCTCTTTGCTTTAAAAAAATAATTCTTTTTGGATTTTTCCCTCTAGTACTGAATGTGAGACAAAAAGAGAATGTTGAGTTGAGTCGCTTTAGATACAGTAGAAAAATTTCAAAGTAGCGAAAAATTGGCAGAGACAACAACTCAAACCGTGCTTTGGAATTACTTGCAATAGTTACTGAAAGCTATTAAAAATAAAATGTTTGAAATATGCTGCTGTTTAACAGTATCATCTGTGATCCACCAGACATCAGTTTTGTGTTATATTTCACTATACTGTGTTATTCATATTTATATCACTCCATTAGTCCTGAAACATTTTCCTAGCCACCTCCTCAAATTTTGAAACAAGTAGTGTCTATCCAAAGGGCAAGTGGCATCATATGCATCAAGACATTATTGCACAAGTGTTGTCATTTTTGTAGTTTGCATCAGTTACATCCCCAACTGTGCTACAATAAGATGATTTCATTCTAGCTTGGTCTGGATCCCTTTAGTGCCACCATTTTTCTACTCCATATTAGGTTTTATTTTGTGCTATGTCATAATATGGTTTGCTTTAAAAAAAAAGTTATATGACTCTAGCTACTGCAGATTGTAAATCATCATTTTATGACTTAGTACGACATGTAAACCAGTTTTATATCATGTGTTTTCCCAGTAAATTATGGTAGTTAAACAAACCACTTTAGCATTGTATGATCCTGGCCATTGTGTCAACCCTTCAAGGAGAATGGATGATAAGTAACCTTAGAAACAATAATTTCATAGGTATTGAGTTGAAGCCAAGATGACATCCCACTTATATTGTGACTTCATAATGCAAATTATGCAAATGATATAATGAAATTAGCAATCTCATGATATTATCTTGCAAATAAAATTTGTATCATTGTCCTATGACATCATGATGCTATTTCCCTACCTGTGCACGGTCATGAAATAACATATGATTACAATTAGTCTTATGTTTTCTCTTGTCTCTGCTTGTCTCTTGATCTGGACAAGATTTCTCAAATGTGAATGGGTGATAATGTTTGCAAATAAGAGTAGATAATGTCTTATTTAGAAACAGGAATAGGAGATGGTACTTTTGGAGAGAAAGAAGTTTCTTTTTCTGTCACATGGACAGAAAATGTCTGCTGGGAAGCAGACATTACTAAATGTCTGCTTCCCAGTAGATAATTCATTCATTCAAGCTGGAGCAATTTGGACAATTTAAACCAAGAAGTGAGCTAGGCCCAATTAAGCTGCCCAGATATAAACCCAGACGTATTTAAACACTACAACAACTGTAACTAATGCATTTTTAAAGTGCCTTTCTTAGAAACAGCATTTAAAAAAGCTTTTATCAATAGACTACTCTTAAATCTAAATGTTAACTCTCTAGGCTTTTTTTCAGAAATTGCTAGAGAAGCTAAGAATAAATAACTTCAGTTAATCGTATAGTTAAATACTCTAGATGAGGAAAGAGCAGAGCACACATGAATCCAGAGGTTGCATGTTTTTTTTTAGGTCACTAGAAGTAAAATATTAACAAGTCTTGGAACAGAGACAGTCAAGATGTCTCAGAGAAAAATCTCATTTTGGCAGCCCCCACAGCTGGATTTGCAAGGTGCAAAGGAAATTATAGAAATGCCTGAGAAGGAAAGCAGAGCAAAGAAAGGAAAGGAGAAGAAAGAGGTAAGTAATTTGGATCAATTATCCTCACCACTGTCTGTTCTATCTGTAATCTGATGTGTGCCTTTTTTACAACGGATTGTATTTGAACAACTGTGAATCCTTTCCTAGCACATGATCCAATCAAGGGCCTTTAAAAAAAAAAAAAGCACACAGATTTCCAGACCATTGCAGTCTTCCAACTACAGCAACATACTGTACATTTACTGGTATATATATAATTTCTATTTAAATTACAATTGTGGTAACTGGACAGCATAGTGGTTTAGGATACAGCCTCCTTTGTGCGTGTTAAGCTGGTGTATGGATGAGAAAATGGCTGAGAGGAATTTTTCAGGGACTGAAAAAAGAATTTTAAAGGAGGTAGAGAAACAGCTGAAAATGCGTTTGGGCAGATTCACAACATGAGTAAAGAAGGAAAGGATATTGGCAACAGCCACTGTGACTTTCTTTCCACCATCTGATAGTTTTGTGGCACTAATTGAGGGCACATTGAGCGTTGTACATTTGACTGCACAACTTTTTCTGTGTTGAAGGTTACATTGGCTTTGGATTGTACTCTGACAGCCAGACGTCCAAAATTAGTTAGTGTGTCTAGGACTAAAACTAAACTTGATTTCACTTTATTTATACCCTATGCCTAATTAACCTTAAATAAAATTAGCATACAATTGTTCTCTTATAACATTGAATAATATGCTCCTCCTTATCCCATTAAACACGACAACATAGTAAACTAAATTTGAAAGTCTCTGAGGACTGCATCTAATGTCTGGGGGGGATTTCGGCTGTCTATCTCTGCCTCACAGCCATCCAATACCCAGCCAGATTTTAGTATTTAAATTATTTCTATTTGATAGTTCCTTTTAAAAAAAAATTCCTCGACTCTTTGCTTAAATAAATCCTAATGTTTGTACTTCATATTGCCTTCCTTGCTTTCTCTCATTATTTTTTTAAAGGAACTGGAGTAATGTGTGTTATTTGGAGAGGGCACAAAAGTCCCTTCCTATTATTGTGAAATTAAGGTCCCATTGTTCTTACCCATGCAATAGGTAGCTGGCAGGAAATGTTACATAATTATTTCTTATTTTTACCTCTGTGATATAAATTAATATGTACAACGTTTATGACAATCTGTGTCTTCTTTGAGTTAATGCACGAGTGCCTATAATTTTATATAAATGGCTGTCTCCTGTTAAATAAGATTGCTCATTTCCTATACAGTAAAAGGGCTGAGTATAACACACATTATTTATGGAACTGATTTTTACCACTGAAAATTAAAGTTTGTGTGTATGACTGTGGTCTAGCCACACTCTTATATCCAAACTATGACTAGTCACACTCTTATATTCACCATGAAATATTGCATTACGTTATATGTAGATACAATGCAAACATAAAACACATCGCTTTGGATCAACAGAAAAAAAAGAACTTTGAGTCAGTCATCTCATTTGGATTTTAAATGTCATAAAGATTTTTGATGCAACCTGTTGGCTAGATGTGATTTAGCTTGAGTCCTATATTCCTGAGGTTATTTTAAAATTTTATTTAATTTTGTACTCCAATTAAATATTTTTATTCCCATTAATGGGCTTAATCTCCAAAGAGGAGCTAATTATGAAATTTGTTTCCATCCATTCAAAATGAGTTCGGTAATGTTTCCACACAAAAATGCTAACAATACTTTTTTTTTAAAGGTGTAATTAAAAAGAGGAAAGTTAGATCAATATTGTACGTGCTTTGATTCTTCTGCTGCTGGGCCATTTTAAGGGTACATTATTTACCCAGCTTTCATTTCCTTTGGAATGAGATAACTGATGGCTTATTAACACACCATAATGTGTGGTTTATTTATAGGAATGTAAATACAAAGTGTATATTAAGCACTTTGCTCTGTATCAGTCCTTCTACTGGAAACAAGGTCCTTCCAGTATGCTCTTTCCCTGTTTGTCTGAATCTAAAACTATTCTTCATACATAGGCGTTTGGATTTAATAAGAATTCTTATTTTCCAGGGGTAGATGATGTCTGATTGGGTCACCCTCTGCTATTCAGCCATTAATGATTGCCACTCTACAACAGATGAAATATGACAGCCTTAAATTGGCAAAACCAATCTGACTATTTTAACAACAGGTGCACAATTGTGGCAGGATTCTGGGAAGACATCCATAATGGTACAATACAAAATTTAAAGAAATTTGTCCTTGTCTAAATTTTGAGAGCTTTCCCTGCTATTTCATAGTGAGAAACAGGTAATCCAATAATGACATCAAGTAATCTAATTAATCAATCAAAATTTATTTACAATGCAAAACCAAACACAATAAAAGAGCAAGATAGAATACAATATTTATAAAAAGAATTTTAAAAAATTCAGCCAACAATAACATGAGGGAGGACCCCAGCCATTATCTTTCTCCTGGTTGATCCCTTTCCAGAAACCTCAAAGAAAGTAACATCATTCTTATTAATAGCCATAATTATTAGAAAATGGTAAGAGATGGGAAAAAATGGCTGAAAGTTGGGGTTTTTTTTGGGGGGGGGAGGTAGGGGAGGTATAATATAGCAGATAGGCTGAAATATACATTTGCCACAGATCTGCAACCAATAAACGTGTACAAGAAGTGTTACTTGCTCACAAACTGTAACTACAAAAGTCACCTCTTCCACACTACTTATTAAAAGTACAGGAGTCCAGCTTAGTTTTGTCTTCTAATGTCAACACAACATCTTGCATAAGTGTAATTCTAGGCATCAGAAGATTTAACTGAAACTTTTCAATTTTAAAGCCAAAATAATTGCCCTTTTTAACCTTTCAATAACAAAAAAATTATCTAGTTCTGTACTGAAGTCTAATATATGCTAATAATCTACTACGTGGAAACAATTTGCAAGTTCATTTTTAAAATCGTGCCTTCCTTTGTGCAAGCTAAATTATCACTGAACACACATTATAGTTAAAGTAGATTAGAATATAAAGCATAGAAAGTGACCTCACATTTTAAAAACAAAAACATAATGTGTCACACTATGACATATAGTATTTACAATAAAGTATACTAAGATAATTATAGATAGGTGGAATGTTTATTACTAACATGAAAAAGATCAGCATACAAAAACTATAAATCTGAAAATAACATACCACTTGTATATTATGAAATCCCAAAGGGGCCAGAAATCTCTACCAAAGATTGAATGCCTTCATTGTGCTAAGCAATAGACAACATATAAGTCAAGGAATGACACAAAACTATGCTGCTGCTGGAAACACCCAATTTTTAATCTAATAGGAGATAGGAAATATAGAATTCAAACTCTAGACCTGAAAAATTCTTTAGGAGGGGTGTGATAAACATCCCACATATATATTTATTAAATAGCACAGAAGAGCATTTCTATCTCAACAGTATAATAATAGCATAAAAGGTAGTTTAAAAGCCAATAGCCATTTTGGTGTAGAGGTTAAGGTAGCAGGCTAGAAGCCAGGAGAGTGGGAGTTCTAATCTGGCCATAGGTACAAAGCTAGCTGGATGACCTTGGGCCTGTCACTCTCTGAGCTATAGAAAACAAATTACTTCTGAAGTGGAACTACTAGAAGAGGGAACTAGTCCAGGCAGTCATCAGGAAACTAGACTCAAAGATAAACACCACCCCTCAGTGTAAAATTTAATGATATTCCAACATTGTGGTGCTGAAAAAATAGATGGCACAAACGAAGTTATACAGGTAGTTTTCAATTTATGATCACAATTGAGCCCAACATTTCTGTTGCTAAATGAGACAGTTGTTAAATGAGCTTTGCTTCATTTTATGACCTTTCTTGCCACAGTTGTTTAGTGACTCACTGCAGTTGTTGAGTCAGTAACATGTTGGAGCTGGCTTCCCCATTTGATTTTGCTGTTCAGAAAGATCGCAAAAGGTGATCACATGACTGTAGGACACTGCAACTGCCATAAATATGAACCAGTTTTCAAGCATCTGAATTTTGATCAAGTGATGCTGCAACAGTCGTTAAGTGTGAAAAGTATTATGTCACTCTTTTCAGTGCCATTGTAACTTTGAACACTGAATGAAAGGTTATAAGTCAGGGACTACCTGTAATTACCAGACACCCAAGGGAGTAGAAATTAAACTTCTATTCCATTGTAAGAATGAGATCTAACATGATGCATGACTGTTCTTTTGATTTTTTTTTCCAGAATCCAACATGGTAAAAAATCCCAATGGAAGCCATTGAACTGAAGGGATTCCCCCCTCCCAGGACTATTTTCCATGTAGATTAAATTTATCTTCTACAATTAGAGAGGCTAAGGTGGTTGAAAAAAAAATTCAGCAAAGCTGAAAAGGAACCAAACACATATTTCTACTAGAAATGGTCCTGACAATATCACATTCAGCACATTAATGGCATCTATAAGAATACAATGCAAGAATTTGGAATGTACCACCTGCATATTCTATAGAAGCGTATTTGGACTCTACCAGTTGCATCAGGATATTTGGACTCCACCAGCACTTTTGCTTATGAATCTTTAATATGGCAGAGATATACTTGTTCCCTCCACTGCAGTGGTGGTTCCCTCCACTGTGGTTTGGCCTGGTTCTGTCGAGCCAGTAGTGGTGATGAGCAATGGAGACCAAACCAGTTATCTCCGACGCTCTGCTGTTGGGCCCACCCACTTGCCGGGCTCCTTTATGTCCTGCTTTTGAAGTGCAGCTGCTTTGCGCAGTAAGCAGATTGTTGCATGGCAGCCGCTGAAGCGACAGGGAGAATGCAGGCTTGCAGGAAGTGAGTCAGAAAGCCTCTGCGGCTGCGCAAAGTGTGTTTTTGGCATGCATGTGTATGCAAAGTGTGTATGCACATGCAAAGCGTCCCCATAAGCCATGCCCACCAAACAGGTGGTAAAAATATTTGAACTGCACCATTGCTCTACTGTGGAAAAATGTTGTGATAGCACCCATTCTTTTCTAGACACAATAACACACGGGCTATTCAGTGTTCCTTTTCCAATCAATGTTTGGAAGATTCCCAAACATTCTAAGAACTTTAGTTATTCAATTGGGTTCACATTTATAGGATCTTCTTTATATTTTTTGATTTCCCACTCCCCACAAAAACTTTATTAAAAAAATTAGTTTGCACTTAGATGTTCAACTTCTCTATAGATACTAAGCTCATGCTGTGATCTTTTTGTATTCATTGATGCTATGAAGAAGATAGCTGTCATCATCTGAGTTCAGTAAAACATGAATCAGTCAGTGTCTGCTGACTAGCACAAGGCAATAGTGATCTGGATTAATAAGCTATTTCTTTAAAAAGTTGAAGTTATAAATGAAAAATAAAGTTACTAGAGTATAACTGAAAAACAGAGTTGGGACCAGGGGTGGGATTCTACAGGTTCGCACCTATTTGCTAGAACCAGTTGCTAACATTCTAAGCAGTTCGGAGAACCGGTTGTTAGAAAAAATTACTGGCCTAATCCTGTAAGGAAGGCAGGAAGGAAACATTCTGGTGTTGCTTACAGAAACTGCCTCTCCGTTAACCCTTATTACATTCTTGGCAGGACTAGACTTCCTGTCTCAGGAACTTCTTTGGAGTTTTTTCCCCTCCTTTGCTGGTACTTTGCTTGTGTGGAGTGACCATTCAAAGTTACAATGGCACTGAAAAAAGTGACTTATGACCATTTTTCACACTTACGACTGTTGCAGCATCCCCACAGTCATGAGAGGCCAGGCGAGGAGATGCATGCCTCGATGTGAGTGATATTGAATTGGCCACGCCCAGCCAATAACATGACCACCAAGCCACGCCCACCAACTAAGCCATGCCCACAGAACCAGTTGTTAAAAAATTTGAATCCCACCCCTGTTTGGGAGGGACATTGGAGGTCTTCTAATCTAACTGTCTGCTCAAACAGGAAACTCTATCATTTCAGACGAATGGTTGTCCAATCTCTTCCTAAAAACCTCCAGTGTTGGAGCACCCACAACTTCTGGAATCAAGTCATTCCACTGATCAGTTGTTCTGTCAGAAAAGTTCTCCTTAGTTCTAGGTTGCTTCTCTCCTTGATTAGTTTCCATCCATTGCTTCTTGTCCTGCCTTCAGGTGCTTTGGAGAATAGCTTGACTCCCTCTTCTTTGGGACAGATACTCCTTCATTACCCATTTCTATATGGGGTGAATCTGAAAGTTGCCCTGACTATAGGAGTGATTCTTAAGTAAATGGTTTCTTGGAACAATGAAACACCAATAATATGGGATGGGTCAATGGAAGCTAATTCAAGTTTCTTCCGAAATATGAGGATCATAATGAAAGCTATTTTGAAATTAATAAACACTGCAAAGAGAATCTTAACACTATCCTTATTAAACAAAAGACCTCTTTTAATAAAATGATCCCTAGCTGTCAACCCCAGGTTGCTCAATCTGTCCCTCTCCCCAACTGTTTTTTCACTTGCTGAAATTCATTATCTACTTGATGTAGAAATGTGCAATAGGAATCTACAATTATGCTGTAATTAGTTTGGGGTCTGTATTATGCTGGTTCATTTTGTCTCTTCTTTGTAGTAAAATTGAATCATTAGTGTCTTTTATTGACTGATATAGGTCAGAAACAATGCTAGGGCAAAGTCATGCCAATTCATATGGCCTACTTACAGTTTGTGGGGTGGATGGAAGACAATATCTCAAAATCTATTTAACCAATGGTACCTAAATGCCAATCAAGAAGCTCACCTGAACCAATCCCAGGGTGAGATGTGCAGTCCGAATCCATCACATAAATAGACCAGAAGTGTATCTCCCACTTATATTAAAGTATATTAAAGCTTGGCATTGGTCAAAAGCCTGGGCAAAAATCTGTCATTATTGTGGAATGGAGCCAGAAAAGATCTAAATTTCTGAAATGTCATTTTCTATCCCTCTAGGATGTAATTTTAATAACTACACAAATATTACTCTAATAGTCATGGGATATGAGTACCACCAAAACAAATCTTAACTCATTCTGCATGCTACCTGAGCACGTAGTAGACAAGCTTGACATTTCACAACTGCCTGAGTGGGATAAATAGAAAGGTTATATGATGTACATATTGCTACAATTGTCTATCATTACTTTGCCCACTCGATGCCTGCTTAATCAGCAGTGTGTGCAGAAGGTTGCTGCTTTCATCAGAATGACAAACACAATACCAGGCCAAGCTATGCCACTTTTGTAGGCATGATTTTAGTTTCATTTCCTTGAATATAGAATAGAAAATTTTATGGGGGAATTTCTTTTGCTAAAAAGACTGTCCATTGCACAAGAGAGGGCAGTGATGTTTGTTCCTTCTTCTTGGGATTTCTGTGTTGGTACAAAAGAAGAGAATTCTGACCATGCCCAATCTGCTTTCAAAGAACAGGGATCAAAAACTGTGGTATATGAAAGTTTCCAGGATATCAGCATTAGTATACTCATCCGTTATTTGAAGCCCCCTGTCCCACTCAATAGTTCTGTCCCATACTAATTTCTAGAACCACAGCAAGGGTTTCTAGACCCAAATGTTAAGAATGAAACAATTGCATTTAGTTTGTTGAAGAAAAATACTTGGGAGAAGTATACTACCTGGAATAGTATTTTTTAAATCAAAGGTCCTGAGTTTGGGTCCCATATTAATTGTAAATTCTTCAGCTGAATGTGTAGTCTTAGCATTTCTCAATGCTTAGGTTGACTCAGCCTTCCATCTTTCCAAGGTTGGTAAAATGAGGAACCAGATTGTTGTGGGCAATATGCTGACTCTGTAAACCATTTAGAGAAGGTTGTAAAGCCCTGTAAAGCGGTATATAAGTCTAAATATTATTGCTATTAGTCTGTGGTTAATGTGGTTAATCTAATCTTAAAATAAGATTAGATCTTAAAATAAGATTAGATTTGAAAAGAAAATCTACACCACATTGATTTTGTAATGCCGGAATTACAAAAATATATATTTATTGAGAATGTTAAATTGAGGAAAACTGTTTTAGATAATTCAGAACATACTTCATTTATTTTTTTCACTGAAAATTGTCATAACCCCATAAAGTAGATTTGCAAGATATGAACTGAAATCATTTAAAGACATATGTTAAATTTAAGGATAAAATAATCAGCAATTCTTTGCATGCTCAGACTCTATCCTATACAATTTCTGCATTGCAATACACAACCTGTGGCACCTCTGGCAGTGATGGTGTCAGGGATGTAATATTTAGCTAGAAATGCCTACAACTAATTGTTCTGGTAGAGTCAATAATACACAAGACTTAACAATACTTTAGTGGTCTGATGTTCTTTTCCAAGAGGCTAATCAAGTAGGCATTGTTATTTAGTTATTTATTTATATTTATTATTATTTTTATGTCCATCTCACTGATACAGTGACTCCAGACAGTTTACGTTATAATAAAAAGTTAAAAAGTACCACGTGAAAATGAAAATTTGCCATATCATCTGAGGGGGTGAGGGATGTCTTCCAATTTTATGCATACAATATTCTAGCCGCAGTTATAATATGTAAAATTAAATATTGATTTTTTTTTGCCATGTTTGTATCTATCATGCTTAGTAGAAAAATTTCAGGTTCAAATTTTAATTTTTGTTTTGTTATATCTAAAATCCATTTTCTAATGTTTTTCTAAAATTTCTGAGCACATGAGCAGGTCCACCACATGTGGAAGTATGTTCCTTGTACGTGATTACATTTCCAACAATTGGGTGGTAAATTAGGAAACATCTTAGCCAGTCTCGCCGGAGGTAGATGCCAACGATAAACTATCTTATATAGATTTTCTTTATATGTGACTGACATAGTTAATTTATAATTTGTTTGCCAAATTATATGGTAATTAAAAAATATATGAATGTGCTGAGATGGATAGCTTAACGAAATTGCTGAAAAACAAACAAAATAGTGTATATTATGAAATATGGAATATTTGGTATGAGTGGTTAAGAAAAAGGTAATATTGGATACTTGGATAAACTATTGAAAGGATAGTAGATATGCATTTAATTAAAAAAGATGAAGAGAAATGTAATATTAAAAGAATGAAGGACTACTTTAACAAGGTAGATCATGTCAATGATAATGATAAAGAAAAGAGAAACCATTACTCAACATATGCTGTAAAATTTATATATGTATATATATATATATATATATACTTTGTGTTACAACACCCTGTTAAGCCCCAATTAAGGGAGAAAGCATACTGCTTTCTTTTCTGTCTTTCGGCTCATCACCAGAGACCATATCGACAGAAAGCTATTTGTTTCGTTGTCTTTTCTTTACATGTGTGTAAGGTTTTTAAGCTGATAATTTTAATTTATTATTATTTATTATTATTTATTATTTAAAATTATCAGCTTAAAAACCTTACACATATATATATGTGTGTGTGTGTGTATATGTATATATATGTGTGTGTGTGTGTTGATTTGTCTGTTTTAAGCGTATGTTATATAAATGTTTATTAAAAATAAAATTTAAATAAAAAAAGAAAAAGAAAATGAAAATTTGAAGAATTAAATAGAAAAGCTAATACCCAAGATTATATGTAGCCTAGGGATGAGGATCTTCTGTATCTGGTCAGACCCCCCCCTCCCCCCAAATCAAGCAGTTTTCCATCAGGATCAAGTTGTTTCCAGGCTCTTCTGGAAGGCTAGGATTATGAGGGCAAATCTTACCACCAATGGGAGAATATTTCTGAGGGTGGGGGCATGGGACACAGTAGAAAAAGCTTTGCTCCTGGACCCCACCAGCAGAAATTATTTGGCAGATGGGATCCAAAGTAGGGCTTTTCTGCTGGAACAAATGGGGCAGGCTAGTCCCATCGGAATGAGACAGCTTCTCAAATACCTTCCCCAATAAGCTATTAATAACAGTTTATTGATCCGTGGAAATTTATCCCCACATTCTCTGACCTGAATTTCTTTTATTAAAAATATGAGGAACTACAGGATTCAGGGCTTCTGTCTCCCTATACTTCCTTTCTTTTTGTTCTTTTCTGTCTCTCCCCCGCCCCGCATTGGTCATGACAATAATGATGAGGAAAGATGAACCAATCAACCAATTATTTCTTTCAGGGCAAGCAAAAATGAAGGATGAGGTGATTCATCAAAGCTGCATTAAAGGTATAGACAAGGATATCATTATGTTGAAAGGAATCAGCAATGGAGGACTGACCAACTTCTGGAATTTTCTCTGAAATACTGTAGCCAGGTTTTTTTTTACTCAGATTATAGCCTATTGAGAAATAATTACCTTTTAGGTGGAATATATTTGCTTCTTGTGCAGCACAGCATACGGTCTTGTCAGAAGCATCACAAGAGAGTGACAAAAATTTATCTTTGCCGAGGGCTCTGTTGGGAAAGTCATTTCCTACACTAGTTGTGGCATAGGTGCTTGTAATGATAAGAAGCTATTAATTAAAAGAGATTTGGAGAAGAATATAAGAAGCTTTTCATTTTTTATATTATAAATATTGTACAGAGTTGATGAGCACAAAGCACAAAGACGGCCCAAAGATACATGTTCCACATCTAATTATAACTTGTGTGGTGCAAATTACGGTATCCTGGAGTATGCAGTTTGATTGACATGACATGAGCATACAAGATCGCTTGAAGTATGTCATAGCAATAGAAATTGCACAACTGTGTCCAGAGGTATTGGGGGAGAGCCCTGTGATTTTGCTGATTTGAGGACCGCTTGCTCCATTCAAATTAATTTTTCTCTCGTCATTCAAAGTCAGATCATCTGCCTGCCTCAGCATGACAGAAAGGTGCACAATCAGGGTTAACATAAAACCGAACTAAACTCCAAACCACATAGTTGGAAGTCTTCCCAGCCAATTCACCATGACAGCAAGGAGTTATATGAGACAGATTTTTTAAAAAAGAAAACAATATCAGGATGGACCTCTCGGAGAAAGGAGACCCTAAGAAGGCTTTATTCCTTTCTGTTTCTGCAGGATCTGTTTCTCCAAAAACCGTTAGCCCTCCTGAGAAAATATCTCTGGTATGTATCTGGAGGATTTTGTTTTCTTTTTTTATTTTAATTTCAAGAAAGCTTCTGATATTTTTAGTCACTGCTGTGTCCTGGCTTCAGTCTTACCTAGAATTGATATTAGCTTTAAAAATTTGGAATGAAATGTTTCCTTGATTAATCTATTAAAAAGAAAGCTTTTTTTTTTTTTAAAGTAAAGGTGGGGAAATAGAACTGGTGGCTTCTTTGGAATAATCACCCTACTGCCAAAAAAATTGTACTCTGGGAATTTGCATTCTAGACATTTTCAGATGGGAAATACATTCCAAGAATTTTCATTTTTTTGAAGTATGAAAGAGATCTATTGTAGAGGGAAAGTTGTTGAGATCCTAAGTCATTATGTAGTGTATTTCAACAATGAAAATTTCAGCTCCAAACAGCTGCACACAGTGGCATTTTAAGTTAGTGCTACGTTCATATTTTTGCTGCTGTCGTTAATGGTGTTCCTTTTTTCAGGTTGAATTTTCAGACCTTTCTAGACCCTGATTATGAAGAATGAATGGCTTTATTCTTAAGGGTATATTTGTACTAGTCTTGATCCAGCACCAGTAATTTGACGCTGTGCCTTCAGATAGTGAAAGAGCAATTTATGGATACTTCTTCTAACGTGGCTGTACCCCAATACATTTGGAGGATATGAAGCTGGAAAAGACTAATTTATAAATAGCTGCAAGCAAGAGAAAGAGAATGGAGTTGCAGTTATGGAATGATGATTCCCCAGTAAAATAAATAACTATGTAAATGAGATTTCCTTCTCAAACAATAGAGAAGGAAATAGCTATAACCTTTAAAGAAACAGATAAAATAAATGTTAAATAGATTTGTAAAAAAACAAAACGACTGAGAAGAGATAGGACATTGTTTCAGATAGAGCAGAAGGAATAATCTGGCTGATTTCAGTCTTAATTAAAATGGGATGCAGTTCTCAGTAAAAGTTTATAGCTTGAAGTAGTATAGCAGGGAACCATTCTGCTTCTCAATTAAAAACATTAATAATATTCAAAAACTGTAATATTTTAAAGGGGATAAAAACTGGTAGGCAAAGAAGCATTCTCATACCAAGGACTTTTTAATTGGTCTGGAAAAATGCAAATAACTCCTAAATAAGTGCTTTCCAGAAGAAATTGAGTGCTGCCCAGTCTTGTAGTGTAATAAATGAGTAGCTTTACCTATTCATTGCACATACAAATGAATATTTTGAAAAGCCCTTTAATTTAAAACTTGATCAGATCAAGCTTTTTCATTCCACATAACTTCGTTAGTTGTATATTTATGGATTAATATAGGAAAGCATTAAATCAGCCATTGGTATGACTATATGGATCAATGCCGGAATTATCCCAAAGAATAGATAATCAAGTGTTTGTACTGCTTTTCCTAAGACCAATATCCATGATCTGTTGAAAAGGGCTTAACTAAGAATAATTCCATTACAGAAACAATATTTAACTGCTATTTTTCCTCGTATTCAAGTTTTCTTCTCTAATTCTCTTTATGAATGAGACTGCAACTTTATACGCATCCATACATGCATGTAAGAATACTTGTGAATAAAGTCCAATATATGTAATGGTTGAATGGCATGTGAGATTTCTTATCAATTTTGGGCAGTTATGAAATGCTCTGAAACAAAAAAATTGTACTGAAATTTTTACTTCAATGTTGTATTTGAAACCTATGCCAAGTGTGATTATTCCATAAAACAGGTATGCCAGAGGAACTCTGCAATCTTCCAGGGTTGCAAGCAAAATCAGAGAGCAATTCAGTACCAGAATCGTAAGAGTGCCCTTTGCAAATTAATAAAGCAAGAATAATTTTGAACCAAGCATACAACAAAGTTCTGGACTATTAGGATTTTTTTCCCAGTTATTACAAGTGTGTCTTCACAGTCCTGTATTTAATCTGTAAACATAATCGGAGCTAAGAGAAAGCAGTGGCCAAAAAGGGACTTCAAAATAGAAAAAGTGGCCAAAGGATCTATAAAAGCACCCTTCTTACAGCTTCTTTCTCAACTCATTATTTTTCTTTACATTAAGAACTTGTAATTGGACTTTGAAACATAATTGCTTTATGGAGCTATATTCTCATCTGAGGTATGAATGCTCTGCTTGATTAGGAAAAATCCATTCTGCTTGTCAGTCCAGTTTTTATTTTCAGTTCTATTTTTCATGCTCTCTAAATCCCACTGTCACCCTGAACCTCATGCTTCATGCATTATAGTTAATATGTTCTATAAGCAAAAGCTACAATAGATGGACATGCCCAAAAAGGAATATGCATGTAAAATAGAAATTGAATAAAGGATACAAAAATTGGAAATAAATGCTAAACAAATCAAGCTTTTCCATGGTATGGGAGGAACATCTGCATATTTGGGTTGAGGAACTAAGGGTGTTATTCTTCATATGATGTTAGCAATAATTCAGAACTTGGCTGCTTAAGGATGCTCTTAACTATCAAATGGAATAATACTTTGTCTACATCTGACCTGCCAGAACAGTGTGGCAGCATTGGGATCATTAATAACTGAAAAGCAGACCATATAGAAAAGATAGCACAATAACATACATTTGACTATTTCAGTGTTATCCAGTTGCCAGTCTTAACCTGGGATGTTGTTATACCACCCTTCTAATTTTATTGAAGGCAAGGCATTGAAACCCTTAGAGAAACTTCTCCAGTGATTGTAAAAGGTGTATTGTCTTCTTATATGTCAATGTACTATATGTAAGCAAAGTTATAAGGATTTTCAGGTTGAAATAATATTATCCAGTCAATTTTTTAAAAAGATGAAATGAGCCCAAATAGGACACCAAATGGGTTCAGCAGCTTGTTGTGATATGAAGCAATCTTGACACTAGATTCATTCAATTTTGATAGCACAGTAGTATGCAAACTATAACACAAATAGTCTTTGTAGATGTTATAATGAATGTGTGTAGAAGAGAATGACTTTTTAGCAGCAAATTCCAGCCTTTCAATCTTCATCATTTAACTTGTATGCCACTGATATGGAAAATAGGAGTGGGTAGGAAACATCTTTCCATTTCCATTTCATTGCAGACTTACGCAATTCACATCTCCCAAATTAACCTATGAAGCAAAACTCAATTATATTTTGATAGGATATGCAATACAGTTCTCCAGCCATAAAACTTGACGAAAAAGTTCATACTTTACTGAATAGAATATATGATAGTACACTATCTGGTTTGAAATTATTTCCTCAAATATTTATATTGGAAAAATTTGTATACAAATAGCTTATATGAGAAATGAATAATGCACATACCCATTTGTGTGTGTGTGTGTGTGTACGTATGTGTGTGTACATTGATATGTTTTTAAACCAGTGAGGAAATGGGGTAAAAAGGGCCTCAGAAATGAAACAAACTAACTAATTTGAAATGGACAGGTTCATCAATCCCTAATGGAGAGCTTGTAACAACATTCGTATATGCTCAAGATTTTCTAATCCTCCCCTCACTTGCCAACCAGGTTTCCTGAATGCACAGAAAATGTCAGATTGGCATGTGCACTGTATATTTTGGCATTCTCTATGTACCATCAAATTCATGTAGGTTGAAACAGAGCTTTGAATGAATCACCTTCCTCAACTGCCCCATTTCCCTGTTCCTTCAGGGAAGTGTCCTTGAGTTACTGTAACAAGCCTACTTTATTTCTTCAGAGGCTTTTTTGTTGACATTAAAGCCTGAGCTTTGAGAAATCACAATTTGTAAATATGTATTTGACTCCCTTTTAGATAACCCCTCCCTGGAAGTCTCGTCTTTTATTGGTACCGGAAGACTGAGGATTTCTCACTGTCAAAATGGGTTTTTCTCTCTTTTTGCAGGTTCTGTTGCTCCTGCATTTCATGGGGTGGCACTGCAAAAATGTTGTGGAAGTTGATTAGGAAAAGTGTCGCCCTGCTTTGTTTTCTTCCAGTGCAGTGAAGCCTCACAAAGTTGAGAACAAAAATGAAGGCTGGACTGTGAAAACAATAATATGGCCATTATGTACTTAAGCATGCGGTTAGCCTTTGGTGTTTGATGTTCGGATCCTCCTGACACTAAAATTGTTAGGTTCCTGTTTCCCATATTATCTCTGCTGACACAATTACTCTGTACATGCTGACGAAAGAAAAATAACACCTCTGAGGGAATTTGTTTCTTGATTACACCAAGAACCCAGATTAGTCACAGGAATTTTATAGAAACCTGTGGACATTCGCTAAGCTCATCCAAGTCACAAAAAAACTTTTTGCTCTATATCTTTGGATGAGAAAACAATTATGCTTTGCCTTTATATATTTGCATTTTACACATGCTTTTAAAATTCTGTTTGATACTGTTTGTATGCATATATGTTTGTGTATATGCATACGCCTACACACCCACACAAACATATGTAATATATAATATTTTCAAGCTTCTTAAATTCTAATTTACATTGACTTAATGTGTTGAATGTTACTCTTTGAAGCATGAGTTTACTGACATTTTAAGTGTTTTCTTGAACTTTTTTTTCCACAGATATACCTGTTTTTTTCATTTTGTTGTACAAATAGATGTTTTCGTTCAAAACCTGGTTTCTGTATGCCCATTGTATCAACTGTGCAAATGATGAAATGATATGTATATAGTACATAACCCAACCTCTTTCTGCTTGGCTTCTTTAGGGAATATGTGGCACCCACTATCCTCTCAGCATCGCTTTTATTGTAGTGAATGAATTTTGTGAGCGCTTCTCCTACTATGGAATGAAAGGTAGGTTTTTATACAGCCTTTGCTCAGGAAAACTCAGATGCTTTCCCCATTTATTTAGATGGAAGAAAGGCAGGGAGAAACTCATGGCTAGAATTGGGGGGAAAGTGTTTTGCTTGATTTCTCACCCAAGATCTCAATCAGATTTATAAAACTTAATGGTCTGTGCTAAATGTAAATGCTAATGTGATAGACAGAAGGATCATAAATATAGAATGTTGGCACAAAATAAAAGTTGTTTTAAAGAATGTTCTGCCAAAAATGGGAACAGAACTGAAGTCTGAGGAAGAAATTGTTGGCCTAGCCAGACTTTCTCGACCATGACCTTTTCCAGATGTTGGATATTCAGTTCCCAGAAGTCTTCAGCCATCATATTATTGCTCAGAATTCTGGGCATGAAAATCCACTTATCTAGTGCTACTAGATCTAGATTGCAAAAATTCAGATGGCTACCAGATGGTTAAAAGGCACTAGAATTTTCTATATCTGTTTGCTCTCATCTCGTGGTTGTCCAGAGAGTCCAAACTGGTTGACCCATCACACATCTGGAAGGATGCCTGGACTGAGAAAGCTGCCTTAATAACTAATTTCTCCAACTTTTCTCCTGTGGCAGCCCCTATGATTTTATCTCTGGGATGATAGTCAACATTCAGAAAGTCCACTTTGTTCATCACTCTATTTTTCTGCCACTGATAAACTTTGTTCCTTCTGTGACTGTTAAAGGCACAAAGCTACTATCGAGTGGCAATAGATAGAGAATCATAGACGTACCCCTGGAGAAAAACTGTGGCAGTTAGCAAAACGTGATTTAAGTGCAGAAAAGAAAGAAAATGTTAGAAAAAAAATTGAATGGAGTCTGATTTAACTCATTCTGATGTAAGACGAATGGAGGAACAGTCTTGTCAGATTTTTGAGATTCTACTACTATATTGATAGAGTTCTACTGTTTCTTGTAGAATCTATTTGCTGATGTGGTGTACCTGAAAGGGTTGACACAATACTACCAACAACCTACTACAATATTATAAACTGGATCTAAATACTATCATACATTTTGGAGGCCTGGATGGACATAGAAAGGAGAAATCCACTCTCAGAAATATGCCTACCTGTGTTTTATGCGTGGTATCAGTTAAGAGGCCAGGGCAGAGATGGTGGGGAAACTATGGTCATCTAGGATACTCTGATGACATTCAGAAGCACTGCTTCACAGAGAACTGGATGTGAGACCTTGCTTATAAAGTTGGGCTCTCAGGAACACTCGGGACTCTCACTATTGTACTAATTTCCTTGTTAAATTGTAATATCCCTGCCTGAACTCCTTGAAGGTGACTAGATAGGTGGTGGAGTTCCCCAGGCTTAAAATTTCAGGGGATTCTTCCCAGATTTGCAGCACCTGTTTGAGGAACAAATGGTAGTCATGGTCAAGAGTGCTTTTGTACAACTTTGTCTAATGTGCAGTTGTACCCTTTCTTGGACTAAGATGTATTGCTTATGGTCACCTATAGCTGAATTGCCTCTCAAGAAGACTACTATAATGTGGTCTATGTGGGGGCTGTCCTTGAAGAACATACAGAAGCTACAACTGGTCCAGAATGCATTGGCATCAGAAATTATGGATGGACCTCAGGATGCCCCTGTTGCATCTCTGTTCCATGAGATGTATTGACTTCCAGGATGGTTTCAAGTGCAAATCAAGATGCTAGATGTCACCTATCATGCCTTTCATATCACAGGGCCAGGTTTTGTTTGTTCTCCTAAATCGGAGAGGTTTGTTTTGAGTTCCAGACAAAAGAAGTCATCTAGCAGGGTCCAGAAAATAGACCATTTCTGCCACAATGTGGCAGAAATTTGGAATCCCATACCCTTTAGATTGACTTTGATCTTACCAACTTTTCAGAAAGCTCTAAATATTTGGATGTGTTTTTGGCTTGGAGGTCAAGCAATTGTTGAAAGCCAATGAGATTTTACTTTATTGTTGATTGAGCATTGTCCTTACCTGCCATTGTAGGCCTTTTATACTGTTATTCAGTATAAAGTATACTGTTACCTTGCATTGTGTTTGTATGTATTGTTAGCCTCCCAGAGTCATTTCAACAAGATGGTCAACTATATAAAATCTTTGAATAAATATTAGCGATATCCATTATTCTGTATTTTTCTTGTTGTTATGTTTCTTCCTGCAGCTGTCCTGACGTTGTATTTTCTCTACTTCCTGCATTGGGATGAAACAACTTCCACAACTGTATACCATGCTTTCACAAGTTTGTGTTACTTCTCACCAGTCATTGGTGCCTTCATTGCTGACTCCTGGCTGGGAAAATACAAGTAAGAATGAAATGTACTGCCTATGCATATAGACTTTCCCTTTCTTATATAGGCTATTCCATTTGTATTGTCAGGAACAATTCAAAGGAATATGGAATGCATCATCAGGAAAGATGATGAGGAACCATATCATAGTGCTTTACTTCACCCTTCTGGTCAGCGATAGCTCCTTTCCCCAACACTTAGGAGAGCAACAGAGAAAGAAGGGTTGTAATTTTGGTAGATATCCCAGCAGTAGAAAAATGCTTGTCTCTTCCCTATCAGGAACCACAGACACATTTTTGGTTTTCTGATTATAAATGCACCTGCCTTTGGCTGATAATCTTTACCCACTTTTCTTTTCTTTTCCCTTCGCAGAACAATCATTTATCTCTCCATTGTTTATGTTATTGGGCACGTGATCAAATCAATTGGTGCAATACCAAGTATGGGAAACCAGATTGCTCATGTGTAAGTAATGAGGAAATGGGCCTGCTGTGTTTTGATAATGTTACTATTAATTAACTTGTATTAATGAGCAGTGCATTCAAATGTACCTTGTTGCGAGCATTATGTGGCTCTGTCAGACCTTTTTGTTATCTGGGCATAATGAGTTTTATCCCTGTCAGGTCTGGATTTCATAGCCTTGACAGCTGCCAGTGCCTACCTTTTGAAAAACAGACAGTCTTGATTCTTAGGGTGCAAAGATTTGTTCCAGACTTGACTTCATGTGTTTCAGTGGTGAGAGCACTGCTTGGAATTCACCACTCAGCTACTGATTAGTCTCTATCTATGACTGAGGGGCCCTTGACCATTGCCATTCAGCATGATTAAGGGAATTTTGTTTACTATTGCAGGGCAAACAAATACAAATATAAAGTGAACCACAGTGTTTTCAGGTGTGCTCATTTCTCAGAAATGATGGCTCTGTGCAGTCACCTTAGAATCCTATAAATCCAACTTTGTAACATTGCTGTGCAAAATTAGTTGTGTTATAATTTTGATTCTTCCCCTACTAATCAGGTTGCCTATAAATATTTTTACTGTAGTCACCTAATCTCTTACCATTGGCCATTTTGGCTGGAACAGGTAGAAACTGAAGTCCAAAGTACTTGGACACACCAGGTAGCTTAATACTAATTGAGTTGGAGAAATCATGCAAGGAGCTTTTGTTCTTGCATTTGATGAAAAATCATAAACATGGAAAATTATATTAAAATGAAATATGTTGCTCTTTATGTGATGTTAAGTGCATATTTTAACATGGAGATCATGATCTGGCTGGAGAGTATATGGCATAAAGTGCTATACAGATCAACTTTTGATTATTTATTACAAAAAAAGATGTAGAGACTTTGGAAAAAGTGCAAAGAAGAGCAACTAAGATAATTAAAGGCTTGGAGACTAAAATGTATGAAGAATGGTGCAGGATTTAGAAAAGAAGGACTGGGTGACATGATAGCAGTATTCCAGTATTTGAGAGGCTGCCACAAAGAGGAAGAGGTCAACTTATCTTCCAAAGCACCAGAAGGCAAGACAAGAAATAATGGATGAAAACTAATCCAGGAGAGAAGCAACCTGGAATTAAGGAGAAACTTCCTAACAGTAAGGACAATTAATCAGTGGAACAGTTTGCCTTCAGAAGTTGTGGTTGCTCCATCACTGCAAGCTTTTAAGAAGAGACTGGACAGCCACTTGTCTGAAATGCTACAGGGTCTCCTGCCTGAACAGGGAGTTGGGCTAGAATAAGGGTAGGGGAACTTGGCTCTGTTATCACTTATCATTTTTGACTTGAATGGGACTGTTTAATATACAAATGTAGGACATATGTCCTACATTTGTATATTAAACAGTCCCATTTGTATATTAAACATGCCCTACGTTTGTATATTAAACAATCCCATTTGTATATTAAACAGTCCCATTCAAGTCAAAAATGGATTTCCCCCACAACTGAAAAACCAGTAGGCCAGGGATGGGGAACCTTTTATGGCTCACTCAGGAATTCTGGGAGTTGAAGTCCATAAGTGATAGAAGAGCCAAGTTTCCCTACCCCTGGGCTAGAAGACCTGCAAGGTCTCTTCCAGCTCTATTCTGATTGAGTTTCCCTACCCCTGGGCTAGAAGACCTGCAAGGTCTCTTCCAACTCTATTCTGATTGATTTGTAGTTGGAACCTATACAATCCCAAGACAATATAAAAAGTATTTTCCATAAATGTTTAAATTGGTTAGATTCAAAATGATTTAAAGAATGCTTGATAACCTAGGTATGGAATCACAAAATTGAATATTCCCTGATATCAAAAAATTTTAGCTAAAAAGAAATAACAATGCCAAAAAAACCCTCTGGAGAAATGTTATTTCTGATGTATTGTACTTGTTTTCAACAGGCATGGAGTTGTAGTCATGAGGAATTCATAGTCCTAAGGGAACTGATTTATTCCAACCCAAATCTCAACAACCTCAGATCTTGCCATCTTAGCTTCATCAACATTCCACACCCCTCTGTAAAAGTTCTTTGCATTGAGGGTTTTTTTTTTTTTAGTAAAACAAGGGACTGCAACAATAAGGCAATAGAAAATCTTAAATGGCACAAAGACAGCTTGGGCAGTTTTCATTTTCTCAGTCGTATTATTTCCCAGATTAACTCCGTATTCAAGGAAACATAAGAATCAACCAATCAATTACAATCACATTTATTTGATATTATTGTTTTGTATTTTATAATAGTCTATATTATTCAGGTGGTTTCAATTATTGGGCAATTTAATATACAAACAAATAAGTGCTAAAAATAAATTATACAGCTATAACACAAATACAAATCCCACCTAATAGATTAACCTAGTTAATAACTTCAGTTTTCAAAAAGTTGTGTAAAGAAAAAAAATTATACAGCTTCCTTAAACTCATTGAAAAGCACACCTTTCTTAGCAACCGTATTCTATAATCTTATTCCAGAGTGATTAAGTGTGATTTTGCTGTATTGGGCTAGGGAATTTATTTGCATTTCATATTTGATAGTGGGAAGCAACTTCCAGATGATCTAATGCCAGATTCAGTTTCAAATTCCCAATAACCATTTTTCTAGAATGTTGAAGCACCATCAATATTGAAGCAGCATCAATAGTTCACAACCATGTCTCCACCCCCAGCAATACAATGCTACGTGAGCCTCATTGGTGACACCGTTACAACAGCCGGCCATTCCTTTGTACACCTTTTAGAGAATGGGTGTACATATTGCCAATGCAGCAAAAAAGTCAAATGGTTGTTAGATCACAATCTATTACTGCACAGTTTGCACTGGGAAAGTCTGTTCACTGGGAGGAGATACAAGAAAGCTGGAGGTTCTGCCACTTTCCCTTTTAAATAGAAAAATGTCTCCAGCTATCCATAGCTGGTGATGGATCATAATGAGTCATAAACTGAGTCTCTGCCTCGAGAATCTAAAGATGAATGGCGTAGCTCAGTGCTATGTTACAAAAGGCAATAAGCTACAGATCCAACCAAAATGGTGATCTCATTTCAAATTGTCTTCTAGCAGGTTTTTGAGATGAAAGACTTATGAGACATTACTTGATCCAACTTGATTTTTGCTTATTTTGTTGGCTGGAAGTCCATTAGAAAGAAACAGGAAAGGATAACCTCCCTGCATGGTTCCTATTGCATGATTCAGGCTTGCCACAGCACTAACATGCTTCAAAAGACTCTGTTACATAGTTATTAGCTCTGCCCCCAAGACTTCATTTCATGTATGTATGTATGTATGTATGTATGTATTTATGTATTTATTTATTTGGTTTGTCAATCACTTACAAGATAATAGGTATAAGTATATACATAGTTATGAATACATGAAATGGGTACATATAAGAAAAATAAAAGGAACAATAGGTAGGCACGTTGTTGTGCTTATGCATGCCCCCTACAGACCTCTTAGGAAAGGGGTGAGGTCAATAGTAGACAAGACTTCCCCTGTTCTTCCCCCAAGTCTTTTTATGGTGCTGAGATTTTCATCCCTATTTGAAGGATTTTGTCAATGACGGGCCTGTCTCTGATTGCTCTTGGAACGGGAGGTATCAAACCCTGCGTGGCAGCATTCGGTGGAGACCAGTTTGAAGAAAAGCATGTAAGAACTGTGTTTCTTTTCTTCCATGTCGTTTCTTTATCTTTACGTGACATTATATGTATTATATATCTTTTTTTTTTTGCAATGGAATGATCAATTTACCAGAGTTCCCATATCAAGAGTAGTTTGGAATGTTCTTTTAGAAACATTGGGTCATCCTCCTTTTGTATGTGCAAAAGATACAAAAGCAGGTGCCTTATTCACTCTTGATGCCTGGTTCAATCATGATACCTTGTTCATAGATATATGGTAGATAAAGAAATACTGTACATTTCTATCTAGCCCATTATTGGACAAAACTGGTAGCAATTCCACCAATACCACTTGGTGGCTTCAGCTAGTTCAAACTGCAGCAGCCTATATAGACTCTGGCAATTACCAGTAGGAATGTGTCATACCGGCATTGGCTTTTTGGCGCAATTTAAAGTGCTGGTATTAATCTGTAGTGTTTGGCACCAAACTACATCCAGGATTATGTGACTGTCCCTGTTTAAATTTATATCAAATGTAAAGAAACCAAGAAACACCCACGCAGGCAAAAACCTGGGCTTGAAAATTAAACAAATAACCAGCTTCCTAAGCTTTTAAGCCTTACTTTTTCTTGGCACATATCTATTGAATAGTAATAGCTTTTCAGAAAGCTTCAATCACTTTAGTAATACTTCATATGGAATAGAATAGAATAGAATAGAATAGAATAGAATAGAGTAGAGTAGAGTAGAGTAGAGTAGAGTAGAGTAGAGTAGAGTAGAGTAGAGTAGAGTAGAGTAGAGTAGAGTAGAATAGAGTAGAATTGAATTCTTTATTGGCCAAGTTTGATTGGACACACAAGGAGTTTGTCTTGGTACATGTGCTCTCAGTGTACATAAAAGAAGATACATTTGTCAAGAATCATAAGGTACAACACAATAATAGTCATATGGTACAAATAAGCAATCAAATCATACTAGGAAACAGTCAAAAATCATTACGATACAAGCAACAAGGTTGCAGTCATACAGTCATAAGTGGGAGGAGATGGGTGAAAGGAAGGATGGGAGGAGTAATAGTAATAGTAATGCAGATTTAGTAAATAGTTCGATAGTGTTGAGGAAATTATTTGTTTAGCAGAGTGATGGCATTTGGGAAAAAAACTGTCCTTGTGTCTAGTTGTTCTGGTGTGCAGTGCTCTATAGTGTCATTTTGAGGATAGGAATTGAAACAGTTTGTCTGGGATGTGAGGGGGTCTGTAAATATTTTCACAGCCCTCTTTTTGACTCATGCAGTATACAGGATCTTGATGGAAGGCAGGTTGGTAGTAATTATTCTTCCTGCAATCCTAATTATTCTCTGAAGTCTGTGTCTGTCTTCAGAGAAAACATAGGAGAAGAATTCTAGATAGCCTGTCCCTTCCCTTTCTTTCTCTTTTCCTGTACCTTCCTATACATGGAAACTTGTAAACAATTTGTATAGCCACCCATCTCAAGTATACCCACATAAACATCTGTACATATATGTCCATGAGTATATATGTATACAACATACAGTATGTGTGCCTATGCATGTTTTCATTTCATTCAAGTCCAAAATATCTTAAGGAGTGTATAATAGGATAAAAAAAAAAACACAGACTCCAAACTCAGAAAATCCAGATCTCAAGAAATCAAAGAGCAACTCAGTTAGAAACAGCAGCTGAGTTACTGTTACATCTCATAAATAACCTTAAAATTAAATTCGAAACACCTGTTAGAACAAGCTGCAGGGAAGATCAATAAAAAAACCAGGTGTTCTAGAGTTTATTTTTATCTTGCCTTTATCATTTTTATAAATAACTCAAGGCAGAGAAGATATATCTAATATTTCCTTCCTCTTCCTATTTTCACCACAATATCAACCTGGTGAGGTGAGTTGGACTGAGAGAGAGTGACCGGCCCAAAGTCACCCAGCTTGTTTCATGCCTAAGGTAGGACTATAACTCTCAGTCTCATGGTTTGCAATCTAGTCCCTTAACCACTAGACATCAAATGCTGGAATTAATCTAGTGCAAACTTCTCAAGATGTGCAAGAAAACCAGATAATTATCCTTCAGAGGAATTCTTTAGTGTCTTTTTAAAAAAACTTATAGAAATGGACAACCCACAAACTCCACTGTTGTGCACCTCTTGCCTTCAAGAACCTTTTCCTTATATTTAAACAAAACATATATCCATTTCTCTGATCCTAGTTTCTGTGGTAATACAAATATAGATCTGACCATCCTCCATATGACACTGTTTTAGCTACCAGTATCACTGAACACAAACTTTAGAAGAAAGTGTTAAAAAGAAATCATATTAGACAAATTGGGAACCTTGTATTAATTACAGCATAGTAACAGCACCTGAGGGCTGAATCATTCTTATAAGTACAACATTTATGAACAATAATAATTATATTTTGTAATCATCCTTTAATTAATACATAATTGGATGTGATTATAATAGCAACAGCCCTTATTTTTTAAATGCTTCACCAATTTCCTTCATGTTAATCACTGATCTTCTCTTGAGTGGTTAAATATTACCTTTTTTGACTATGCAATTTGCTAATTGATTGCTAAAAGCTAATGCTTAAGCAGCCTGATAGACCTTTGAATGTTCCCAACCAAATTCCCAACCTCTGAGTGAAGAAACAGTTCCCTTTTTGGCAGATCAATATCACATGGCCTCCGCCTGAACCAACTATTCTTAACTAAAATGCACCAAGTTTAACCTTTTTTAATATTGGCAAAAAAAATAGAAGGAATTTCTATTTTTTAAGAAATTAGAACGTGGTAGTATCCTTTCTTACTATAATACTAAAAAGTAATATGAATTCAATTTATTAGTCAGAAAATGTACTACCAGTCTCATACTAATTCTCTTCAGGTCAAGAAATGTAAATGCATTAGGTAAATTTGAAGGCTCTACATCAGGGCGGGATTCAAATTTCTTAACAACTAGTTTGTGGGCATGGCTTAATTTGTGGGTATAACTTGGTGGTCATGTGACTAGCTGGGCGTGACCAACTCAATGTCACTCATGTCAAGGGGTACCTCGCCTGGCTCCTCCCTTCCCAGCCATTCCTTGTCACACCCAGACTTATCTATAATTCTGTAAAACTGTTGTTCACCTTTTTTTGACTTTGTTATCTACGTACTATAGATGTACATACATGGACCATTGAAAGGAGGAAATAGCTCACATGCTTTGTTCAAGAGGGTGATAGGCAACAGGCTTTTAAGGGGCTGCCAGAAAGAGGGGTGGGAGGGTGGGCAATGTATTTTCCAAAGCACCAGAAAGCAAACAAAAAACAATGGATGGAAACTGAACAATGAGAGAAGCAAACTAAGACTAAGAAGAAACTTCCTGACAGTGAGAACAATTAACCAGTGGAACTGCTTGCCACCAGAAGTTCTGGGTACTCCAACACTGGAGGTTTTTAAGAAAAGACTGGGCAGCCATTTCTCTGAAATGGTATAGGGTTCCCCCCAAGGTCCCTTCTAAGCATTATTCTGTTATTCTGACACCTTTCCCAGGATCTCTATTCAGAGTTTGGCATCCTCTGTTTTCCTGCCTTAGCAGAAACAAGTGTATTTATGCTCTGGAGTCTGGACTATTGACATTGAATGTTTGTAAACCCTGAAAAATATGTGGTGGCCCTGGGAAAAAGAAAGGCAGTAAAATCACTTTAGGTGTAAAATATTAATATAGGATAAATAATGGAACAATTAAAAATAATAGCACAGAGTTTTCTCCCCCCTTCCTATTTTTCTTTCTTTCTTTCTTTCTTTCTTTCTTTCTTTCTTTCTTTCTTTCTTTCTTTCTTTCTTTCTTTCTTTCTTTCTTTCTTTCCTTCCTTCCTTCCTTCCTTCCTTCCTTCTTTCTTTCTTTCTTTCTTTCTTTCTTTCTTTCTTTCTTTCTTTCTTTCTTTCTTTCTTTCTTTCTTTCTTTCCTTCCTTCCTTCCTTCCTTCCTTCCTTCCTTCCTTCCTTCCTTCTTTCTTTCTTTCTTTCTTTCTTTCTTTCTTTCTTTCTTTCTTTCTTTCTTTCTTTCTTCTCTCTCTCTCTCTTTCACACACACACACACACACTCACACACACCTGGTCTGGGACGAACTGAATGATCCAGTGAGATCCAGTCAGCAGCAGGTGGCGGGAAAAGGAAGAAAGCAGGGGGCAGTGTGCGACAGCGTGGGACACCCCTCCCCCAGCCCTCCCAAAGCATCTCTGCGGGCAGTGGGTGGCGGGCGGCAGGCAGCAGGTGGCAGGTGGTAGTGGGGCTGTGGAGAACCCCCCAGCCCTCCCAAAGCACCTCTGTGGACAGTGGGTGGCAGTGGCAGGGCTGTGGAGCACCCCCAAACCCTCCCAAAACACTTATGTAGGTAGCAGGCAGTGGGTGGCAGTGGCAGCGGCGGTGGTGCTTTGACCGGGAGGGCAGGGACCTGGCTGCCTCCCATAAGCAGTGCCATCGCAGCAGCGCCTTTTATTTTGCCCCCAGGAGAAGCAGGTGGGGGTGGCAGAGGCAGTGGAGGCACTGCTTACAGGAGGCAGCTGGGTCTGCTGCGCCGCAGCTGCCATGTGGTAAGGGAGGGCTGGGAGAATGTCGTGTGGCAGCTTAGCCAGCCAGCTGAGCTTAGGGACAGTGAGGTGGGCAGCTAGGTAGACCCCAGCCAGCTCCGCCACCATGATGGAGCCACACTGGTGGGGAAGCCAGCCTGGGTATGGTGGTGGGGCAAGTGTCCGAACTATGGAGAATCATAATAATCAGTTCTACTGAACCGGTCCAAACTAGTAGAATCCCACCCCTGCTCTACATGGAGAAGAGGCGATGTTTGTCACTCATCCAGTTTCTACAAATAAAGTAAGATTAGAATGAATTGGAAAGCATCCTTCCCTGACTTGGTTCCTAAGACAAGTTGCATTAAAATGAATGCATTTCATATGGGTAGTTCACTTTTCTCCAATCTTCTAAAATAGATCGAAAGAAAGGGAATCCAATATATCTGAAAGTCACAACCATTGGGAAAAAGTTCTAAGAGTTACATGACATCTAGAGGCAACCTAGTTAAGAAAGGATAGTGATCTTTAGCAATTCTCCATAACCCAATATCTGGCCTTGGCTGTTGTAGCTAGTGCCTTCAAAATGTATTATGTTTCAATTCTCACAATCCCTATAACAGAGTCTGAGATTTTATGGAAATCAGCCAAGAAGGTACCAGAAAAAAAGTGGGGATAAATAAATGAAAACTGAAACTAATAGAATAACAGCAAGAAAACTATCTTTTCCAAACTCCTCTTTCCATCCCTACCCATCTTGCCTAGGGACGATGAAGGTTCAAATTGAATAAATCCAAAGAATGCCAAATTGGATAATGTTTAATATGAGTTACATTTGGTTATTATTAGTTTCAATTGCTGATCTGGTCTTTATTTAGATAAGTGGAATCATCACATGGAATTTTAACTCTCCTTGTTTCAGAGAATTTCGGGATAATTTAAACCTTTATATGCCAAGTCAACATTCATCCAATTATTCAATATGGAGAGTGATGTGAAACTTCTATGCATTTGTTTCTGTTCATTCTAGCCTGGATCAGATAATTTAAATATAAATCTCTGACTTCCTCTATTCTCTGCAAATGATTAAATGCAAACCACTCACTGAACCATGGGAATATCACATTATATTCTTGCATGCACAAAAATAACTATTTGTGCAGCATTAAGATTATTTTTCATGGCGCAATATAGCCTCAATCCAAATATGGTTAGGCAAATAACTACAAAAAAAAAAAAAATCAGTGAACATTTCTTCTGACATCAGGTTTAGGATACTCAATTTTTGTCCCAAGAAGTATATCAGATATTTATAACTCAACTCCTATTGTTGAAAAGAATTCACACATGTAGGGAAGCATATGAAGGTTGGTACTAGGGCAACTGAAAGTGACTTCAGTGTAATTACATCTGCTTAGAAATGCATACTGGACATTTCTAATATTGCCACTCATTTTGAAGCCTAATGAGATGCCTAGCAAGTCAACAAGACAATGCAGCAAGAATCACTCTTTCAAAAGTTCAGTGGTTATTGTTGCTGTTTGAAGTTAAGGGTTCCTTCATGTTGTGTAGACCTCAAACACAAGCATCTTCAAGCAAGCTGCATTCTAAGAATCTCAAGGGATTTGATAATCCCTTGGTCAGCCTTAGAAACAGGTAAGCAACCAAAGTGTATAATTAAAACTTCAGGAGATAACTGAAAGCAAGTATTAAATCCTGTGAATAGCCATCAGTCAGCAAACACCTCAGGGCAGCTGCTGAAAAATAATAACTGTAAACAGTGTTCACTCAGACATGAGTATGAATGTAAGCAACCACTGTCTGAATATTCATAAGGTGTTTAGAATGACTTTGGGGTTGACCTGTGACCTGCTATCACTGGTACCTTTTTGGACATAGTGCACCTGGAAGGGCTAAAGGTTAGGTGATCTGTGGGTAAAATGTTAAAATCAGCCAGATTCTGGAAAAAATAAAATAAAATAGCATTAGAGAATCACAATGAGACAAACACTTATTAGAATACTTCGGTTTATTTTCATTTCCTATATTTGTCTATTTCTTCATGTACATATAATTAGTAAACCCCACACCATATAAAACTAAATTCTGCTTGCTATATTTAGCTAGGCACTAAAGTTTCAGTATACACTAAATATACTGTATATCTTTGACAGCTCAGGGTTTTTTCTTTCTTTCTATATTTGAGCTAAAGGATAGGATTGAGCTTTTAATAGAAAATACTATCACATCACACTTAGTTCTCAAGCTTATTTTTTTTTTCCAAACGGAAATTAGTTTAATTTTGGGGATCTCCGTTCCTAACTGGTCTCTTTTGGACAAAGACAGCTGTATAGCCAATAATACTTCTGCAAACCACAGAGGTATTGGTTGGTATTTTAGATGAACAAGTGAGAGCAGCAGTAAAATATGGCAATTTAGCTTGGTTTCTAATGACAGTCTTTTGGTCTAGGTTTTGAGATCAAGTCAACCACATTTTCCAACAAGGGACAGGGAGAGCATTCTTCCCCTGCCCTCCAGTTCTCTCATGCTTATTGTCATGGCATTCATAGCTGCTGAATTTGCTTAGTCTACATTTTGATGGTCTTAAAGAAATAATTGCTTTTTGCCAATGTCAGCATTCCTCTGTGCAAGCTAATAACTTACACTTGTTACCTAATGACCCCATTTTGGTTTCCGTCTTATAGCAGTCGTTCTCCAAGTATGACGTTGAAGACAGTGATTGTAATGAAAGCAGTCAGTTAATATCATAATGTAAAAACAGTTGTAAAAGCTATTCAGTATAAGTAGAAGTAGCAACAAACCCCCTTTAACAAGAACTGTTTGGTTGCTTTCTAAAATCACCCAATGAAGGAGCCTGCCAGGAGAACAAACAGAAAGGGATTCACGTATCTGGTGATTAATATCTTTGTGTCTAGGTAGAGGTTGGAGCAGGAAGAGAAGAGAATTTGAGTAAGAAATAAATCATTAAGTCAGTTCATGTCACATGAAAGTAGGTACTTCTTCAACATTTTGCTGATCAGTTCTACTGGAATAGTTCCCCTGAAATACTATAGATAAAAAAGAAGCTTAGGAACTAAAAGATGGAATTGCATATAGTACATGGAGCAACCTGCAAGATTCAGTGGTTTCTGGGAATAAGGGACATAAACCAAGTGGCAGAACAATTTGTGATTTGTAACATTAGGATGACTTTTTAAAAATTTCCGCCCTAACACAGAGTACTAATAGTATAGGTTTCTTTCTCCATCTTTCATTACTATGAGGCAACTGACTTCTGTACTGCATATGCCTTTCTGATGCTGATTTTCAAAGATTGTTTACATGGTTAGAAAGATACTAAAGAGAAGTTGTTTTTAAATAATTGCATTTTTATTTTAAGTTGTTAGTATTGGTTGCACATGGCCTTCATGGGATTGTTATCCTTGTCATATGTCACCCAGCAGGCAGGACTATATCCAAATAGATAAATTTACAAGAATTCAGAACTGCTGATAGCATAGTAATTCATTTTTGAGGAAAGGTTAGGAGGCCATAATAAAAAAATTCTGCTGATTCGTCTGTTCTTGACCTTGTTCTGTACTCAGTCTTCAAATTCTTTTGCACCTTTTTCTTCTTCCTACCACATGTAACCTATTGGAGCCCTCTGTTGCACAAAAGGGTCAGTTTCCATTTCTACCTCGTTTTTCGCAATAATCAGATTTGCTATCTTGTTTTTCAGTGACTGTGTGAAAACTAACTCTCATAATTCTCTCACATTCTCAAGGCAGAGTATAAACAAGCTTTCCCACCTCACTGTTAGTTGATAGGCATGGCATTTTCATTTCATTCTGCATGGTTTCACAATTAAGATTAAATGTATCTACATTTAATGATCCTGTTTATGGATTATATATTTACCTATTGGTATGCCTTCATCTGAAGGAATGCCTACTCCAAAATTGTCACTGACTAATGAGAACATTTAATTAATGATTTTCTTAAGTCTCCATTCAATCTGTTCTTTCCTATTTTTTGCATGCATGGATTAGCATAATAATTTCTTTAATTTTCCCCCATTTCCAAAGACATCAGGAAATGTGAATAGTATGAAAACCATATTTTCTTTTCAGGAATGAACAGAGCATATAAAGCAATCCACTTACACATTGCCTAGTAATCAGATCTTTTCTGTGTATTAGAAACCAGTGTGCATTAATATAATTCAAGCCATTTTACAGTGTCAATGGATTTCTAGTGTGATAAACCATAATAAGTGTTTCATTCCTTTATGCTATTTAAATAATTAGGCAATTCTATTCATCTTCATACAGACAAGGAATATATTCCATGTGAAAGGATAAGAATAAGCCATTTGGCCTTGCTTTCTGATTCCTTCTGAATTTACTAAGTAAATCATTGAAACTGTCCTTCCTCAACTGTGCTGCTGAATTGATCAGTTCATATTATAAGCTGAGATACCTCATAAGAATTTGACTATTATCATAATCATTTATTCTACTGGTGCAAAATCAATATCTTATACATTTTTCATCACAACTTGTTCAAATGCAACCCATTTTTTCATAGGTAGTACTTTCACCTTACAGTTTACATATTCCATCCTGATGATGACCAAAACCAACAACAACAACTAATGAAAGGGCTGCTGTTCATACATTCCTTCACATTTAGAACAAACTCCGCTTTGAGTTTTTACATAGCTAAAATAGCACCATCCACACATAGGAAGATGAAATTAGGAAGCTTCAAGGAATCCCAATGTTTCCAATTCAAATATTTAAAGAAAAACGCTTATAGCATTTCCTTCCTCTTTAAAACCATAGTACTAAGGGTCTTTAGTGGGGTGAATTGTTACTAGCTCCTTATCTTTCTTCCTCCCCTGTTGAAGTCAAGGAATTATGGTGTGTCAGACTATGTGTGTGTGTGTGTACTCAGAATATTTATTTATTTTTATTTCTTTGATTTGATTTGTCAATCGCTTACAAGATAATAAGTATAATTATAAACATGAGTAAGAATACAGGAAATAGGTATGAATAAATGGAGACAATAGGACACGGATGGTAGGCACAATTGTGCACTTATGCACACTCCTTACAGACCTCTTAGGAGTGGGGTGAGGTCAATAGTGGATAGTTTAAGGTTAAAGGAGTGGGGGTATCTATGTGTCCATCAAAAGATTAAAATTAAACCAAATTGGACCAAATTTGATAAGGTGGGTGAAGCTGGCAAAAGACTATCAGGTTCAAAAATGATGAAGAGAAAATGATGAAAAAGGAAAAGAGGAAAAAAATATGAAGAGTGCTAACAACCATATGATTGCAAAGAAATACAATCCTTCCATTCCCCCCCACCATCCAGTCTCAACTGTCAGTACCTATCCTTCCACCATCCCTGCCCACCAGCAGAACTGTTGAAGCTTCTTGGATGAGAAGCAAAACATTTTCTTCTTCTCCCGCAAGGGAAAAAGACTCCAATTACCTTTTGAATAACAAAAAAGCACCTTTGAGACAAAGATTACATGGATGACTGAGAATCTCCATAGACAGATAAAGAGAATAACATTCTGGGGGTGTGGAGGGTGGGGAGAAAATGCATCTTATGGGAAAGGAATTGGGCAGTGGCTTGGAATATTGCAAACAATTCAATTCTAAACCTGCCTTGCTCCTCTATTGTGATCCCATGATCCAAGACAGATATCTTATTAAGAAATCCAGCTTTCTCACTCTGCAGATTTTCTCTTTCTTGTTCACTTATGGAAAGGTGTGGCTTTGCAGCTTCCACTCTCAGTGATACTTTTTCCTCTCTTCTGCATGAAAACATCTGCAATGAAATAATGATAAAGTTGGAGGGCAGTGAACTGATTGACAGATGATTTTTGTACACGCCCCTTGGTCAGCCATTATTAGTTCATGCAAAAGACTGAGCACTGAAAGACAGCAGTATTGATGGGAGTACAAAAATGCCGGAAGATTTGTGGGTGATGCCAGCGATTGTGCGAAAGTGCTTTAAATGTCACAAAGAGGAAACAAAAATGAAAAGAAAATTAGAACTGAGGGGGTATAACATTTGATATTTTAAAAGCGAACATTGCCAGTCAGTCTACTGACTAACCAGCTCAAACACATATACATTGAATAAAATACAATAATAAATTGAAATAATACTGCGCACAGCAATTGCACAAAGCAATATAATAAAATATAATAGAAATTGGATAAAATACAACTGCACCCAAAAGGACAGATATGATGCAATATTTTTGATGTTGCAGACCCCAGCTGTTAATTAATGCATTAGCAATATTTCATCCTGCTCCTGATAGCATAATTAAAAACAAATTAATCCCTTGAATTCATCTGGCAAAAATAGTGTTTGTTTTTATAAGTTCCACTGAAATAAATGAACTAACAATCCCATGCAAATGGATTTATGAATGAGTTGTTATTGATTCAAAATAGCTAGACCACTATTCAAGATATTACAGCTGTGGTTGGTAATATCTTATCAATTATAGTTTCCCAGCAACAGTTGATTTTTTTTCCTTCTTATCATATTTATGAACTTATAATGAGTTCTCAAGGACTGACTGGTTAGACTGATTCAATTAAAAAGCATGCACTGAATGAGTGGCTGTTATTCTCCTTGCAAATCCATTCACCATGCGTTGCTCCTAGTTACTTCTGTGTATATGTGCGTGTGTATTTATGGGTGTATCATGTATATCTATGGTACATATACACATTCATATACATACATACATACATATACATACTTACATACATATATACCCATGCCTCTATTTTAACTCAGCTTTTAAAAATGTAGTCTCATGTTAAATTTTTTTAAGATGTTATGTCAGTATTTCATATGATTACCATAATTCAGTAGGACTGTTGGAATCCTTTTTCATGAAACCTATGCTTATCTTTTAAGATGTGCTATAATATTTGACTGATGTGATTTCTGTTTTGTTTTAGGTCCAGGAAAGGAACAACTTCTTCTCTGTTTTCTATCTTGCCATTAATGCAGGAAGCTTGATCTCCACTTTTCTTACTCCTGTGCTAAGAGGTCAGTGTTAGTTTACAATGACCATGGGTAATGGAATTTAAAATACACCCTTGGGAAACAAGTTCAACTCAAACGCCACAGATGTGTTCATAAATGTTTGAGTTCATAATGATTAGATGCATCCCCACGATGCCCATCTGCTTCTAACTTCTTCTAATTTCTCTTATGAGTAAAGAGATTAAATGCTCCTTTGGAATAGCTTCAGTAGACTTATCGTGATTATCCCCCAATGTTTCGGAAGAACAGCAATTGTTATAATTTTCTTTAGAACATTGTAATCTTGGAATATATTCAAGAATATGACATCCGCATGCTACTTCTGTTATTTTAAAAGGAAAAGATTGCCACTGGGCCCTTGGTATTTTGATTGTTATATTTGTCTTCTTCCACTTTCATCAATCTTAGGAAAACAACACAGACGTTCTCAGGCTGTCCCCTAAGCAATGACCAACTCCAGATGAATGTAGTGGCAGCATATGGACCACACTTTAAAATCCCAAGAATAAAGGCAGACTAGAGCTTTCCTTCCTACTTCACAGGGCAGTTCAACAACATGTGTATAATTTTTTTTTATTTTCCCTGTGAACCTCTTTAACAGCAGGATGGAATCCGAAGACCTGCTAATATTCTCTGTTCTAGTATACAGTAGAGGCATTCAGTTGGGCTAATATGGATTGGCTTTTGGTCCACACATTATGAGGGGAGAAAAACACAGGCTTCTTACATCTACATTGATCATTGTTAGGCAAAATAAAAACAGTGGCATATTTTGGAGTGGAATAAAGACATAGGATTTTTAAAAGTCTTTGTAAAAGAAAAACAAAAACAAAATGACCCTTATTTTCTCAGAAATTTGGCAGTTGTGTGTGACCTTTCAGGTCTCAGTACCGAGCAGCTTCAAATATCTCCTGCTGTAAATCAGAAGTAATCTGTTTGTAGAGCAGAACACTTCCTGCTTTGACTGTAAAAAATTTGGCTCATCTTCTGGAAAGAAAAATAAATAAGCTCATATCAGGCATAAAAGTAAACTTCAGACAGAGAAGCAACTCAGTAATTGTGATCAATTTTTTATTAGCAATATTCTACTCGGCTGGTTGTGCAGCTGCGTCAGGATTTTGTTTTCATTTCTACTATTTTCTGTTGTGCAGAATATTTAATGGGGGGTGGTAAAATCCAAACTTTGTGAAGAATATGTCTCAATTTGGCCTGGGTGTGTGCACGCGCATGCATATATTGTACCATATTGCAGAAGCAAACACCAGCATGTGGGATTATTTCAGTCCATTTTCTCTGTTGTAGCTTGCAAAAGAGGCTCCAACTTCAAAGCCTAATTAGCTGTTCTTTCCCCTATTCCACTTCACAAATCCCTTTAGTAAAGTATATCCATGCACCCAGTGTTACTGTTAGGTAAGCCTTCCCATAAACAAAATTGTGTAGCTTTCAGATCAAGCAGTTGGCTCAAATTTGGGTGTCATTTTCCAGCAGTATAATTTGCTTTCTTGACTCCTTTCCCTGCCCTGTGTTCTTGCAGAATTGGATTGTATTTTTCAAAAGTTAATGGGTCTTAGTCTTGCTTGATATGAAATATCAGGATTTTCAAAATGGAGATCCACCAACAGGAAAATGCAGATAGAGTAGGTATGAAAGAGAAAGCACTTACTCTCCCTGGGTCCAATCTTATCACTATAATTATTCAGAGTGGATTTGTAACCTATTGTCAGGTGACCAAAGAATTAGGATTCCAATTCTCTTAATCCTGGTCTGGCTCCTTAGTCTGAGCAATTATTTTCTGTTCTCAGATTTTACTTAATTACATGTTTTGTCAGGACCTCCTATAATGCAAGAAGCCAGTTTGCTGAGAACATGGCAAGAGCCGTGATTAGAATGCAGTATTGCAGGCTAACCCTGCTCACTTCCAGGAGTTCGATTCTGACTCAGCCTTCCAACCTTCTGAGGTTGGTAAACTGAGGACGCAGATTGTTGGGGGAAATATGCTGATTCTGTAAACCTCTTAGAGAGGGTTGTAAAGCACTATGAAGCAGTATATAAGTCTAAGTGGTATTGCTAAGTGCTAGAGAAATCTGTGTGCAATTCATAAAGAATCATCATCATCATCCATTGTATGCTGCAATGGTATTTTGAAATTCCTTCAATTGCAGGCTCAACAGCTAGCATCTTTAAATCTCTAATATGTACAACAGGTTCCATAAAAGTCAAAGAAGTTAAATTTAAGATGCCACTTTGTGTGGTCAAAACTGAAATCAGTTCCAGTTGCATAGCAGTGGATTGATAGTAGAGTGCATTCTGATCTCCAGACACTTCCTCTTTGTACAATATAGCAGTGGAGGCAACAATGGATGGAACAATCTTAACTTGTCAAAAGAATAACTTGTTTCTCATTTTCTTAGGGGGCGTGCAGTGCTTCGGAGGGGACTGCTACGCTCTGGCTTTTGGGGTTCCCGCTGCTTTGATGATTGTAGCTCTTGGTGAGTAGCAGGTATAAAACAGAGGGACTGAAAGAGACAAGAAAGGGGAGGGTGATCACAGGTCCTGCAAACAGCTTAAAAGAGATGATGTTTCTTCTGTACACCAAGGAAGGAAATCTATGTGACACCTCATCTCTCCCCAAAGCTCCCTTTGTTTGGTTCTCCTGTACTGGAATTGCAAGGCAGAAATAAGGAGCCCAGAAGCTCTTTGTTTTCAAACAGCGGGGAAGTTCAATAAAAGTCCAATCATTTCCATTCTGAAGAAGCCTTTCTACTGATCTGTCATATCGTTAGTCCCCATGAACAACCACATGTTTTTAACACACCTCGAGGGGGCTGCATTTATGGGCAGCTTCAAAATAGATCTGGGTTAACAGCTTATTTTATAAAATGAAAATTACTTTTCCATGTTGTTCTGCATTGTCCAAAGAGGGGCAGTATATTGGTTGCAGGCCGCATACAGCTTCCTGATTACATTTTTCTAGCCTGCCAAGATCACATCACTGAAATTCATCAATAAAAATTCAGCATGATTTTAAGGGATTTTTTTAAAGAGCTACTCCCCAGACAAGGGCATAAAAGAACCTATTTCAGTGAAAATAGACCCCTGAATGCTCTCATAAGTGAAAAAAGTCCAACGTTTTGTCTTTATGGAATATCTTTTTATTTTAGAGTCTTTTAGTAAAGTTTTTATAAGGTAATAATACAAAAAGAAACAAAAGTTAGAAAGGTAAAAAAAAGAAGAGGGGGAAAGAAAGAAAGAAAGAAAGAAAGAAAGAAGGAAGGAAGGAAGGAAGGAAGGAAGGAAGGAAGGAAGGAAGGAAGGAAGGAAGGAAGGAAGGAAGGAAGGAGAAAGAAAGCAAAAAAAGAAACAGTAATTTTTTCCAACTTTTTACAGCAGAGTAGAATACACAAAAAGTTACAACCTCAAGATTTTGCTTTACATTTCTAAACCTTTCAAGCATCTCAATAACAACAAAACCATTCTAATCCTCAAAACCTAAAATCAAAGTTTCAGTTTTCAGTTTTGAGCAAACTGCCCAGAAGTGGTTTCCAAATAGAAAAAAAAAAAATCACACAGGTTCTTCTCTTTAATTAAAACAGTCGGTGTTGCCATCTTTGCCAAGTGCATCACCTTTACCGTCCATTCTTCCATTGTGAGAATTACTCTGTCGCTAATCTTTATGATGTATCTCCAGATCATCCCGTAGCTCATGCAGCCTTCTAAGTCAGCCTTTTGAGGCCAAAGACAAAACAAGAATATTCCATAGGGATATAAAAGACTGATCCCTGGCTTACACGGCTTGAAAACAGTTTCTCACTGGGGTTTTTTCAGTTCTAATTACAGTAGATATGATACAGTTTATTTAGTTTTTTTTAAAAAAAAAACATGCTGCCTTTGTCTCTGTTAAAGAACACATTTTCTCCCATCCGTTAGCTCACGTGGAGCGCTTCTTTTCAAGAAGTCTGCACCACTCCTGGATCAGCTCCACACACCTGTGACCCCTCCATGCCAATGTTTCTCTTGGAAAGCTAGACCGATTTACTTTCTGCTGAACTGCAGTGCATGACAAACTGCTCTGAAGGTGGTTTTCAGCTCAGTGTGCTAGAGCTTGGGGGATGCTTTGTTTCTTCTGCCAGCTCTTGAGCTTCAAATGTCCTAGTAGGGAATTCCTCTTGTTGCTAATGACTTACCTGAGATACATTATGTCTTGGCAGGGGAGCGCTCAGTTTACATAGGTACACTGGCTAGTGCCAATCCTAGCACAAATGCAGTGAAGTTGCATCATTTAGTAAACGGTACCAGGTGAACTCTATTCGGTGTCAGACTGTACCTGCTATCTAGTAAATGGCAAACGGCAAGTTCTGGTATCAGATGCTTCCATGCAGGACGTGGGTGCACTTGGTCAAGGCTTGATCTCACCTAAAGCTGTCCCTTACTTTCATGTCACTCTATGTACTCCAGAGTACATAGAGTACATTTTATGTACTCTGTATGGAAATTGAATCAGTGCTTCTTATCAGGAATTAGCTGGGAGAGGGAGTCACTAGATTCCCCATCCTTCACTTCAGCTAAGAGCCTCGGTGGCACAGTGGTTAGAGTGCAGTACTGCAAATTACTTCTGCTGCAGCCAGCTGCCTACAATTTGGCAGATCGAATCCCACCAGGCTCAAGGTTGACTCAGCCTTCCATCCTTCCGAGGTGGGTAAAATGAGGACCCAGATTGTTAGGAGCCATATGCTGACTCTGTAAACTGCTTAGAGAGGGCTGTGAAGCACTATAAAGTTGTATATAAGTCTAAGTGCTATTGCTATTCGCTGCTAATATAGGAAGTCCTTGACTTATGACCACAATTGAGCCCAAAATTTCTGTTGCTAAGTGAGACATTTATTAAGTGAGTTTTTGCCACATTTTACAATTTTTCTTGCCACGGTTGTTATGTGAATCGCTGCAATGGTCATCATGGTTGTTAAACGAATCTGTATTCCCCGTTGACTTTGCCTGTCAGAAGGTTGCAAAAGGTGATCACATGATCCCCAGAACACTGCAACCATCATAAACATGAGTCAGTTGTCAAACAATTGAATTTTGACCATGTGACCATGGAATGCTGTAATGGTTGCAAGTATGAAAAATGGTCATAAATCAACTTTTTCACACATGTTGTCACTTCGAACTAGTCATTAACTGAACTGTTTTAAGTCAAGGATTACCTGTACTTAATTGTCCTTCAGGTGAGTTTGTATTCATGTTGCTCAGCGCCACAGAGGAAGCTAAGAAGCGTGTGAATTGGTCTGGGAGAGATTTTCTTCCTTTTCACTCCTTTTCTGCTGACACTTAGTTAAGCTGTTATTTGTGCTTCTTTTTCTCCACACAGGAGTGAGGCCTGTGATCAGCAAGATAAAGCTGAATCACATAAGCAAATAAGCTCAGAGTGAGTCAAGGGACAGCTGAGAAAGGTGGAAATGAAACTGCTGCTGAAAACAGCCAGCTATCTTCTTCTGCCACAGCTGTCTCATTTTCAGGGCAAATTGTCATTCTGTTTTAAGAATTCATTACAACAACATATGTAGTATTCACAGCTACCTAGGTTTATTCATTGTCCAAAGAGGCCTAATGGCAAAACTGGCCCTGAACAGTGATCAGCCTTTAAAAATCAAGACATACTGACAACAGCCATCCTGGTCTCTCCTTATTTGTCCACAAAGGGCTATTATAGATCGGGGGTGTCAAACTGGCAACCCGTGGTCCAGATGTGTCACGTGGAGGCCACACTCACTCCAGCTCCGCAAATGGGGAAAATGTTGTGAAACATCATGTGACAGCAATGTGATGCTGTGAGTTTAATACCCGTGTTATAGACCATGTTGAGACGTACAAGTCATTCTTGTTGAGCAACAGTTCACAGTTAACAATAGTGATGAAAAAGTAATTTTACAACTGATCCTCACATTTATGACTTTAATAAGTTATGACCCTGTTTTTATAACCCACCTGGAGTTACTGTACCTTGAGTTCAGCAGCCATGTAATTTTTCTTAATAAATAGATAAGTCAGTTTAAAAAAGGAAAGCTGAAGTAACATCATAGGCAAAATCACATTTTTATTTTGCAACCATTTCATTTAACAACAAAGTTGTTGGCTCCAATTGTGTCCAATTTGCTATCTGTGTTAACTCAGGGCTGCAAGTTTCTCTTCTCTGTCATGGTTGTTAGTCACCAAATGTCCTCTGTATATTTTCCTATTTTTAAAAGCAGCCACTAAACTTATGACATTTGGGCTTCTGGAAAGTCCAAATGTCCACCATGAAATCCTTGTACAGTATATTCTTTGTATTCACAAGATTTTAGATCTGTTTTCTAACCTTCCAGATTGAGTTAAGAAAAGTATTGTTTTGAATTTCTGAAGAACCAGCTGCTGTAGACCAGCCTTCCCATACTCTTCAGCTCTTCAGCTCATCAACCCTTTCATGAAATTTCAGACTGTTCATTGATACTCCCCTGCAAACATTATTCATATGAAAATGATTTAATAAATACTATTTTAACTAACAGTACTAATAGTAACAACAACATTGACCCCTTGGATAGTATCATATACCTTTGAGAATTGATTCTGACCACTCTGGAGAAAACTAGCATAGAAAGTTCTAAGCTAGAATGGCTAGTGATTAATCTGAGCAGTTTTTAGCATTTCCATGTTTCTATCAAGCTATACAGTTTGTACTAGGAAAAGGGTTTTGCCAGTTGATAGATGGCTTAGCAGTGTTAGCAGTGGAAAATTGCTGATGTTACAGAAATGTTATTGCCATTTCCCTCCCTCCCTCATCTTTCAAATGCCCCAAAGCTCCCTGTTTAATAAGACATCTGTTTTGCGCTTAGTATTATTTTTAATTGGTTGTCATCTGATGAGTAGAACATAGAAATAGTCAAGGGAAACGTTGCCAGCAAATGCTGTCATTCCTTTTTAAAGTCTACCAATTAGTAGAAATAGTTTTTATTGGATTGGGGTGGTAAATAAGCCCCATCAAGCAAACACATAAATAAATAGACAAATAAATTGGTAAATAAGGCAATCTTTCAGTGGTAATGGAGTGAGCATACACTATAGAATTTCAAATCACTTGGTTTAAACCTGAACATGCCTTTTGGGGCTGGATCATGCTAGTTATCTCTAATATTGTGTCGAATTTACTTACTAAGGGAAAGAAATACACATAGTCCTTGACTTATGACCATAACTGAGCCCAATATTTTGGTTGCTAAGTGAAACATTTGTTAGGTAAATTTTGCCCCATTTTACAAACAGTTGTTAAGTGAATTGCTGCAGTTATTAAATTGGTAATATAATTATTAAATGAATCTGGCTTCCCCATTGACTTTGCTTGTAAGAAAGTAACAAAGATGATTGATTCCATGACCCAGGACTCTGTCACCATCATAAATATGAGTCTGTTGCCAAGTATCTGAATTTTGATCATATGATCATGGGGAAGGCTGGAATGGTTGTAAATGTGAAAAATGATCATAAGTCACTTTTTTTTAGTGCTGCTGTGACTTTGAACAGTCACTGAATGAACTGTTGTAAGTCAAGGATTACCTGTATTTAGAACAGGAAAAAGGTTTTTGAGGCAGAAAATCAAAGAGGATAGCAAGAAGATTAGCGAAAAATCAGTGCACTTCATAAAATAATTTTCTTAATTGCTACCGGTTATTGTTATATAAATTATATACACCTGTTTCTATACTGAAATGACTTTTTTTTTTTTTTAGTTGTGTTTATCTCTGGAAACAGACTTTACAAAAAGACTCCACCACAAGGAAATATCTTACTGGAAGTTTGCAAGTGCATTGTAGTAAGTATTGTATGCTTTCCTTTTTTATGTACAAAATGTAAAAAAATTACTTTCTATTGCATGATCACATGTTTTAGAATTAAAAACACAAACATATTGAAAAAATACTTATTGCTTTTCCAATGAAAATACATGCCTACTAAAGCCAACGGAACTTACTCTAGAAAAATAGTGATAGGATTAGAGTCTGAGAACTAAAGTGAAACTTGCTAATTATGGCTTTATACATTTGTATAAGAATTAAAACAATTTTTGAATCCAGGCGCAATTGTATTCCTGTATTATCTGCAAATGTTCTAGTATGCCTTAGAAGTTACATTCCATTCTAATTGATAAGAGAGAGCTTGTGGGTGCATCTTAAGACTTTTGTTGTAATTGTTTTAAAGTTCATTTATTATCATTTTCAATATTTGATATTTAAAATGACAGGTGTATCGGCAGAGAATCAGAGAGATGACCTTGAGGGAAACAGGAAAGAAGCTTTACAGAAGTACCAAGAAGGTTACATCATTCCTCAAATCCTGGGGAACAAGACAATGTTTAGAAGAAGCTTAGGCAGGCTCTTCCCTAATTCACTGGGATATAAAGAGAAAGGCAAGGCATTATTCAGGTCTGGAAAAGCTTATCTCAATAAAGTTCCATTCTAGTCTTCCTATGGAGCCTGTTTCCTCATCTGAGCCACCCCAAAGGCTTACAGTACAGTGGAGCCTCAGGTCGTGGAAGCACGACCAACTGTGCATGCACGCAGGAAAAACAATGGCGCTGAAGGGGAAATCAGCACGGAAAGGGAATCTTTCTGTGCTTATTTTGTTCACCACCCAATTTTTGAATTGTGACCCAATTAAAAAATCGGTTGGATTTTTTGTTCGCCACCCAATTTGGTCACAAAACAGGAGTATTTTTGACCCGAGGTTCCATTATATCTTCTTTCTCAATCTACCTTCCCAATTATCTAGGACAGGGGTGTCAAACACATGTTGACATGGTAACATCATGTGATGTATTGGGACTTTTTTCCCCTTCGCTAAACTGGGCATAGTCAGCATGTGACGCAACCAGCCTGCGGGCTGCAAGTTTCACAGCCCTGATCTAGGATTACAATATTCAGCATTGTCAATTGGAACAGACTTCAGCCATACTAGAATTTATTACCAATTGGTAAAAAAAAAAATGCTATTGAAGTGGAGATACCTTTAAAGTTTAAAACTGATTAATGATTATTATACCTAGTTGCATGCATGTGCATAATAATAATATATAGGCCCAGTTTATAAAAGGCTAGCATCTCTCCTGAATTCAATTGTGGAATGGGAAGCCAGGGAGGTTTCAGATCATTATAGTAGATCTCTTGGACAATGCAAGAATACCACATTTCGCCAATGAGAGTGCCCCTACCCTGTCCTGCAGCCAATGAAACCATCACTTTCTCTTTCATCAGACCAATTCAGAAGGCTAAAAGAAAAAAAATTGCAGGAGTTATTTTTGAGACAGCCTTAAACTATAGTAAACCTGCCTCTTGAATTTCTTAGCAAGTTGCCAATTTTGCATACTGCTGAGATATGGCAGGAAATCAAAATGGCAGAACCCAGCCAGGAGTGGGATGCACGCGCAAAACATAGTCACCAAACCGGTAGTAACACCAATTGAATCCCACCCCTGAACCCAGCTACATACTGTAGCTGGATTTCCTAGTTTTGCCTGTCATCAATGCCTGATGAGGCTTTCATGGTCTTTCATTAGAGGAAAAGGCCTTGAGTAAGTAACAGAGGGAAGTCTCTTAAAGCTGGAGTTTGAACTCCACCTCTGTAATATGGAGTTAATTAGTACACTCAGTTACATTGTTTTTCCCCAAGTGACACATATACTGAAATTATTTTCAGGTCAACACATGGAGATCAGGACCATGGCTGGCACATATGAACTCATTCACATACTTCGATTATTCCTTCATTGTAGTCATCTGCATGGGTTTTTAATGACTTCATTATAGTCACTTGCATGGGGTTTTTATATTAAAACTCCAAGGTCAGTACCCAATTTCATCTAGGTGTGAGTCATAATCCCAATAGTTATTCATCCATTCCATTTGTTTATGTGATAATTTCGGTCAATTGCTTTCTATGTACTGGGGCTACACCAGAGATTTTGGGTTATAATATTTGGTATATTGGTTCCTTCCCATCTATCATCCTGTATAGTATTACTGTACTGCGGCACTGAGGTCATAACAACAATTTATACTGCAAAGCACTTTGGACTTTTTTAGAGTGAGGAGGAAAAAAGATTACTCAAGGATGTGATTTCATCAACATTAATAAAATTCTGAATAGTGCAAAGAACGAAAAAAATCTCTCTCCCCCACTCCATTCCTATTTGTAAAGCATAATAGAACTCAAAGTCATTCAGTGAAATTGATTGGCTCTATATTTATTACAGACAAAAGGAAATACTTTCTCATATAATAGTTAATTTATGATTATTATATGAAGTTAATTAACACAATACAGGGATACTATTAACTTAAGATAGTTATATTTTAACAAATTGATATCTTAACAGAAGATAGACCATTTAGGTTGCTGTTATTATCTGCCTATAGGGGAGCCAAAATCATTTAAATCACAGAGATTTGTGAGATATGCAGTAGATTAATCATTACAACTAAAAGGAACAACGGAAGATTTTGGAATTGGCAGTTTGACATGTCTAACTAGGATCAGGTTGGGCAAATCAAGATTAGATATGAGATAGAAGCATAATCATATACTTTTCATGAATATTTGTTTCATTACTAACAAAAAGTTGGATTGTGAATCTTGTATGAATTTAGTATTTATGACAAATGCTTCCGTGTTCAGGATGAATCTTTTGTTTATAATTCCTGATTCATATTTTTATAAGAGAAATAGCTTTGCTGCCTTTTTTGAGGGTGGGCAGGCAACTCTGGTCACCTCCCAGGAAATAAATTAGAAAAAAAACTTATAATTTAGATTTGTTTGGGTGCTATTGATGGATGTTGAATCCAGGATTCTATATATAATTGTCCCTCAAATAATGATGCTGTCAGCATTCCAAGTAATGCACTCAAAGAAAGCAGAAGTCCGAGGCAGGTAGATTACTCAAAGAATAAATTTCTTGGACACATCATATTGGCACAACTGGTGAAAACTGATTCTGAAAGTTCATGCAGTTTTCACCTAATTAAAAGAGAAAATTTTACTCCTTTCCCCAAGTCATCAGTCACATGGTCCAATGGAAGTGTTGGCCAGTTGCTTGGTTACTTCGCTCCTCCTCTCCCAGCCATTTGTTAGAATGACCTTGGTTCCCACAGGAAAACCTTTTGTTTTGACTGCAAAACCCCAGTTAACTATTTCCCTCCCCCTCCAATCTAGTGGCAACCCTGAAGCCTGAAAGATGTCCCCAGCCAGGTTAGCTTCAGGCAGGGGTGGGATTCAAATTTTTAACAACTGGTTCTGTGGGCATGGCTTAGGCAATGGGCATGGCTTGGTGAACATGGCTTGGTGGTCATGTTATTGGCTGGGTATGGCCAACTCAATATCACTCACATCGAGGCATGCATCTCCTCGCCTGGCCTCTCGTGACTGTGAGGATGCTGCAACAGTCGTAAGTGTGAAAAATGGTCATAAATCACTTTTTTCAGTGCCATTGTAACTTTGAATGGTCACTCCACACAAGCAAAGTACCAGCAAAGGAGGGGAAAAAACTCCAAAGAAGTTCCTGAGACAGGAAGTCTAGTCCTGCCAAGAATGTAATAAGGGTTAACGGAGAGGCAGTTTCTGTAAGCAACACCAGAATGTTTCCTTTCTGCCTTCCTTACTGGATTAGGCCAGTAATTTCTTCTAACAACCGGTTCTCCGAACTGCTTAGAATGTTAACAACTGGTTCTAGCAAATAGGTATGAACTGGTAGAATCCCACCCCTGGCTTCAGGGTTGACAGCTACATCTTCTGAAAGATGGCCAATAAAACAACAGGAAAGGTAGAACTTCATTTAAGACTTATTTATAAAACCAGGAATAAGATGAAATACAAATCAGTGCAATAGACTTTAGCATTGGGGCAGTGGAAACAAGGCTTATATTGGATAAACTCTAATCCATACATCTCCTTTAATTGTGCACATTCCTCTTCAGTTTGCTTTGAAAAACCGGATCAGAAATCGTTCCCCAGAGATACCCAAAAGAGAGCATTGGCTAGACTGGGCATCAGAAAAATATCCAGTAAGTAAACATTTGCATTTCAATACATTGTATATACATGCTATAGGTTTCTTATTAAAATTAAACGAATAACACTATTAGTGATGGATCCTCCTGACTTAACATTTAGATCTGACAGAAGAGTGCTCAGCCTAAGTACCATTCAAGTGTTAGATCCCCCTGAGATCTGTTATGTATTAACTTTCTCTTCTTTCTTTAGCTAGGGAGAGGAGCATAATCTGTGAGAAATACAATAATTTGCCCACTGAAAAAAAAACAAGTCCATTTCAGATATTATGTCTACCAGCATATCTGGGATGTAACACTCAATTTCTCCACCACAGTTATGTTTGTGCCAACTTTATATATTCCTCTCTGCACAGTGGAGAACCAAAATTTGCTTTGCCTGTTTATCTAATTTCAAACTTACTTGCCTAAAATTTCTAAATCACCTGGGATCCATCAACTCAGGCTGCCTCCAGAGTGTTTGAATTGTTCTCTTACCACCATTGCACTTAACAGAATTTTAAGCAGAGCCAAATCTCTTTCACATTTGAGTGGGAATACTCAAAAAACTGATAGGTGGTAGACTATACAAAAACATGGATTTGTTTTTTAAAATCCTAGGAAAAGAGAATGGCAAGCTGCTTCCATATGGCTGCCACAAAATCCAGAGCAATTTTGTCCTTGTTACAAGTAAACTATCTCTATTCATAGTCTCATGCTTTCCAATCTTTTCTTTCCCTTTAACATCATTAAATGCCAGCAGTGGATGGATAATCTTCTGCCCGGTGACTGGAGACCAATTTCCTACTCTCTATGATAGCTGCTTACTCACACCTACACAAATGCACACACATACACAGTTTCCTCACTAGTATAGCCATGCCACACATACAACCATATTACACCCCTTAATTTCTTTTATGAGACGGATGGTCAGACCAAGTTTCACTTTTCAGTTACTTAAGAGGTGGTTACAAATTAAGGATCTAAAGTTTAGGAAGGGATTACAAATTTTAGCATTCTAATCCCGGACAAGAGCAAGGAGAGAAAGAAACAGGACCTGGCAAAATATCTCTTTAACAAAGTCTCCAAACTGAAATGACTTCCTTCTTCCGATTTTATTCATTCATTTATTAGATTGCTAAGGCTGCCACATTTGTCAAGCCACATTGGGTGGCTTATAAAAGGATTGTAACATAGGTAAAAAAAGGAAAAATGAAACAATCACAGCAATAAAAACACCGTGCCAGAGGAAAATAGCTTCCAGAAGTCTCACCATTTCTTGTATTTTTTCCTTCAGTCTCTCAGGCTAGGTCAAGTAGAGAAGGAAGACCAAAGAAAGGGAAAAATCATTGGCTGATTTATCCCCCAAAGATTATCCCCCTGCATGTCTCCCTTTGCAAAATGTCTTTTGGAGCCATAGCACCTTCTGATTCATGCCATATTAGTCTACAGAAGTTAATTCCAGAATAAATGTGTGATGTCTTTACTGCACAGGTCACCATAGGTACTCCTTGGAAGTGTTTTAATTCACCCTGCTTCCTGTATATTCACATTGTTTATGCTAGAATTGCTCTCACAGAAGACTATGCTGTTATGCAGATACAGTTACTCAACATCATTCTGCATGTGCTGACGCCTTCGTCTCTTTTTGTCATTCATCTTCTATATCTTGTATCCAAACAGGCTTTGAACGCCAAGTTATAATATTTATAAGATGTATTTGTGTTTCCTTCCATAGAACCAGTTGATCACTGAAGTTAAAATGGTTACACGGGTCCTTTTCCTCTTCATCCCATTACCAATGTTCTGGGCACTCTTTGATCAACAGGTAATGCACGCCAATAGTAAGCAACATTTTACTATACCCACCAGCTCTGATTTTGAGACACAAAAACTGGGTATATCCTATTATGCTGTACGACAGTACCAGTGTTGGGATTCAAATTTTTTAACTATCTGTGGGCGTGGCTTGGTGGGCGTGGCAGGGGAAGGATACTGTAAAATCTCCAGTCAGAGCTGGTATTTGCCGGTTCACCGAACTACTCAAAATTTCCGCCACCGGTTCTCCAGAACTGGTCAGAACCTGCTGAATACCACCTCTGCACAGTACACTAAATTGGATTATGTTTTTCCTACTTCAATGTGTTGTGGGAATCTGGCTGTATGAACTAGTCATCGTTTTAAGGCATTCAGTGGGTTATTTGTTTGTTTGTTTGTTTGTTTCTAGCATGTTATGCAAACCTAGCAACTGTGTTTTCTTAATTCAGCTTTAAGTTTTCAGAGTTACCTGAATCCAACTAGTAAATTACTGTCATGGCTAACTGCCACTAAGACACACATTTGTGTCAGTAACATTGAGATTCTTTGTTTGATGGGAATGTTTATTTTAATTTTGAAGGGCAGTTGAAATGGAGGTGACCATTTAAACCAAACACTGTAAATGTCCACATTAATCCTAATGATAGGCATGAAAACCAGCTGAGTGACTTTGGGCCAGTCACTCTCTCTCAGCCTAACTCACCTCACAGGGTTGTTGTTGTGGGGAAAATATAAGGAGGAAGGTGTGTTGGCTATGTTTACCACCTTGAGTTATTTGTAAAAATATATAAGGCAGGATACAAATAAATAAATGGAGAAATATAAGATGCTGTAAATATATTCTTTATATTCAATTTATTTATTAGATTGATTCAGAAAGAGAATTGTACTTATTGCTGCTCTCATATTGCTAATTTTTGCCCTGATGATAGAATAACATTGATTTCAAACTGAGAATTCTTTTATGTAAGCAAATTATGTACATGGTACTTCTATGAAAGATACATGAATGTGTGAAGACTGATAACCGAAATGGTGCCATGCCAAAATATAAAAGAGGGAAATAAATGATTAAAGAACAAATCTAGTTTATTGAAACAAGAAAGCATTTGCCTGAATAAGTCATATTAATTCCAAATGATCACATCTACATCAAGAATTGGGTAATGTGTGAGAAATACTGTATTGATTCTAATTTCAGGCTGTTCTCCCATTATCTATTGTGTGAGCTTTTGTATTATAGATAAGGAGAGAATGCATAATATTTTAGCTGATTGCAGTAACTTTTTCAGATAAAGATGTGAATTTAAAATATATTTTCATGTTCAAATGTTGTATAGAAAAATTATCATTTTAAAGATATTTTAATTGCTTTTATTAGCTTAGCATTTTTAAATGTTAGATATATTTTAAAAGTATGGCAGATGGGAGAAAAATGTAGAATAAGATATCATTATACAATACTTGATATCATTTAAAAGAGTGGATTAATAGTTAAGGTGGTAGACTAGGAGCAGGGAAGTCCAAATCTTAGACCTGCCTAAGGTATGGAAGCCAGCCTAGTAACTTTGGGCCAGTTGCTCTCAGGGAAATGGAAAATACAGAAATAGAGAAAAATGCTTCTTAATCATACTCATTAATTCAATAAAACTACACTTAAAATTTAAAGAATGGAAAATAACTATATTGAAAATGCTTTGTTTTGACAGGCGTTATTTTAACAAGTAACACAGAAATCTACTACTTACTATTTATTCTTTCTAGCCATAAAAGCAATTATGTATAATCTCAGGTAAGTCTCTTACAGTTCATGGTGTCTCATGAATAGAATAGATATTTGAGATAGGGTTCACATTGGCCACAGCCAGTAATTATGAATTATGGGAGTTTGTAGACCAGAAATCTGCTACAGCATTTATTTTCTTTCCCCTCCATAGGGGTCCAGGTGGACACTACAAGCAACTAAAATGAATGCTGACTTTGTAAGTAAGATTTCTTGCTTTAAACTTTTAAGCAAAGTTTATAGTTGCATAATAAAGATTACATCTTTATTAGTTTTAAATACATACATTTTAATTATACCCCTATTGACCAGGTAAAACAATTCCACAAAATAAAGCAATATAACATGGAACAGGATTCTAATAAAGAATATCCTAAGACTTATAATATGTCTTGGCTTAGTTAGATCCCAAGATTTCTTAAAACACAATTTTGGATGTTAGAGTTGCATCATCATCATCATCACCATTATCATCATTATTATCACTATTAGCAATGCATTAAATTCAGCTTGAGCAAAAACTGACAATAGGTTACTTACAACACATATATTTCAAGATATGCCTAGCAGTTCCCGCTAAGCAAAGGATATCAGTTAATGGAACTATTAGTAAGCTATTATTGACTCATACTAGCCTAACTTTTTCAACTGTTCTTTCACAATAATTATTCTGAATATTATTCTAAATAATAATTCTGAAAGAATAATTGGATCTATAATCCTTCTGACCAGCATTGGATTGGAGATTTAGGATATGGAGTCCCTTACTTCTCAAGTATATTAGATTGAATAAGGCTTGTTCATTGTATGGACTTAGTAAAAAAAAAATCTTGTCTTCAGGTTTATATTCATTTCTTAATGGAATTCTAGATTTGTTATACTTATAGCATTCTGATGTGATCAGTTAATTGGGAAATGCATTGAATTGCATAGCTAAGTGGGAATCTGAATAATGTTCTCATTGTACAACTAGTCCTCAACTTACAACAGTTTATTTAGTGACCGTTCAAAGTTACAATAACACTGAAAAAAGTGACCTATGACCTTTTTTCACACTTATGACTGTTGTAGCATCCCTATGGTCATGTGATCAAATGCTTGGCAACTGACTTGTGACAGTTGCAGTGTCCCGGAGTCTCATTGATTCCCTTTTGCGACCTTCTGACAAGCAGTCAATGGGGAAACCAGATTCATTTAGTATCACTTAATAGTGATATTAACTTAACAACTGCAGTGATTCACTTAACAAATGTGGCAAGAAAAGTCATAAAATGGGCAAAACTCACTTAACAAGATTAAGTGAGATTAAGATTTCCCACTTAACAATTTTGGGCTCAATTATGGCTATAACTACCTGTATTATCTTCCCTAATTCTCAGAGGGATAATGTTAGAAAGATAAACATATTGATTGCTGGTGACACCTACATGTGAGCGAATGATTTCTCTTTTCTGTGGATATATGGCATCATCAGATATAATCTTGGTGTAAGAATGAGCTGATTGCTTCTGGACTAAAAGAGACATGGAATGCTTGACATATAACATATAAGAAAGACTTGAATTGGGCTCTGGAAGAATCATGAATAGCTTACTTATATCAAGTCCCCTGTCCCAAAGACAATTTTCCATTCACTAAATCACATCCAGATTACAAAAGACAACACAACTCAGGATATTAGACAGAGCAAGATTAAAGTCAATGTCCCCATGGAATAATATTGAAGCATCGTATCAGTGCTCATTATGCACCGTGTCATTCAGAACGGAATGCAGACCTGTTTTAAAAGCAAGCATTGTTTCTCTGTGATTAACAACAACAACACTGTTTAGAGATATAATTACTAAAGAAATAATATATTCTGCCGTGAGATCTCCATTATGTCCTGTCAGCGATTTGCTTCAAAAGCATTGGTCTTTTCAGGTCAAGGAGAAAGTGAAGTCAACCATGAAAATAAATCTTTAGCTATAGAAGAATCATTTCAGTCCTCCACCTCCCATCCCATATGTTAGTAACCTGTATCAACAATGCCAGTTCTGCCATTGTTGCCTTTATTAACTCTTTTTCAATGTTGTTGTCTGCTAGGAAGGATTTGTCCTTCAACCTGACCAAATGCAGGTAAGCCAAAGCGGTAAGCTATCTGTTCTCTTACTGAATAACAGTGCAACGATAACATTGCAATATTTCGTGGAATAAAATTATGGGGGGGAGGAGTACACCCTTATAGATTGCATCCTGGAATTCAGTCAGCAGCCATCGGGAATGGTTTGATAACTGTCGATCATCATAAATTAGGCTTATGAAAACATGTTTTCAAAATTGCATCCCATATTCCTTGAGGAAAATGTTACCTTTTTTTTTTTTACTTTGTCATTCTTCTAAAACAGTATTTCTTAAACTGTGGTCCTAGCACTTCTGGGAGTACCCCAAGACTCTCAGGTCTGTGAAATAAACATTATTTGCCAATCTATGGCAAATAGTACAATATTAAAACCCCATCAAACAATTCTGAGAAGTAGTAGTAAGAGCAAATGTGCCACTTTTATTTTTTTTTAAATTTTATTAAATTTATATACTGCCCATGTTGCTTTTGGGGTGTTTCTAGATGGCTTACATTGTATAATAAAAATAGAGATATTAAAATCATTATAAATATAAAAACCTATTAAAATAACAAAAGATTAAATATAGAGTAAAAAAAAATCATGAGTTTAGAGCAGAATTTAACTTGATAAATAATGATAAATATAACCCACAGAAACAAACGCTCTTTTTGGATATTCCATACTTTTTGAAAGTGGGATGGGGTCCTGAAGCACTGTTGAGAAAATGGCAGTGGTCTCCAAAAAGGGCAGCTATTGTTTTGGCAATGATATCCCCAAATACCCTAGACCAGAGATGTCAAACTGGTGGCCCGCAGGCCAGATGCGTCAAATGCAGGCCAAGCCCACTCCAGCTCTGCAAAGGAGAAAAACATCATAATACGTATGTGATGGCAGCTTGTCTATATTTTTCCTATTTGTGTCAGAAAATCAGTAATTTATATTGAATATGATATTGAGATATGGCTATATATAAGTGAGCATGGAGCAAGGAGTTCTTGATAAACATCTACTAATTATGGAAATTCTGATGGATTCTTAATTTAGTTAACATTTAGCCTTAGTTAAGTATCACTCAAGAGAACAAGTCTGATGCAGTGATTAAGGTACTAAGACCCAATTGGGGACAGGTCCTCACTGAGAAAATTGCCAATAATTGAAAGTGCTTTGATAGGAAATTATCTACCTCTATCTATCTATCACAGCAAACTGGACCTGAGGAGGAAAAAGTCATTGTAGGTGCTCCTAGCTGCTCTATGGGTGCCTGCATGCATTTAGAATCATTTGTCCCCTTTCCAATATGGATTGCTGAACATTGCTATTGTGTATCTATTGTGTATATGTGCATATTGTTTCCTCAGAATAAGTTCTTCCTGAGCCCCATAAGCACCATGATCTGCAGGGATGGCAACACAATTTGCAAGTTGTCATCACAATTCAAACGCCTCATTTTTTTACATGTGTCAGGGTTATGTAATACCTATTGCCAGTGAGTTTTATTCCCTATTAAATTACTTTAGGATTGTATTCTTACTAAGGACAAATTAATAACTTCCTACTACCTTTGATATTTCAGTTCTTAAATCCTTTCTTGATCCTTGTCTTCATCCCTGTCTTTGACTTTGGACTATATCCCTTGGTAAACCTGTGCAGACTTAATTTCACGTAAGTAGCAATAGCAACAGCACTTAGACTTATATACTGCTTCACAGTGCTTTTACAGCCTTCTCTAAGTGATTTTACAGAGTCAGCATATTTTATTTATTTTTATTTATTTATTTCATTTGTCAATCGTTTACAACATAATAGATATAAGTATAAACATGAGTAAGAATACAGGAAATAGATACGAATAAATGGGGACAATAGGACAGGGATGATAGGCACGATTGTATACCACACCCCTTAGAGACTTCTTAGGAAGGGTGAGGTCAATAGTGGATAGTTTGAGGTTAAAAGAGTGGGGGTTCGAGGATACAACAACAGAATCAGGTAGTGCATTCAAGGCATTGACCACTCTGTTGCTGAAGTCGTACTTTCTGCAATTAATTTTTTGCTTTCATATTTGTCATATATTTTTGTCTCTACTGTGTATCCTCACTTATCTTTTAGGCTGTCTTTAGAAGAACATATTGCAGCCGTCGCCAGGGGGGCTTTCTATCAGATTCGTCTGATTTACCAGTTGCGGCCCTTTCTGGATCTGGGCGCACTTCGCACAGTCACTTCCACCCTCGTCATCTCCCGCCTGGATTATTGCAATGCTCTCTACATGGGGCTCCCCTTGAAGAGTCTCCGGAGGCTGCAGCTGGTCCAGAATGCAGCCGCGCGGGTGATCGTGGGTGCTCCTCGGAGCTCCCACGTTACACCGCTTCTCCGCAGGCTGCACTGGCTTCCTGTGGCCTTCCGGATTCGATTCAAGGTGGTACTGACAGTATTTAAAGTGCTCCATGGCTCGGGACCTGGGTACTTACGGGACCGCCTGCTGCCATCATCAACCTCCCGCCGCCCAGTACGCTCCCACAGGGTTGCCCTCCTCAGGGTACCGCCGCCTGGCCGTTGTCGGTTGACGGCCCCGAGGGTTCGGGCTTTCTCTGTGGGAGCCCCCTCCCTTTGGAATGATCTCCCCCCGGAGATACGGGCTATGACGGATATTCTGACCTTCCGGCGCGCAGTGAAAACCCTATTTTTTAAACAGGCTGGCCTGGCCCAGTAACTGTATTTTAGTTTTTAACTTAATTTTAATCGGGGTTTTATTAGTTTTTAATTTTTAACTCTATTTTTGGGTTAGACAGCCGGATCAATTTGGTTTAATTTATTTTAATTGTATTTATTGAGTATTTATTATATGTTTTTAGTAGGCTGTACACCGCCCCGAGTCCCTTTTTGGGAGAGGGAGCGGTATAAAAGTTTAATAAAATAAAATAAATAAAATAAATAAATAAATAAATATTCAGTGATAATCATGAAATTATATTGCCTGAAAAACTATTGCCCCCAACATTCTGTGTTCTCATTTTATCCACTTCAGAAGGATGGTAGGCTGAGTCAACCTTGAGCCTGGCCCGATTCAAGCTGCCAAATTGCAGGCAGCAGAAGTAGCCTGCAGTACTGCATTTTAACCACTGCGCCACCATGGCTCTTCCCAAAGAGAAAGCTCTTTGGTTCAACCAATGGCCTCTGAGCATTTTGGATTACAGGTCCAATCATCACCAGCAAAAGTATGATCACATTGGTTAGTGTTGAAGAGATATTATCCAATCCACCTTGAAGTTTCCAGACTGTGGACAGTGGAGTAGTGTCTCCTTTCTTAAAATGTAGAAAGCAAGTCAAACCAGAATGTATAAGAAACAGAAGGAGAATATATATATTTAACTTCTGCAAGATTTACATTTAGGTTTATTCTCTTCTGGGTTCTCCACAATTAAAAAAAAAAAATCAGGCAGACTATTTTGTAGGTTTTAGTTCACAGATTCACACAACCTGCCAAGAGAAGATGATTTGCTTACTTTGCAAAAGTATTATATTATGCTTTGTAAACCATGATGGATAGCTTCTGTATGATCTGTGAATCTATCCAATTGTAGCTTAATCAACAAAGAACAAGATTAAGGAAATCATGGTTTATATGAACCCAATTATTCTTTTCCAACTCTGAATGCAAGTACGTCCTCTGACCCCAATTTATTTTAGTGGTCTGCACAACAGGCCAGGATATTTTTCTTGAAGGGCAGGAAATTTTCAATAAATAAAGCATCCTTTTAATATGCCCTTAACCAGTTCTAAGATATTCACCTGCAAATCCCCTCATTTGACTCTTTTCATCATGATAGAACTATTTGAAGATGTGCACTTTATTTCTAATGTCCTTTCAGCTCAATAATCCCACACATTTTTTTCTGTCTCACTTCTCAGAAGCAAGCTGGACATAGATAATCAATTTTGCTTTCCTCCACTTCACACATTAACTAAATGCCAACTCAGTTCCCTCCTCAAAGAGCTAAGAGGAACTTAATGGGTATCTTGCAAGCAGGGAGCATTTTTAAAAAATAGCAAATCCATTTGAATAGACCTTGAATGTGTTCCATATATACTATAGAAACATTCAATTCAAGGATTGCTGGATTCAGCTGAATCATATGCATGTGGCTTAAGTGCAGTGATCTCAGACTTGAAGGTAAGCTGTACATTATTCTAATTAAGTTGTGTTTATTTACTTTCAGGTCCATTAAAAAGATGGCAACTGGCATGATTCTGGCCAGTCTGGCATTTGCAGCTGCAGCTATTGTGGAACTCAAGATAGAGGTAATTGCTAAATAGTGTCTATAGGCATGGGATAGAGATGCAAATTTTCTACATTTATGCATCACTGGCTATTTTTCTGCTTTGCACTATGTTATTAATTGCTCATCAATGTGCTAAAAAGACAGTGGGTCCTTTATTTGGAAATGAGGCTGAAGGGTAAAGAACTTGCATCTCTGTGGACTTTAACCAACCCGCTAAAATCTTAATCACTAATAATTTCCCCTCACGTGATCATGCTGTTGACACAATCTTTTCTCTTAATTAGGAAAATGCTATGCCTATCCCAGTTCCCAAAGAAAGCTACATTCAAGTCCTGAATTTAGCAGACAGCGATGTTGAACTGACTATTGAGGGATATGACTTGTTCCGGCAGCCAATTAAACCTTTTCAGGTGAACTGGAGCATTATATGTTTATTTTCTCTTTATCCCAGCAACATCCAATACAAGTATTTTTGTTTATTTCAAAAGACAAAGCCATTCAATCATGCTCAGAGGTAGATCAATCTTGGTTTTATTGTGATTATTACAGGTTAGTATTTGATGCTGTAGATCAGGGCTGTCAAACTCATGGCCCGCAGGCCGAATGCGTCATGCACTGGCCACGCTCATGCCTGGGTTAACAAAGGAGAAAAAAGTCATGATACATCATGTGATGCCACTGTGACGATATGAGTTTGACACCCCTCCTGTAAATCAAGGTTCCTTAAAATAGTCAATATTGATGTGCAAGAAGCTTTGGGGTTATCTATGGGATCATTAAATGGCCAGGGGTCACAAAGACCCGGAAGATGGCTTGGGGGGGGGGGGTTCAGTAAATAGATGGTTAATAAATTAAAGGTCAATTGAAGTCAATTAATCATTTGGGGTCTTTGTAGAGCTCCATGCCAATGAAGTTGAGGTGACTAGAAGCAAGACAATGTTACCCAGGTTGAAAGGTGTTTGAATATTAGTAGCTCAGGTTGTTAGTTAGGCTATTGGTCATATGTTTCAGAACTATCCGAACAAATAACAGTCAGACTAATTTGCATCTCATAAAAAGGTATTTAAAGATCTGTCTTCTGACAGACGAGCACAACTCAAAACACACTAACGATGTCTCCTCAAATGGTGACAAAACATTTGCAACCAAACTGCCAAGCTCGGAACTCAAACCAACAGCTTAGTGTTACCCAGGGTTGGATGCTCAGCTGCCAATGTTATTGTTACTGTTACTGTTGTTGTTTGTACTATTATTAAAGTATTATTTATTAAATTATTTTAATAAATATATGTTTGTGGGTCAATGAACAATCTGAAACTTCATGAAAAGATCAATGAACTGAAGAGTTTGGGAACCCCTGTTCTAGATAGACTTCTTGCATAGATAGTTTCAATAGTAAAGTATATATGTGATTTTTGTCCTTTTCCTTCTCCTTGAGTTATAATATCTGGGCAACTGTTCATTCAGGTAGAAGAGCAAGCAGAGTGGGATGGCTTAGAAACTCACTTCACTTCCACATTAGCAGTTTACTCTGGATCTGAGGTTCCTTGTCAATTAAGCTCTCCATTTTTCCCCTGAGGAATCATTTGACATTGCTGACAAATTGTTGTCTTATATTTTTTTTCTTTTTTGGGATTTACCTCTTTGTCTATAAAATGCCATTTTAGAGACAGTCAGTCCCTTGTGTGAGTGAATCTTTCAAAGCTGAAGTGGACATCCCTACCAGCTTACCCTCATTACTTATATGCTTATTGTCATCCCCCCACACCTACCCCACAAGTATCCTGTTAAATAGCAACAAACTGCATATACAAGCAGTCTTCCCTAACTCTGGGACCAATCTCTTCACTCCTCACTATATTTATCAGCATTATTGAGGAAGGAAAGGCTTTCACCTCATCTGCTCCTGATTTCTGTTGTCCAGATACTGTTTTCTTTCTGCTCAGAGGGAAATAGAGAGCTTAATCATAATTACAGGAGGGAGAAAAGTTAGGACCTCTCCTACCATCTACCTTAGCCTCAAATCCCAGTGATTTGGTCTGATACCCAAAGAATAGGATCGCTATGAGAATAGATGTGGGTATTTGTATCACACTCTCACTTATCTTTTAGGGTGTTCTTTCAAAAAAAAAAATAGAAATTCATCTCACCAAACTGACACACTTTCTTCTGATCTCTTCCGTTCCGGAGCTGTCGCAGCTTCAGCAGCGTAAATGGCTGCTTCTCCACCGCCGGCAAAAAGGGCTTCTCCTGGATCAACCAGGGACTTTGTGGTGTCCCTGGGATCAGCAGGACATGCCTTTGTCAATCACGATCTCTACGGGACGGTTTAGGTCCGGTGGTACCATCCAACAGTGGCGATATCAACGGTAATCTTGGAGCATCAAGATCGCACATCGTACCACTGGGACGCCAGCTCCGCTTTCCCCACACTCTCACTTATCAACAGCCACACATATTCAATGTGGCCCTGAAAAGGAATCACTGAAGGAACAACTCTCCAGAAAGACTGTTGATCCTTGTTTTAAGAGTTGGTGGCATCTTTAACATTTTCCTTGCAAGTATTCCCTTTTCTGATTTCAACTTGAATTAGATGAGGGATTAGTATATTATAATTTTCTCTCAATTCTTCTTGTCAAGGGTCAGTTAATAGGTTGTTACAGTACTGGCCTGTACTGGTTGTTGTTATTGATTATCGCACAGTCAGCCAGATGTTTAGAATAGGTTTGCCATTTTTGTCTACCTATCAAGTCCTTACCGAGGACCTGGGAAAGGCAGATGTGGATGTTTGATGGTGTTACAGATATCGTCACAGGATGGAAGCTGTTCCAAATAAAGCCGCCTTCTGCAATTGACTGGTGGAGAATTTGTAAGTGCCAATGGTGTTATTGTGGTTAGCTGGCAGCAGATGCAGATGACTGAGGAGAGCGAGGACTCAGATGAGGAGCCAAGACCATTAGGGAGTGGACTGCTGCCTTCAGAGATTGTGGGGGCTGGCAGCAGTTATGAGGAGATTCCTGAGGAGCCTGTGCCAAGTGCGCATGCACACAGGATTGCTTGTAGGAAAGAGCAGTTACAACAGCACGGGCGACTCAGGAGTAAGGCTGCAAGGTAACGGCCCCTCCTTCAAGAAAATAAAAGCCAGCTGTGAAACGAACGTATTTTGCAGAAGGGAAAGACGTTTTGAAACTACAGCCTCATGGACATTCCAGTATCCTGAGTTTGTATTTGAACATTTTTGTCTTGCAAATTATTTCTTGTCTGTTATCTTTTGGCAAACCTTGCACAGTTTGGCAAGGCTTGTGCTTATCACAGCTAATTATTTTGTAAAAGCATTTCAAGGTTTTTGTTCCTTCTGGATTGTGTTTGATTTGTCGGAAAAGGGCGTGGGTCAGAATAGGTGTTCAAGTGGTACTCCAGTTGCTTTGCAATTGCACTCAAGACATCTATTATTATTGATACTACCTTTACTTGCCTCTGTTGTTCTATTTCTATTTGTGGGCCTTTGTATTTGTTATCTTCTCAGATTCTTTCTCTTCTCTTCTGCTGTCTAAAGGCACTACTACATCCACTATTCAGACTTTTTTGTCTTTCTTATCGACAATTGTTAAGTCTGGGGTGTGGCAGGTCCCTATCTGTTTGAATTCTAAAGTCCCAGAGCAATTTAACTTCTTCATTTCCTATGACGATGACTATTATTATTGTTATTAATAATATTAAAAATATGCTGTGATTCACCTAGAAATATTTTATTTCATAGAAAGTACAATTACAGGCCACCATCTCAGGAGTCCTTATATCATCAAGTCTTTAAAAGTATATGGGTGCACTGATTTAGTTAAACTCAAAACTTATTTTTAATGGAAAAATGCAAAAGTGTGTTTGAAATTTATTCTTCATGAGAAAAAACTTCACTGCAGATATAGATTAAAACCTTTTTCTTTTGCTCAGGACCCTGCTGAATACTCCAGATTAATTCTCAATAGTGACCAACAATTTATTCAAGTTAAGATACAGCACCAAGGATTATCGTCCACATGTAATCATTCGATCGATGAAATGTCTTTCAACAGTTTAATTATCTACAAGAGAGGAGGAAACCTAACAACCAATATAGTAAGTTGGAAATCAAATGGGGCCAAAGTCAGGTATTTGAGAATACAGGCAAATGTTCCCTGTATGAAGATTACTTACTATTCATAGCAAAATACACCCAGTCTTGTTGGGTAATATTTAGCTATGCTAATTCAGTTTCCCAATATAATAATTTAAGTTTTGTTTATCTACCACAAAATTCTACCCTTCTAGAATTAGTCACTAGTCATTCAAATAGCCACTAGCCTTCTAGAAAACTCTTACAAACGTTTTTCACAGCAACCTTGAGGATCCTATGGGAACAGGAAGCCTGGAAGATGATTGTGTTGTGTTTAGATTGTTGCCCACTTTCTTACAATGTTGGTTTTTTATTTGTCTAATTATTTTTAATAATTATATTTGTTTTTGGCTGTTGATTTGTTGTATGCTACCTCAAGTCACATTTATTAGATGGATGGCTATACAGACTCTAGGATCTCTATGGGTCAGCTTGCACCCTGACTTGGATAAGTACCAAAAGGTTTTGGGATTTAAGTAATTTATACATGACAAACCATTCCTAAAACTAAAATCTTACGGTATCTCTGGACACCTGCATAACTGGATAGAAGCATTCCTGTCAAACAGACAACAAATGGTCAAAATTGGGAGCGTCCTGTCAAATTCTGTACCTGTTAACATTGGTGTCCCCCAGGGCAGTGTTCTAGGACCAACTCCCTTTGTACTCTACATAAATGACCTCTGTGATCATATCAAGAGCAACTGTGTTTTCTTCGCTGTGTGTAAAGCTATTCAACACCACAATCAATACTGCTACCCTTCAAAAAGACCTTAACTATGTATCAGAATGGTCAAACAAATGGCAACTTCAAATCTCAACAAATAAATGCTCTGTCCTACATATTGGCAAAAAAGATCATAAAATAAAATACAGGCTGAATAGTTAAGACCTTGTTGATGATCCAAACTCTGTCAAGGATCTTGGAGTACTCATATCTAATAATCTAATAAGTGCTAGAGCCCACTGTAACTACATAGCCAAAAAAGCGTTAAGAGTTGTTAACCTAATCTTACATAGCTTTTTCTCTGGTAATATTACACTAATAACTAGAGCATACAAAACATTTGCTAGACCAATACTCAAATACAGCTCATCAGTCTGGAACCCACATTACGTATCTGATATTAACACAGTTGAGAAAGTCCAGAAATATTTCACAAGAAGAGTTCTCCATTCCTCTACTCGTTGCAGAATACCTTATGCCACCAGACTTCGAAATTCTAGACCTAGAAAACCTAGAACTATGCCGCCTTCGGTCCAATCTAAGTATAGTATATAAACTCATACATTGCAATGTCCTACCTGTCAATGAATACTTCAGTTTCAACCACAACAACACAAGAGCAAACAATAGATACAAACTCAAGATTAATCGCACCAAACGTGATTGCAGGAAATACGACTTCAGCAACAGAGTGGTCAATATCTGGAATACTCTACCTGACTCTGTGGTTTCTTCCCCAAACCCCAAAAACTTTAACCTTAGACTGTCTGCTATTGACCTCACCCATTTCCTAAGAGTCTGTAGGGGGCATGCGCACCAACATGTCTACCATCCCTGTCCTATTGTTTCTTTTATTTTTTTTTATTTTTCTTATATGTATCCATGTATTCATAACTATGTTTTAGTTATACCTATTATCTTGTAAGCAATTGACAAATTGACAAATAAATAAAATAAATAAAAATAAATTGTAAAAGTTTGTGAAGAAAATAAATAATAAAAAGCATATTCAGTATCATAGAATCCACAGTATTCCTAAATAAAGATGGAGGATTGCCTGAGATGTTGTAGAGGAAGCTAGCACTATTGTATGATCAGGTATTTAAGTACAGCATCTTTTACAGAAGTACCACAATACTATCATTAAGACATAATCAATGTTCATCTGGTAGGTCTAGATGGATATATGAGTAGTATTTTTGCATTTAAACTAGTCTGCAAACTTTCCAACAGTGAGGATAATTAACCAGTGGAACAGCTTGCCATCTGAAATTATGGGTGCTTCATCACTGGAAGTTTTTAAGAAGAGACTGCACAGTTACACGTCTGAAATGGTATAGGGTCTCTTGCTTGAGCAGGGTGTTGGACTAAAAGATCCCCAAGGTCCTTCCAGCTCTATTCTTATTGATTGATTGATTGATTGCATCTTTTCTCATTTCTGAGCTGCTAGACATAATTTAAAATATCAAATATGACATTGGGAAATTGGAATGAAGCCAGTTGGGTGGGAAAGCCTAGAGAAATAGTATTAATTTAAGAATGTTTTCTCCAAAAGAACTTCTCAAAATTGCAAAAAAAATCTTTAAATTGGTAAAGCAATAAAACAATTTAGTGATATGTTTGTTCATTAATATTCTTACTAGAAGTTTCTAAAAAGTTCCTGTCAGAATAACTAAACTTATCTTTGGCAACTGAGAATAACAAAACATTAATGCAAAGCATGGTTCTAGTTTTATAAATAAAGCATCTCTTTCACAAACAGCCATACTCTTTGTATTAAATCCAATTGTCATTTCAGCAAATTAAATACTTCTGTTCATATACCAGTTTAATTAACACTTGTTTACATATGAACTTTATGTTGGCAGAATAGATCAGATGATTAAGAAAACCTTATGTTTTTAATATATAAGCAACAAAACAGAGCCAAAATCATGACAACAATGACAATTGGGACCGTGATGTCCATCAGTAAGCAACACAGTTGTAAAACATGACATTGTAGGATATGTTGCTTTGCTCTGGAATTTCTGGTTGCAGCCTTTAAGCGAAACACCATGAATCATTAAACAAGAATATCGTGTGGTCACTATTTGTGACTTCCTGCTCCTTCCCCATTGACTTTGCTTGTAGGAAGACAGCAAAGAAGATTGCATATGGTGAACATATGACCGCAGGATGCTGCTACGATAAGTGTCACTCATTCAGCCCTGTTGTAAGTTTGAACAGTCACTGACATGTGGTTGTTAAACAAGGACCATCTGTTACTAAATCATGTCAGAGGATTACCTTATCTTACAGCTTAAAGGGGTATGGAAACTCAGCCCAACTTTTATCCGCTTTTGTCAGTATAAATAGGACTAACTCAGAACAAGTTCCCACTGCAGGTAGAAAGTAGAGGATTTGGGGCACATAGGAAAAGTATCTCAATTGCTACATGCACTAAGGAGCCTGACAGCTTTTGATGTCTCTTAGGGGTCTTTCTATTGAAGCTCAAGCCACTTTCAATTTGATACAAAGCGTATTGAAAACATCTCCCTCCATTTGCTAGGTTCATATTCTGGACTCATGTTTTTCATTATGGATTCTTTGGTAGTTAGGAAGCTTTCATGTAGGCAGAAATTGTATATTGATTTTCTCTCTTTTTGGTTTTAGATTGAAGACATGCAGAAAAAGCCATCAGAAGGAATGGCAGCAGTGAGGTATGGACTGGCTTTGAATATTGGGGAGGGGATTTTAGATATAACGCCTCAGTTTAACAGAAATGATTAGCTTCTCTCAGCCAGAGGTTCAGTGTCATATGTGCATTTAATGAGACACAAAATATAATTAGGTGGTAGTTTTGTTTGTCATGGCTATATTCATTGGCACAACACACAACAAGTTGGCACAGTAAGGAAAGAATATCCTTATGTTGTTCAAATGCAGGCTAGACTGTCATCTGCTGGGAATGGTTAATCTGATTCTTATGTTGAATAGAGGATTGGATTAAATGTCTTAGTTGAATGGCCCTTCTAAAATGGCCTTCTATGGTTACATAGAAAAATGGTCAAAGAAGAATCTATAACTTACTATGCTGCAGATCTTAGCAGCATAGCCAGTATGGTGGGAGTGATTAAGCACTGCAGTATAATATTTCAAGGGCCACAAATTTAGAGGGCAGGAAATACAAGGTTGTAATGATTGCCAGGAATGACTTGAAACAGCTCTGAGTAGAGGTAGCAATATGCATCAAACTGTTCAGGGTAACAATCTGTCAAACATCTATGCAGTATGTCAATGCAATCATATCAGCTTCTATATCTGTATCCAGTACCTGTAAAGGGCTTAGATGTTGATTCAGTGGTTAAGTGGTATAAATACATGTATTGATTAGGATCTGATGGAAAATTCTAAGCCAACTGAGCTGCAGCAAAAGTGTTCACCATCTAAAGAGTTCTGTGAGAAAGCAAATTGAGGAATATTGTCTCATCCAGACAATAATGCAGATGATCCCACCAACTTTCAAACTGAAAAGTAATTCAGAACAGAACATTAGAAATGCTTCTCCAATGTGCTTAGAGACATGAACTGCTTCTATACCATCTACATTTCTGGAATATATCTGTGTCCATGTATCTATTTCTATCTCCACACACACATAACTATAAGGTACAAGGATAAGCTTTTGTTTTCAGAATAGTCTTTTCTGTCAAAGTTTTGCTTTTTGTTTTAAAGCCTCCCTTTAAAATTCCGGAAGAATTTCAGGCCTTCTGGAGAAAATATTCAATAAACTAGCCTCACATCTTTGTTATAGATAAATTTTGGGTATAGAGTTATGGTCTTCACAGGTTGAATTTGTTTATGTTTTGAAGGAAGCTATGAACCTGAGGGTTGCAGTTTCCATGCTTTCTCTCTCAGCCTATTGTTTCTTTCATTCACTGATATGAACAAACAGTAAGATTTTATTCAATCTGTTACAGAACATTCAGGGAGGGTGGAATTAGAAAAACTGACACCCTTACAAATTATATCTAGTTTACTATACCAACCACAGCCCTGGTTTTGCCACCTAACAGATAATGTGAGGATTTAGAAGGCCACTTTAAACACTCCTATCCCATCAAAATAATACACTTTACATGCCAGACCTAAAGAAAGAGAGACAAGTTTGCCATATTGCTGATAAAGTTTCTTTATTAATTCATTTGTCTCTGCCGTCTGCCTTGCTTTTAAACCGATTAACCAGATCAACTTTAGTGCAGGCAACTTAGGTTTGGGAGGAATTAATGAAGGAAAGAAGATACCTTTGTGGTTTTAAATAATGGTCACAACTCAAATCAGTGATGTGGAAATTTATCTTCAGTTGTTATAGGAGTATCCTCCCTAGGAGAATATCCTAGCAACTTTTGGTGTTACCTTTTTCAATGGAAGAGAAAAAGAGGACAATTCTCAGAGAGTAAGACAGCTCATCTTCCCCATCAGACTTTATAAAGATCTAGAGGAAGGGTATCAGGGATGGGATCCGACAGGGTTAACTACCAGTTCAGACATTTACGAGGTTCGGTGATTTACGATGTGCTTCCCTGCCCATGTCTGTAAATCGTCATCAGCATGCTGCGTGCAGAGAAGCAACCTTTCAAAAAGCCCTCTTTTCCTGCTTTTTGAACTGCAGCTGTGCCTCGCACGGCAGCTGAAATTGAAAAAAATCAGGAAATAAAGGTCAGGTAAGAGCCCGGGTGGCTGGGTGGGCAAAAACATCAGCAGACATAGAACCGGTTCTGTGTCTGCTGCTCGTCAGATCTACCGGTTCTAGAGAGGTGGACAGAACCAGTAGAAACCCACCTGAAGGATATCCAACCTTTACAACTTTAAGATCATGCTAACTGGGGAATTCTGGGAGTTGAAGTTCACAAGTCTTAAAGTTACCAAGGTTGGACTCCTCCGATCTAGACTCAGTTTTTCTCCAGGATGAGAACATTATCAGCAGAGGTACTTCCTTGACCTATGACAACAATATACTTCCCAGAAGCATTTCCTGGGCATACCAAAGATTTAGAGATTCTCTGTATAATTCATTTGTGTTTAACATTTATTGAAAAGACAATAACGGGGAGGAAATAACATATGATCAAATAGGGATTGGAGGAGGGGAAAGAGAAAGAGGGGATAATTTTATCCTCTCCCTCTCTTCTTGTGAAAGACACCCAGCAGTTTTTTGGATTTTTTGGAAATCTGATCTTGAAGTTTAGTTATCTATCTTAAAAGCCAAAAATGATCTAGGGAGCCATTGTCTGGATAAATAAATGCATAAACCTTGCGTAATCCATATTTTCTTTCCATTGTTAGTCTTTCCATTGTTAGTCCTGCCATCGTTATTCTAAAATCCAACATCCACTTCTGAATTATCAGAGATTTCACCGTGCTACAAAATAAAACAATTTCTGAACTTTAGAAATGGGCAATTCCAGTTAGCAGCCATTAAGCTGTTACATTTCTATGTTTGTTTATTTGTTTTAATTGCAAAAGAAAGAAAGAAACTTTTTGCAGGAGCAAAGCAACCATTTGCTATCATTACTGATTTGCTGATGCTTGTTCTCTGATAAGGAAAAAGAAGATAACACCATTCCTCTTGGAAGGAGAAAGAGAAAGAGCGGGGGGGGGGGGGGAGAATTCCATTTTACACAAGGTTCAACAACTAGGTTGAGGCCTTTGTACTTAACCCCACTTTGGAGATTTGGAATCCATAAGGGAAGGCGATGAGAAATTTCATTAAATTCTGCCAGCAAGTGACTCATTGCCCCATTATATGTACACTGACCAGGATCTGATTTATGAGGTCTCTTCTCTTTCCAGGTCTGCTCTCTCTCTCTCTCTCTCTCATATATATGATCCTTTAATTGGCAAAAGGAATAGAACCTATGAACTGGAGAGGAATCTGACATAAGCAGAATTTTCAGGCAGCCTCTCTCTGCTTAGAGATCATGGGAATTGGCTGAGCATTACACTGGAGCACTTTGATGGCCTGTCAGTGCAACAAAATCATTTAATTGCATCTCTGCCATGCCTTCTCCATGCTGTGCTGTCTCAATATGTTGGGTTTCAAGTCTGATAATCCATTGGCCATACTGGATGGGGAATTACAGAATGTGAAGCCCAAATGCATATTGTCTGGAGGACAGTAATTTGGGGGAAAGTAAGTTACTTTATCAAGTGCGGTTATTGCTGCAAAATATAAGTCAGAACTAATAGGAACCCTCTCTCCCAGACATTTGTTAAGTGAATTTTGCTGCTTTTTACGACTTTTCTTGCCACCGTTGTTAAGTGAATCACTGTAGTTGATAAGTTAGTAAATCGGTTGTTGAGTGAACCTGGCTTTCCCCCTTGACTTTGCTTGTGAGAAGGTCTCGAAGGGTGATCGCATGACCTTTGGACTCAGCAACCGTCATATATGTGAACCAGTTGCCAAGCACCTGAATTTTGATCACAGGATCATGGAGATGCTGCAAAGGTCGTATCTGTGAAAAACGGTCATCAGGCACATGTTTCAGTGCCATTGTAACTTTGAACGGTCAGTAAGCAAATTGTTGTAAATTGAGGATTAGCAATATTTATTTTTGTTTAAATTATTATTAAGCTTCTAGTTTTCTGGATATAGGATTTGGATGGATTCTTGGACTTAATGAAGGACTTATATCAGAAAATTAAATACAATCTGGCATTACCTGTTCTTTCTCTATTGCCCATGTACTGTTCAACCTACCAGAGCCCATCCTTATAGACCAGGGGTCTTCAAACCTGACAGCTTTAAGACTTGTGGATTTCAACTCCCAGAATTCCTCCTCCAGTCATGATAGCTCAGGATTTCTGGGAGTTGAAGTCCAGAAGTCTTAAACTTGCCAAGTTTGAAGACGCTTGTTGTAGAGATTTGAGCTGGCATAGGACGAGTTGCTTAAAAAAAAAGAGATTCCTAGTCATGTCCAAAATCCATATTTCAGATGATCTTCCCATCCTGAATAAGGAAAGTGCTTCCTGCCAAAAGTCCCACAGAGAACATCACCTTTTTTACGAATGTGTGTTCAAATTGCATGCACACAGACTTTCTTTCTCTTGATTGAATACTTTGCTGGTATGCATGCTGTTTACATTTTTGATATCAGCATATTATTTAGGGGCTCTCTCCTTTTCCTGACTTTTCTCAATGGCTAGATTTTTTTCAAATTTCTTCATACATATACTTTTTATTAAAACTTTTCAACAAGAAGATAAAAGCTAACACAAACTAATAGTAAGAGAGAAAATAAAAATAGAAAGAAGTTAAAGAAAAAGCAAAAAGTGCAAGAATAGAAAAAAAGTTGAGGAAAAATAGGAAAGAAATAAAGGAGTAGCTTCTGATATTCTTCACAGCACAGATATATTTTGACCTCTCTTTCCAAACTTACATCATATTAGTCTTTTTTCTATAATCTATCCTGCCTAATCATCAAAACCGTATATCACAAGGTCATTTTTTTTCATTTTTACACAAAAAGCCCACAAGAACTTCCAGACACCAATAAATGTAGATAATGTCTTTTTTCTAATCTAAGAAGTAAATTTATCCATTTCCGCAAAATCTGTCAACTTTGTCAATTCTGTCAAGAGGTTGAGTAGTTACGAGTTCTTAATGTATTGATTAATCTTTCATTCATGCCCTTCCCCCCCAAAAAAAGGAATCTTGTTTTTTTTTATTGCAGTTGAGTCTTCTTGATGTTGAGTATAACTCTTAAAATCAGGAGAATGGAACTCTTAACAGAATGAATGATGATTTAATGATTAGGAAAAAATAATTACATAATGATTACAGAAAAGTCATAAAGGAGAACCATGCTTAGTCATTTCTGTCTCTCTCCATCTCTGTCTTTCTCTTTCTCTTCCTCCCCCCTCCCTCTCTCTACCCTTCCCTCTCTCTATCCCTCCCCTCCCTCCCTCTCCCTCCCTCTCTCTATCTCCCTCCCCCTCCCCCTCCTCTTTCTTCATCCATAGTCCTACCCCTTAATTAATGTTCTTCTGAATGTTTTTGGGTGAAAGTACAAACAATTTTCACTTTCTTCCATGGAAAGGCATAATGCTGCACTATTTTAAGGGTATATAACACCTAAATAAGGATATGGAAATACTTATCAGTTTGTAGGTTTTTGGTTAGCAAAACTGAAGATGTAGATGAAGCCCTCTTTAACTATATGCTTCCAGTCATCTATTGGATGCTTCTTCATTTTTCTTTATTCCTTTTCTGTCATGATGAAATCAAGTTTTTTTTACAGGTTCATTAATACTTTGGAATGGGATGTCAGCATTACTCTTGGTGAGGAGGAGTTCACCACTGTTAACAAAAGTTATGGTGTTTCAGATTACAGGACCCTGCCAAGGGGAAGGTGAGTGTGAGACATTCTGAGAGATAAGAAATAAATAGGAGAAATTATAGACATTGAAACCAATGAAAGGGAGAAGAGTTCATTAGTGGTTTACATCATAAACAGCAGGTCAGTCCAGGTTACAACAAGCATGGAAAGAAGAGATTCAAAATAGAATTCTAGAATAGAATTCTTTATTGGTCCAAGTATGATTGGAAACACAAGGGATTTGTCTTGGTGCAAATGCTCTCAGTGTACATAAAAGAAAGATACATTCATCAAGAGTCAAGAATCATAAGGTAGAACACTTAATAATAGTCATAGGGTACAGTAAGCAATTAAATCATACTAGAAAACAGTCAATATAAATCATAAGGATACAAGCGACAAAGTTACAGTCATACAGTCACAAGTGGGAGGGGATGGGTGATAAGGAGTGATGAGAAGATTATTAGTAATAGTGCAGACTCTGTAAATAGTTGGACAGTGTTGAGGGAATTATTTGTTTAGCAGAGTGATGGCATTTGGAGAAAAACTGTCCTTGTGTCTAGTTGTTCTGATGTGTAGTGCTCTATAGTGCCGTTTGAGAGTAGGAACTGAAACAGTTTATGTCCAGAATGTGAGGGGGTAGGTAAATATTTTCACAGCACTCTTTTTGACTTGTGCAGTATACAGTATGCAGTAATTGTTTTTTCTGCAATTCTAATTACTGTCTGAAGTCTGTGTCTGTCCTGTTGGGTTGAAGAAGCAAACCAGACTGTTATAGAGGTGCAGATGACAGACTCAATAATTCCTCTGTAGAACTGTATCAGCAGCTCCTTGGGCAGTTTGAGCTTTCTGAGTTGGCGCAGAAAAAACATTCTTTGTTGTGCTTTTTTGATAATGTTTTTGATATTAGGTGTCCATTTTAGGTCTTGTGATATGATAGAACCTAGAAATTTGAAGGAAATTTGAAAGTTCAGAGACTGTGCCTTAGTGAACTCTCTAAGTGAGCTAAGGGTTTGTATTTCACTTTCCTAGATTACCCTTACCCTTAATTCTTGTATTAAAACTCCTTATTTAAGCCTGTGTGTTTCTTACTTCCTTGTTCATGCCCTATAAAATGGGACTTGATACAGTAGTGGGATTCAAATAATTTAACAATGGGTTCTCTGCCCTAATGATTTCTTCAAATAACCAGTTCACCAAATTGCTCAGAAAGTTAACAACCGGTTCTCCCGAACTGGTGCAAACCAGTTGAATCCCACCACTGACTTGATAGCAGGATTCTATGAAAATTCCTATGCATTTTCCCCCGATTCTAAGTCAAGTTTTATTTTCTGACTGGCACAGTTCAAGCAAAGGCAAAGGTTGTGGGAATAATCATTCCATTTCTGTAATGTGCTGTGAGAATAACCTTGGGGGACCAGAGGAAGATCCATAGCCTAGGCATCAATCTGAGAAATGAAATCCGAAGGAAATGAATCTAAAGGAGGGATGGAGGTGAAGCTAGTATCTGCAAAGGAATATTCCTTAGTTGTCTGGAAAAAAAGGCACAGGAGAGAAGGCGTTATTTCAGACTTGCAAGATTCTGTTACTATAGACTTACAATAAAGGGGGTATTATTACTTATGGTGTTGGTTTCTTGTCTGAGAAAGAGCTGGCAATTTCTGATATCCTTCTTTCCTCTTCTCTATACCCCAAACATCAGGCTGCAGGGAAGGGACAGATAGTCTTTACTACAAGTTTATTTATTCTATTGACCTCACCCCATTCCTAAGGGATCTGTAATGGGCGTGCATAAGCGCACAATCGTGCCTACCATCTCTGTCCTATTGTCCCCAATTATTAGTTCCTATTTCTTGTATTTAAACTTATGTTTATTCTTATTTCTGTTGTATTGTAAGCTTTTGACAAATAAATAAATAATAAATAAACAAGTCTAATTGCTCGCAGAAAGATTTTAAATTCATCCAAGGCCTGCATGAAGCCAAAAGTTGCCTATTCGTGCTAGTGTGGGGAAAAAATCAATTTTCAGATGAATGGAACAGTTAAGATAAAAACAATGTGGCCTTGCAAAGTCTAGTTGCAGTGATCCGTTGTAATTTTTTATTAGAGCATTCTCTTTGCATCTCTATATGCAAATGTTTTTTTTTCCTAAGACCATTGTTCTTTGTACATAACAGGACAGGAAGTAACCTGAGATCTATTATGTTATTACTTATTCATGCATTATCTCCCCCTCCTTTCTGAAATGTATAAATATGAGTGTATCTCTTTGTCTACAGGAGTGTGTCACTTTCAAAAGGAGAACCCCTCTAGTATGTAACGTCTAAGAAAACACAGCATTTGCTTAGGGTCCTCCATTTTGTCCACACTAGAAATATTATTTTGGTTCTGTCTGACCATATCTATTTATATTCAGACTCACTTTTATAACTTTTTATGAATGAATGGTTACAGACTCTAGGGAAAGAGAGTTCAGGAAAGAAGCTGTACATTTAATAGATGGTCTTGCTCCACCAAGGCAATAGCCTTCTTTTTACTTGTGTGTTGACCTTGATAAATGCTGGGTAAAGATAAAATAGTGGCTGGGTAAAGCTAAAATAGTGGCTGGGTAATAGAAGGTCTCAAATATCATTTCCCAAAAGTCCTCATGGTTTTTATACATCTGGATTCCTTTTTCCTGCTTGGTATAATTGCTTGATAGTTATTAGTGAAGATAAATAGTTACTATCTATCTTCAAGGAGGATACTTTTAGCTGGTATCCACCATAATCCTGGCATGTGAGAAAAATAAGGACCCTATAGCCTATAATTTCCCTTAAGACATCCTAGTTCAAGTCCATCCTCAACCACAAAAGTTCACTGAGCATCTATCTATCTATCTATCTATCTATCTATCTATCTATCTATCTATCTATCTATCTATCTATCTATCTATCTTTCTATCTATCTATCTATCTATACGCACACATACACAGACATACACATACATACATACATACATACATACGTACATACATACATACGCTCAGTGAACTTCTGTGGTTGAAGATGGACTTGAACCTTAATTAGCAATGGATACATGGAATATTCATGAGTTCCATTGCACAAAAAGAATTCAGCTGGTTAGAAAGGATAGGAAGAGGGTCATAGGGCAAAGCACAGACTTTAATGTCCTTACAGGCCCTCATAATTTCAGCTCCACGCATATTCATTTAAAATAATTAAGTATTCAATAACACAAAATAATCTCTATAAAGTCACCACTGTCCAGGTGCACTGTATTAGATAAATGTTCTGTCCTCCAAATAAAACAGTAGCTTCATGTTTCTCATTTAGAATCCCTTTCCCCCCTCACATGATTTCCTCCAAATATGTCAACTGTTTTACATAATTCAGTCTTTCATTCACAAGTGGTAAAGAAAATTATGGAGATTAGGAGAGAGGATACTTTATGCTACAATTCACTGCTTCTGTTTGCCCTACCAAAAGAAAAGGTTAGGCTGTACAGGAAATGATATTTGATATTCGATTCTTTGCAGGAAGATACAGGGCTACATTTTCTAGCTGATTATATTTGTCATTATAATCATTCTGTATTTGAAAAGAGAAAACAAGAGACATTGTGCTGGGAGAAACATTAGGAGAGATGCACAGATGTTTGTTAAACAAAGTATATCAGTGGAGGCTACAATTGTCCTTCAAAACTGTTGGCCAGTGTCATTTATCACTGTTGCTCTCCATTTAGGTCAACTAACCAGAAAGCTCTCTAACTGAACCTAGAAACACTTCCCTGCAAAACAATGAACTACATTCTCTTCCTTTTTCTGAGAGTGTATATAGATGTAACCACCCAGCTACTGAATATTCTGCTACATTGATAGGGGACCTGCTACTCCTTCAAAGTTGAATTAAATTTTCCTTCAGTCCCAGACAGTATGTACACTGGCCAATGGGCTAAAATAACTCTAGAAAATAGAGGATTTCATGTCACCATGATACCAGGAAACAAATAATTAGACAATAATAGCAATTTAGAGTATAGTGTACAATAGATTTTGATTGAAAACCTGGTTCTTAAGAAACCTTGTACATACTTACTATAGATTGAAAACATCTTTCCAATTATTCATTGTTCCCGATCATTTAAAGGTATTTTTAATGGCTCTACCTAGGAGAAGCTAACCAGGAATTTTGCTTTCTATATTAAGGTACAACAATGTCAATTTCCAAATGAGAGCAGAAGTATCTGCCCTGAAGCTTGGCCTTCTAGATTTTGGAGCTTCATACACCGTTGTCCTAACACAAGTAAGTTGTCTTTTGAATATATATGCCTTTTTTATTTCTATGCAGTCAGCTACTTAAATAAATCTATTTTGTTTTCTCCCCAAAAAATGTAGGCATAAGATTAGGCTGCAAACAAATGAGACTTTCATATTACAAGCATTATTCAAAGATTTTTAAGCAAATACAACAATAGATATAACAAAAGTTAGGAACTTCTAAGTCACACAGAAATCAGAACGAAAGAGGCCATATACATATAATTCTGCTGTCATCAGTAAAAGTTTGGATGAAATTCTAAGCACATTTTCTTGAGAATGCATCAAATGCAAGTCGATCATTTGTCATAGATGAGCAAATGTATACATTCATTGGCTCCAGCCTTATTGTTTTAAATATTTCATTTTATGGCTCAACACCCTCAAGAGAAATCACAATGCTCACTGCCACTATTATGTTCAGAATATTCTGAGAAAATTCAGATGACATTCATTACTGCATTGCTTTGTCTTCGTTTTTTGTTTTCAGCATTGGACTTCTGACAATTTTTGTCTCTTGTGCTACATCATTGTAAGATCAAATGGATGGGCCCCACAGCAAGCATTGGGAAGGCCTGGATGACTAGCTTGACCAGGGCCTTTTCAAACTTGGCAGCAACTATGAAAAATATCAATTTATTTGCATTTTGCCTAAACTTGCCCTCCATTAATAGGGAAGTTATTAGGTTTTATTTATTTAGTTGCTTTGTTGAATTGAATACGTGGACTAGTAAAAAGAATGGCAATCCGGGGCTATGATCTTTTGTCTAGCTGGGATCAAAACCTACTGAGCATAGCACAGGAGGATTATTGGATAAATATGCACTAGACTGAGTTACAAACATATCAGTTTATGGAAAAATAAACAGCTTGATTAACAGATGAATGGATAAACACATGGGTAGCTAGATACAATAGTCTCTTTCTTTTAATAAAAAACTCAATTCAGACTTCAAATAGATGAATATAAAAAAGAGGGAAAGATGAGCAAAAGGCTACAAGGCAAAAATTAAACTTCCTCCTAGAAATCTTGTGAGTCTGAAAAAGGTTGTCCTCTGTCTCTATTTTTTCTAAATATTTGATGCTTTATTATTTGTCATCTAAAGCCTTTTAAACTGCTTCCAACTTCTCAGAAGAGAATTCGAGCCTGGCCAATCTCATCTTCTAAGTTGAAAATCAGCCCCGTTGATTTATTTGAGCACTTATTCATTATTGATAGAATTTATTGTTGAGGTTTGGCAAACAGAGCCTTTTATTTCAATAAATGTTTTCCGAGACCACAGAAGATACCACCAAAACCATGTATAAGACTAAGCAATCTGACATTCTATATGAAGGCTATAGATCCAGGATTGAAGCACAATGACTTTTTAAAATTTTTAAATATATCAGGATTTATATGAGCTGCAATGGTGCAGTGGTTAGAATGCACTACTGCAGACTACTTTTGGTAACTGCTGGCCATGGTTAGAATGCAATATTTCAGGCTAACTCACTGCTCACTTCCAGCAATTTGATTCTGATTCAGTCATCCATCCTTCTGAGGTCGATAAAATGAGGACCCAGATTGTTGTGGGCAATATGCTGACATTGTAAACCACTTAGAGAAAGTGTTGTGGTTAGCCGGCAGCAGTGAGGAGGAGGTTCCCAAGGAGCCTGTGCTAAGTGCGCGTGAATGCAGGATGATTTGTAGAAGAGAACCGCTGGAGCAGCACAGGCGACTTAGGAGTAAGAATGCAATGTAATGGCCTCTCCCTTCAGGGAATATAAGCCTGGTTTCAAAGGGTTTTTGGTTTTGCAGAAAGCAAAAACATTCAAAGAACCCAGCATTGGGTGTAGAGACTCCGGCTTATGTGAAGAATTCTGTCAAGGTTTTTCTGGTTGGACTAATTGGTTGCAAGCCATCTTTTATCTACAAACAAGTTTATTTGTAGATTAAAGCTGTGAAGGTTTGAGTTACTGAGTTTGTTTGAGATTTTCTTGCTGGTATCAGGGCTGGGTCAGAACAGAAGGCTGAAAAGCACTGTAAAGTGGTATATAAGTCTATTGCTATTTAGATATTCCAAGTAGGCTTGGAACCAAACCCTGCAGCCTATTGTTGTTGGTCTATTGTTGGATTCCTAAGTAAATCCACTGATTAATTTCCTATTGAAATTAATCAAAATTTTAAAAGAAAGTCTTGAAATGATGGATTCAAGAAAAGTCTTGATACGAGGTCGATCCTTACTTTGTAAAATGATCTTGGGGTTCAATGGAATTTCGCATCAAACAAGAGCATCAAGGAAACATTACTGAATCAACTAAAGAAAACTAAGCCAAATGACGATCAATGTAGCCTTAGAGCATCAACTGAATGAAGACATATTTTTTGACTAGCTGGGTTCTCTTGTCAATCAATTTCACTTCAGGTTTCTGAAAACTAGTGTTATGCAAGAGGGAGAAATCTTTCTCTATACACTTTCTATAGACCAACGCCTTCTCCAATAAACTCAATCACTCACTTTTATTTCCCCTAAGCTCTGAAGCTTTAAAAGCTTTGTCTTTCATGTAGAGAAATAGATCTCTCAAATTGCAAAAATTAGATATTTCATACAGAAATGGTTCCCTTGTTGGGCATTAGGTTTCTAATACTTTACAGAAGCTGCAGTGTGAACACATATTATACACATGTGACCTATAAAAGATTGTTGGAGTCTAACTTATATCATTGATAAAGGATAATAGAACAACATCTGAGAAAAAACTTATCCCATGCTGGTGCATTCATTATTCATTCATATTTTAATTATTTGTGTTGGATATTGAAACAACCTTTACCTGCAAATAATCATATTCTGGATTGGGCAAAAAAATTCAGAACTTTTAAGTAATTGCATCTTAATTTTTGTAAAGTTATGTGCATTGCACCCAGAGGAATGGGGAATCTAGATTATAAGACTGTGATTAACCAAGAGTTCATTAGCATATCTTAGGATGGTAAAACATTGCCACTGATGCCATCTGATTTGGCCCGTTTTTAATTTTCTCTTGGTAATATTTCACTTCATTATCTATATATCTGTTCTTATTATTTATAAAATCACTGATTCTGTCCAAAGCTGCCTGCTGTAATTAATTGCACTTCTGCTGTAGATCTACTGTACTTTATGAGGTGTGCACAAAGAAGCTGAATGATGCATAATGGTGTAGCAGTTTGGATAACCCGTAGAATGTAAATGATTAGGAGTGTTACTTTCAATGAGCAATCTTTTTGTCAACTCCCAATTTCTTTGGAAAGGATTCCTGACACTTTCCCTACAGCCCAATGAATAATGTAATTACTGTTTACCATGGTGGATTCAGCCAGTTCTCACCAGTTCGGGAGAACCAGTTGTTAACTTTCTGAGTAGTGTGGTGAACTGGTTGTTGGAAGAAATCATTAGGGCAGAGAACTGGTTGTTAAATTATTTGAATCCCACCACTGCTGTTCACTCCTTTTAGATTTTAAGATAAACTTCGTTCCCTCTCCCTATATGATGATTAAGAACATCTCATAAGCAGTGCCACACCTTGCTAATAAAAATTGAGTTTGCTCATGCTTTATTTGACATTTGAAATAATGACTTTATTTCAGTCCAAATAGTAAGTACATAATTATTCAGTGGGCCCAAGAGCAGAGCCCTGCTATAATTTTAAGAATGAAAGTCCACCCCCCACTTCATTCTAACTTCTGCATTAATGTGGCTTGGCTGCTTTATCATCAACATGTCTTCTTTTACTCCCAACCAGGCTTCTACAGAGGCACTCCAAGCATGGAAGATAGAAGATATTCCAGCTAACAATGTCCATATTTCATGGCAGATTCCACAGTATCTGTTAATGTCAGCTGGGGAAGTGATGTTCTCCATTACAGGCCTTGCTTTCTCTTATTCTCAGGTACAGTTCTTAGGACTTCATACAAGGAAGACATCCTGAACCCAAAGTCCTTAGTAAATACAAGATGAAGGTCAAGATGAAAGAGTGCAAAAGGTTAGCTGCCAAAAACCAAGTCCAAAGAGATTAAATGGCAAGGTCAGTGCAGTTTGCACCTCAGTCCAGACCCCGTTTAATCTTGGGTGACCAATGAATAGGTATGCCTGAAATTATGGCTTAGAGTAATGTTTCTCAACTTTAGCAACTTGAAGCTGTGGACTTCAACTCCCAGAATTCCCCAGCCACCTTTTATAAACGCCAAGATTAAGAAGCACTGATCTAGGAATCATAATGTTCATGTCTCTGTCCAATATTTCTTTCTGTTAACAAGATTGCCCTCCACAGATGTTTGCTCTTTATTGAAGGTTGGGGCAGAGTATCCCTGGGCGAACCATCTGGTGACTCTGCCAGCATCTTATGGGATGGACGAAGCAATCTCTGTTGATCAGTCTAAGTACTGCTTTTTGATGATGTCTTCATCAAAGCAACCGGAGGTGTTTAATTATAACTAGTATGGCATGTTACATGGCCTAAAAATACCTCCCACAAATTTAATGCTAAAAATCATATTCGATTTCATATTTCTAAAAACAAAAAGGATTTGAAGTTAATTGTGTGTATGAAAAACATTTCATAAAACATAGTTGGGACCCTGAAGCTAGAAATTGGTCCTCTTCATTCAATACACTTAGCCATGTTAAATGTATTGTGGAAACATCAGCCTAACCCTATCTGCAATTTATTTTTAGTCTAAAACTATTGAATGGCTAGTTGGGGTTAAAATAATTCCCACCTTTTGAAACCGGTAATATGAACTACTTTCTAGAAAATTAACTCTTTAGTTTTGAGATGAATTTTCAGAGATGTCCTGCAAAATTGGGACTTCTCTAGCTATCTTATCTTTGATTCTTTTTTATTTCTCATCCTCTGACACAACACCAGGATGCACAACACAAGGGACAAGGGTGAGACTGTTAACAAGGGGTTACTGACCTTGTAGATTTACATTTTTTCCTTGTTAAAAGAACAAAACAAATGAATAAATTAAAAGACCAAATATTCTGCCACAGTATACTGCTGGTACATAGAAGTAAGCAGGTACTTGGACTTATCAAACCTGGCCAAGATGGGACTTACTCTGTGGAAGGCATGTGAGGATACTGCTGGATGGAAACTAAAATATATAAAGAACAGCAGTAGGATTTGGATTTGGCTAGTCTAAATAGAAGAAGAATTAGGGGTGACATGATAGCACTATTCCAGTATTTGAGGGACTGCCACAAAGAAGAGAGGGTCAAATTATTCTCCAAAGCACCAGAGGGCAGGACAAGAAACAATCAGGGGTGGGATCCAATAGAATTAACTACCAGTTTGGTGATTTATGATGTGCTTCCTTGCACACTGTGCGCACCTGTAAATCTTCATCAGCTTGCTGCCTGGACAGCTGAGCAGTGCTGCGTGCAGGGAAGCAGCATTTGAAAAAGCACTTTTTTTCCTGCTTTTTCAACCACAGCTGTGCCTCGCATGGCAGCTGAGATTGAAAAAGCAGGAAATAAAGGTCAGGTAAGAGCCCAGGCAGGCGGGTGGGCCAAAACAGCAGCAGACATAGAACCGGTTCTATGTCTGCTGCTCTTCAGAGTTATCGGTTCTACAGAGCCGGACAGAACTAGTAGAATCCCACCCCTGGAAACAATGGTTAGAAACCAATCAAAGAGAGAAGCAACCTGGAATTAAGAATTTTCCTAACAGGGAGGACAATTAACCAGTGGAACAGGTTGCCTTGAGAAATTGTGGATGCTTCATCACTAGATGTTTTTAAGAAGAGTCTAGACAGTCACTTATCTGAAATGGTATAGGTTCTCCTGCTTGAGCAGGGGACTGGACTAGAAGACCTCCAAGGTCCCTTCCAACCAGGGGTGGGATACTACCAGTTTGGCCTGGTTCTATAGAACCGGTACATCCAAAGAGCAGCTGACACCGAACTAGTTTGCTGTGACAACCGTCTGGTCAGCCCACCCGCCCGCCCAGGCTCTAGGCTGTCCTTTATCCTACGCTTTTACCTCCTCAGCTGCTTTGCGCGGCACAGCTGAGTGCTGCTCGTCAGCTGGAGAAAGTAAATACTCGGAACCGGTAGCGCGCACTCCCTGAATCGGTTGTTATGCAGGTAGGATCCCACCCCTGCTTCCAACTCATTCTATTCTATTCTATTCTGTTCTATTCTATTCTATTCTATTCTATTCTATTCTATATGCTCTGAGAAGTGAGTTGTTTTACAATGCTCTCATCTTCCATATGGCATTGTTCCATTTAAATGACTCAGGGTGGGCTTGATTATCTTGCTTGCCCACATTTACTCATCTATGTTCCTTTTTAATAGAGTATATTTTTCTTAGACGTTATAGTTTAACCCTTCCCTTTCTTCCAGCTGGACTTCTGCCAATATCCACTTTAACTTCTTTCTAGCCGTCTTAATTATTTTCTGCTCAGAGCTATCCTTTCCATTTTTCTTGCCCCTAAGCACAATACAGCCACACCTCATTTAGTAACTACGGTACTTCAGTTAGTGACATTTGTAGATACAAGGATAATAAATGGTAATAAACAGTTGTAAAAAAATAATTTTCTGACTCACTTTCTGCACCCAAATGTGTGTAAATGTGCTTAAGCAACCATTTTTATGACTGACAAAAACTTATATGCTGGAGAAAAAATAATATCTTTTACTCCAGCTTGTAAGCATGCATTTATTTCATCTCATTCAGATAAAGGAAACTTTATCTGAATGAGATGAGGTGATCTTTGCAGCGTTTCTCTCAGTCATGTGGATTGCTTAGGCCATTTTGCTGAACTGACAAACTTACTAATGAGGAGTGGCTTTATATAGCAGTATTGCTTGTGTGCAAACATGGTAATTTGCTGGTGTTCTGTTTTGATGTCAAATAAGGTATTTTTTAAAAAAAAAGAAGAAGAAAAAGAGATACTCTTTCTGTGGATCATAAAAGACGAACACTTTGAATAAAAAAATTGAGATCTGATTAAAAAATGGCAAAATATGTTCTGAAGTATAAATAAGGCCAAATAGATAGAAATTACAAATCCAATAGGAACAATAGCCTCTTGGAATAATCTTCTATGTTCCAGGAATCAGGAGAAATATTAGCAACTGTTGTAATAGATGACTTATAATTTATTACACAATTGGAAAAACTAATCTGTTTTATGCTAAGTAATCCCGAATAATCCTTTCAATTTAAAAAAATTAGTAATACGCAATGCTTATAACCACATGGCAGAAAAGATAATTGGAAGCAGGTTTTTGCTGGGCCATGTGCTCTTTCTCTCAAATGTTCCCTTAATCACAAAGTTTCATTGTGCTGACATACTTGTGGATCAGTTCGTACAGATGTAGTGGCAAAGAGGCAGGATCAGAATAAATGCTTTAACTATCCCACATTTAATCCAGGTGTATCCAACCTTTTTAAAAAGGATCAAAGTCAGGAGATGAGAGAAACAAACCAACTCTATCTGAGACTCCAGGAAGCTACTGCTAGTCTGAATAGTGCTGGGTAGCTAGGCCAAAAGATGGACCTGTCTTGATGTACTTGATCATTGGAAACATGTACACTGCAATTTTCTGGCAAGCAGAAATCAGTTTATTTACATAACAATTTAGCAATCTGGATGCCAGCAATAAATAAAATAAAGTAGCCATAAAACATTAAAACAACTTATCTTAAACATCCAGTTTTATCCTGGGACAATGAAAAAGCAAGATGAAGGACAAGTTGATTCAGAGGCTATGTGAAATTTCCCCAATTCTAGGATTATTTTTCAATTTCACATATTTCCAAGACTTTTGTTGCAGAACCTATGAGATTATAAAGAGAATCCTCACTGGACATAGGTAGGGGAATACTGCTAATGTGAACATTGTCAGAGGGGAGAAAAACAATGTGCTGAGTCTCAGAATTCTCCTCTTCTCAGGTTGCCGTATTCTGATAATGATTTGAAATGAATTCATCCACATATCTTCATCGGTCAATAACCGTAGCATGAAACAGTGATATTCAAGGATATGCAAGTGAGCAATCATTCTCCTGATTAGTATGAACAGATCACTTAACAATGTTCTAGAATGGTAATTGTTCTCCCATTGAATCCATTGGCACATTTGGCTGCAGGAATTATTGAATGCTGAAGAGGCCATGGGCTCAGAACCACAATGTGTTCCTCTTTGACAAAGGAGGTGGGCTGGTCCCAGGGTAGTATTGAAGGGGAATATTGAACACCAATTTTCCAAAAAATTTAAGAATGTTTTATACCATCTCCTTTTCAGGCTCCTGTTAGTATGAAATCTGTGCTGCAAGCTGGCTGGTTGTTAACTGTGGCCTTTGGAAATATTATTGTGCTCATTGTTGCCCAGTCTGCACCTCTGGTACAGGTATGACTAGCATATATTACTCAGTTCCTTGAAATAAATTTATCACATTTTTTTCTCTTGCAGCAAGAAAATATGAGTAGACCAGGAGGTTGATCACTTAGTGAATTTCCCAACTGAACAAAGACGTTAACCTATTTCCCTCGGACCCACAGTTAGATTGGTATATTTCATTGTTCCTTCATGTCCTTTTCAACAATGCATTTCATCAGACTCTTCCTACTTTTCTTACAAACTGGTACATGTTTATACTCACTAGCTTGATTATTCCAAGAGAGGTAGCCAACATATCAACTGGAAGTTCCTTATCTTTGTGACTGTGTTGCAAGAAATAAAAAAAGATTCCCTTGCCCAAACACCTCTTCCTTCACTCAATGTTAAAATACAGGAGCAAACATTTCGGCTATTTTATCAGGAGTCTCATAAAACACCCTGAATTACAAATTAGCCAACCATATTTTAGATCAAGCCTGTCAAACTTGCAGTCCACGGGCCAGATGTGTCATGCACTGACTATGCCCATGCCTAGTTTAGCAAAAGGGGGAAAAGTCCTGATACGTCACATGATGCCTACCATAATGATGCGAGTTTGGCACCCCTGTTTTAGTTGAACATGTTACATAAAACCAACTCATAGAATTAACTGTTTAATATGTTGTGTAAATCCATTTAGCTTGGATCAACTGGATCAACTGAATGAGCCATAGCTAAATTAATCACAGATTAATGTGTGCCTTTCGTAGGGCCCTATCCATATTTGTCACAGGATTACTATACTATAAAACTGGGCCATTGAGTTGATGAGAATAGAGTTAGCTTTGATATAGTGTGTGCACATATCCACATATCTAACAAATCAGTATTCTAGAACATAGGCAGGTAATAGATAGAAGTGTGCACAATGGAAATCAAATTCTTAGAAGAATAACCAAATTAAAATTGCCAGGCAGAAAGACTGATTGTCTACACTAAAAAGCATGATCAAGACACTTGACTTCCAAAGATACATCATAAATGCAGAAATAACTTTGTAAGTAACTTATACCGAGAGGAAGAAAGGTATCACAATAGCGGCTGATTAACCTGCACAGATGAGAGAGAAAGGCCATTGAACAAATGAACAATTAAATAATTAAGCAGCAAAGCAGATGTTACAATTGAATGCTATTAATTCCACTTCTAGCTGTATCCATTTTCAAACACCTGAGGGCCAGGGTTGACTATCCACCTACCCATTTTTTTCAGTTCATACCAGTAATAATGGGTGTTTATTGGTAAAAAATAACACTTCATATAAATCAGGGGTGTCAAATTCAAGGCCCAGGGGCTGGATCTGGCCCACAGGATGCTTAGATCTGGCCCAGAGGGCTGCCCTGGAAACAGCAAATGCCTGCAGTGCCTCTGCCTGCAAAAATGGAGTTCTGTAGGGCCGTGTTCAGCCCTTGCAAGCTCCATTTTAACTGGCAGAGGGTTGCAGGATGCCATCTCAGCTGAAAATGATGCTTGCAAGGGCCACGCGTGGCCCTCCCCAAGCTTTGTTTTTAGTGGCAAAGGGTTGCAGCCGAAAACAGAGCTTTTCACTAGCAGAGCAACTCAGGCCACCACAGGCAACCCCACCCTGGCCACACCCACCTTGACCTTCCAAGGTCAAACACAATTCCGGATGTAGCCCTCAATGAAATTGAGTTTGATACTCCTGATATAGTTCCTATATGGACCAAATATAAATGAAACTAAAAACAAGATAACAAATTGTTCTAGACTGCTTTTTTTTAAGTCAATTTTTTTTTACATTTATATGTAAGTATTTTGAATACAGCATATTGTCTGGGCATACCATTTTATAAAAGAAAAAAAAAGAAATAGTAACATATACACTGATAGCAATAGTAAAAGTACAACAAAATGATTCTAACCATATTTATAACTATATTAGCTTATTTGCAATCCTATTGATTACATTAGCATACTTATAGTTATAAAGAACATCCATGTTTTATTTGAACATAAAAATACTCTTTCTTCATCTAATTTCTACCTCTTATCTCTAACCATTGATAAAACCTATCCCACATTAAGAAATACTCTATCTCCTTTATCTTTTATTTTCAATAAATTGTTCTAGACTTCTAAGAGCCAATTTGTGTGTGTGTCAAGGCCACCAAATTTCTCCTAAATTGCAGAATCAGATTGTTATACAATCATTTTCCAGCCTGTGAAAGCTCTTTTGCAGAACAAACACTCCATGCACACTAGATTTTTGCCCATTTCTGGATATACTGTTATCTTTCAAAGAGACAGTTCCCAGCATAAAATTCTCTTTTCTGATGAGAACTGCTAAACTCGTTTGTATTTCTATAGTTACCATAACTGGATGCAAAAATCAAGAAAACCACTAGAGAGCAGAAATGCTAATGCTAAAATATATCTTTGCTGCTATCTAGGGATCAACTGAATATTTGTTGCCTAAATATAATAGCCCTAAATTATCCCCAAAATATCCTTGATGTGATCTTTGACATTGTTTCATGTGATTTCATGTGAAAGAAACTATTATTGCCCACCTGACACTGTTTCTCCTATTTAATAGCATATCCTAATGTTTGAAATAAATCCAAATGACAAAAACTTGGATTGGTGAAAACACAGAGATTTTATTTTGTTAAGCTGTTTGCAAAGAGCGGGGGATCTCAGCTGACTTCAACATGAAGTTTGAGCCAAGAACCACACCTCAAGATTTCAATACATTACATTTTATAGTCCTTCTGTCCCGACGCCCCCTCCCCCCACAGCCCTCCTACATCGACCCAGTGACCGAGCACAGGAAATCCGAGACGCCTTATGGAGACCACATCATCTCCTTTGATACCTCCCAATGACCTCCTGTCACATCTTATCTTATTTGGCATTAAAGAATGTTCTTTCAGCAGGACCTCTTTCTAACGGTCTAAGAACAAAGAAATATCTATTCCTAACACCACACTTGTTACATATTAATCTTACATTCAGCACATCTTAGAACAACATGCATCTCTAACATATTCACCTATGCAAAGTAAAAATCTGGTAAACTTAAGCAGATGCTTTGAAAAACAAAATCAAACTTCAGTTGATTAAAATTAGGGCAATGGTTTATCTCTCTCCTATTGTCCTCCTAATCCTGGAGGAAATAGGGGTGGCATTACTTGATATAGGAGGATATCTATAGAGAACTGTCTTAATGCTATAATATACTATTCTCTTCATCTACATTTTATTTTTGAATTTTCTTATTTCTAACACTAACCATTTGGGAGTTACAAAAGAGAGTTTTCTCTTTTTTTAATTTGTAAAGCAGGAATAAACAGTGTTGCTCTTAATATTCTAATCTTTTCATGTTTAATTTCAAAGTAGTGTTTTCCACTCTCTGCCAACACAAGCAATATTTTACAATCTATTTGCTATGCTTCATTTGTTATAGGCAATGCCTTGACGGTTTGTTTCTCTGGTCAATGTTCTCTTCAGCCATTTTGTTGCTGGACCAGAGAAATGGTGAATTATTCTTTAATCAGTCTACTGGTGAACTGGTGAAACAGTCCCTTCCTTCCTTCCTTCCTTCCTTCCTTCCTTCCTTCCTTCCTTCCTTCCTTCCTTCCTTCCTTCCTTCCTTCTTCCTGTTTCTTTAACCCATCCACTAATAAAATGGTGGGCCTTTCTCTTTCTTTTTAAATGACCTATCTAAATGACCTAAAAGGGGGACAGTTCAGAAAGCATACAAGGCTGCAAGAAAGAAAAATGGGAGAAGGAAATGTGTATATGTGGGCGAGCTCTTGTTTGCATGTACAGTAAATAAGACCCCTTTCAGTTTTTAATAACTGTGATCAGAGGGGACCAGATTAGTCCTAAAAAGATGGTTGATAGCCACTTGAGGTTCTCCAAGATATAGATCATCCATCTTGGGTCAATTATTGCCTAAAAAGGAGCGAAGTAATTTATCTTGGTGTTTCTCCTGGGAAATTCCTTAGCTCAAGTTGGAAAATGAGGGTTTCTAGTACAGCCATTGGAGATGTGGTACTTAGGGGGTAGTCTTTCAAAATATAGGCTAGCATACCAACACATACGTTCATATGTGTGCATCAGTGGTGGGATTCAAAAAATGTTACTATCAGTTTTGTGGACATGGCTTGGTGGGTATGGTGTGGTTTGGTGGGCATGGCAGGGGAAGGATACTGCAAAATCTCCATTTTCACCCCACTCCAGGGGAAGGATACTGTAAAATCCCTCCCCACTCCACTAACCTGCTTTCCAGCTCTGTTCTCCTGTGCAGGGCAACAAAAAAAAAGACCCAAACGATGAGCTGGGACTTGGGAATCAGAGAATAGATGGGGGCAGGGCCAGTCAGAGGTGGTATTTGCTGTTTTCCAAACTATTCAAAATTTCCGCTACCGATTTTCCAGAACTGGTCAGAACCTGCTGAATACTACCTCTGGTGTGTATCCTCTGCTTTTAGCACCAATCTACAAATGTTGAAATGTTCTTCTAGCCAGATTTTTCCATGCTGCTTTGCTCCAAATTAATGAATTATTTCAGAACTCTAGCATCACCAGAGTTAAATAAACCTACCCGCACCCCATCAACTTGTGTTGCAAAGTGTTTACTAAAACTAAACCAGTTAATAAGAACTCATTTTACAGTGTAAGGAAAAGGAATTGAGCTCAATAGATTATCCTGCCAAGACATTTCATGACATTAAATGTTCTTCATGAAAGGATATTCTCAGTAATTAAGTCTGGAAAAATTTTTTTGAGGAGTTACACATTTGAATTGCAATACAACATTCTTTTGATCCCGAAAATAATCTGCATTATTTATTTATTTGGTTGGTTTATTTATTTGCATCCTATCTTTATTATTTTTATACATAGCTCAAGGAGGCAAACATATCCAATGTACCTTCATCTTCTTATTTTCCCCACAACAACAACAACAACCCTGTGAGATGAGTTGAGATGAGAGAGAGTAAAAATCCACAATGGGGTTATGATGCTGAAGTTAAACAGGCTTAGCTGTATAAAGTGCTTGAAGTTAAAGGATTCTGATCAGCAACCCCAGATAAATTACTTTTGACTGTTTTATAGTGGAAAAAAAGTAACATTACAATATCATTTACTAACAACATACTACAGGTATTGTTCTGTACGTACAGAATTTCATTAATCATTCCAGAGATACATGTACATCTTGCCACAACCCAGATGCTGATTAAATCTCCCAGATAATTTGTAGACAGACTTCCCCCTTCTGTACAATTTACAAGTTCAGGCAAATGTGTCAGAAGCGAAATATGTTTGCATTGTATTATCAGAATAAGAGCAGGACATAAGTGTTGTAAGCAAATAAATAATGGAAGTAATGCTTTGTTTAATCTTTTCTTTCTCCAGTGGGCTGAATTTATCCTTTTTGCCATGCTCCTTTTTATCGTCTTTGTTATTTTCTCCATCATGGGATATTTCTACATTAGCACAGACCCAGAAGAACTTGCTGATGAAGGAAATGAACATGACACATCAAGCAATAAAAACATGATTGGCCTTGTTACCAGGAAAACAAAGCTGTAAAGGGGCTGCAAATACTGGAGTTAAGTCTGAGAGGCTTAAAATAAATAAATAAATAAGATAGTGATTTGACAGATTTCTTTCTGATGCTATGATCTCATCGGATATCTTCAGAGGGAATGAGCAAACTAAGTTATTGTTCCCCTGTATGTCAGCTGAATAAATGCATCCAAATTCCTGGAATGGTGCCTTCTTAAAAGGTAATTGTAAAGCAGTTTTACCTATTCTGCCTCCATCAGGCTCTAGAAGTAATTTTTATAAGTTTTATATGTAAAGCACAATTGTGTCTGGCTCTCTGTTTATCATCTCTCTATCTCTATTCCTCTATCCCCTCCTCTCTCATCTATCTATCATCTACCTACTCTCCCTCCCTCCCTCCCCCCCCCCCCTCACACACAAATCTATCTCTATCCCACAAAGGATTCTTCAAATTAAATAAAACTTATTTACAATTAAATGTGTATAATACTATGTTGTAAATCACTATAAATCCATTGTAGAATTATAAGTTGTGACAATCTTTGCAAATTTTAATCCATTTTAAAATGCTTTCATTACTCACTTGAAATAATGCTTTGATTTTGTATTTTTATTGTAATATAAATGTGTAAATCCTTAAAATATGATAGATTTCCTATACAGAAATTATATGAAATAGCATGCTAACTTCGTGTGGGATAATTGATGTTCATCTGTATCACTTCATATCAAACTTGCTGTCAAAAAGTTTGTTGGATGAGATTCAGTCAATTACTGAGACAGAGTACCTCTGTATCAGAAAGGGAAGGAATTAGAACAAAAATAGAATAAAATCAGGTGATTGATGAGATCACCTAACACAGTTCTATGATAGCAGAACCAATGTGAAAGTTAAAAACCAGTAATATAGATGACTTTCATATAAGAATGCTGGCCACTCAACATTTCTTTTTGTCAGTTTCCCTATTTTTCATTCTTTCATTTTGATGGAATCCTTTTTGCAGCTCTTGGCATCCTTTGCCAATTACAAATCATTTTAAGCTTTAATTTTTCTAACATCCTCTCTAGGCTACTAAATGTACCATTCCCTGGGGATCTACTGCTTATTCCATTTTCATGATGCCTTTAATCCCCTTTCTTGCTCTCTTGATTGAATGAGGGCTACCTATATGTTTATTACATAGTGGGTGAATAGACTGTCTATTATTGTTTTGCATTGTTTCCCAAGGTTCTTTCTTATTTTCAGGTTCAGAAAATTTCTCCCTGTCCCCAGTCTCTGCCTTCTTCCTCCTCCTCAGTAACCACAGGGATCTCTTCCCATCCCAAAATGAGGAGTCAGGCAATCGAAATCGGGTCCCCATTCCTCATAACCAGGAGAGGAAGGATTATAGAAAATGGGCTCCCTTCTACTCTTATGTCACAGGAGTACAATAAGATTCTAGGTATCATAGGGATTAAGGCAAGACATTCCTCCACTCAGCAGTCTCTAGTATCAAAGATATAGAGCGGGGGGTCAAACTTCTTCTGTGTCTGGCATCAAAACAAGTTCCCTTCAAATTGGAAGACTCTATGGAGAACAGTGGATACAGACCAGTGAGATACTGGGAAGATATTCACTGAGGATGGCAGTTTTAAATGAAAAACTACCAGGCTAATAGCAGCAGCTACATGGTGGGAACTAGTGGTGGGATTCATTTTTTTTACCACTGGTTCTGTGGGCGTGGCTTGGTGGGCGTGGCAGGGGAAGGATACTGTAAAATCTCCAGTCAGAGGTGGTATTTGCCGGTTCTCCGAACTACTCAAAATTTCAACTACCGGTTCTCCAGAACTCGTCAGAGCCTACTAAATACCACCTTTGGTGGGAATCCTGAAAATCAGTTAAAAGTGGCTTGAAGGTACACACATACGCTGTACTGGAAAGCATATGCTAAAACAATGCAGTGGTATGAAAATGAGCCATATTCACAAAAAGTTGCATAACAACCAAAATAACAGTCAACCCTTTAATATTTGGGAAGTCTATACTAAAAACTAAAGACCTGCTATCCCATGACACTGTAGGAAAGGGAAAGAACTGTAGTAACTAGGCAGTAACAACGCTGGATATTGCTGGCTTCACTTGTCAGTCAGTGTGAAAAAATGAAATAGAGGTAGTCCTCGACTTATGACCGCAATTGAGCCCAACATTTCTGTTGCTAAGTGAAACAGTTGTTAAGTGAATTTTGCCCCATTTTACAACCTCTCGTGCCACAGTTGTTAAGTGAATCACAGCAGTTGTTAAGTTAGTAATACAGTTGTCGATTGAATCTGGCTTCCACAGTGATTTTGTTTGTCAGAAGATCATAAAAGATGATCACATGACTCTGGGACACTGCAACCATCATACATACATATGAGTCAGTTGTCAAGCACCCGAATTTTGATCATGTGACCATGGGGATGCTGCAACTGTTGTGTGAAAAATGGTCATAAGTCACTTTTCCGTACTGTTGTAACTTTGAATGGTCTGTAAAAACTGCTGTAAGTTGAAGGCCACCTGTATCTGATTTTACATTTGCCATCAACACTCTTGAAAAGAAGATGCATGCATATTTAAGCCTTGCTTTTACCAGCAAGTATTAAGACTGGCTGTCCTTGATGCCTTTGGTCTCTCTCATTCTTGGCTTACAAATGGATGGTCCATTTCTTCTGGTTCTACATTGTTCTGCAAATGTCTCTCCAGATTCCCAGGCTCAAAAAAATTCCCTCAAATGTCTCATAATTTTAACCCCATGTTCTCTGCCAATTTCATTACTTTGGGTTTCTAAGAAGGTGTAGATGCTACTGCCATAACATATACTTTTTCTCTGTTCTTTTGCTTGTATTCCTTTTCAACACAAAAATGTGCATCCTTCAGTTGTAATAGGTTGGAAGATACTAAGTCTCGGTCATATCTATATCTATATGTCATATTTTCTTCCTATATCAAGTTCAAATTCATTTTGTTTATTTCCCATTCTCTGCACGTTAGTATGCAGACAGTAAAGGTGAGGAACTTTATTAGCTAATTTTCTTCCTGTTTTTTTTAACTGAGTAATTTAATAGGCCTCATTAAAGCAACACTCTTTCTACAGTTCACAAGACATTATTTGAGATCCTTGCTTCAGGGTTTTCAACTCTAACTCCCTCAGGATTAATATTGAAGCCTTCCTATTAAAGCTCACCATCTTTCGACAGTATACATTTTAACCAGATCTATCAATTATTGTTCAATCAGGACATGTTATGAGTTGGGCCATAAAGAGTTCCAGAGATTTTCAATTCTTCAGGTGAGAAGAGAGCAGATAAGAGTATAAATGGTTTCTTTTTGCTCTTAAGAGTTAATTAATAATATATCTTTTTTCTGTACAAAACAAAACCTAGAAGTATAGCTTTTAGTGGTGCTTCAGTATAATTGTCAAAGTTTTCTATGTGTACAGTGGTAATCCTGTAATTATCAATTCAATTATAATATGTATCATTGATGAGTAAAGGTCTTTTTTTTCTTTTTTGCAATCTTTGTGGTTCGAAAATGCATTCTTTGGTCTACATCAGGTATGACTGATCATCTAATGAGAAATCTCATGAAAAAGAGATAGAGAACAAGACAAAAGAGACTTGTGGAAAATCGCCCAATGTGGACTATATTCTCTGCATTAGTTCATTTGGAACATTTTGACCCCAAAGTAGTTTATTCTAAATCAAAGCTGAAAAAACCTGCAATCCTCTAAATGTCCCTAATGGGAATTCTTTTTGTTGTTGGGACTTCTGGGAATTGGAGTTCTCCACTATCTGGAAAAGTATAGAATTCCAGCCCTGTGGTAGATCCGGTGCTTCTCATATGAGCTCCCTGACCAAGTATTATATTTATTTATTTTAGGGTTTTTTAAATCTCTATTCTATTTTATTTTATTTTTGTAAATAATTCAAGTCAGTGAACATACCTAACACTCCTTCCTCCTCCTATTTTTCTCATGACAACAACCTGTGAGCTGAGTTGAGCTGAGAGAGAGTAACTGGCCCAAGGTCACCCAACTGGCTTTCATGCTATAACCAGAATTCACAGTCCCCTGGCTTCTAAGCTGATGTCTTAACCAGTCAACCAAACAGGCATTGTATTTTTAAAAAACTTGTCCCTCAAGTTTTTAGTGCCAGCCATCTGACCAAGAAGGAGGCTCAGCAGAAACACCTCACTGAGGACCAAGAGCAAGGTTTTCCAAGCAGAAGAAAGACCTGTGGGAGTGCAAGGCCAGATACCAACGCCTGACTCAGTGGGAAGAGATTGTCAGCCAGTTCCAGGCCATGATGCAGTCCCACTGGAACAAGGCCCTCCGGCTCTTCGCCACCAGCAGCACTTTCCTCCAGCCTTTGCTCAAAGCCCTGTACCAGGAGACTGAAGAAGATGCCAAGTTGGAATTTCTGCCCCGTTCTGACTGCACAAAAAGACTCCAAAGGGGAGACTGTCTGCAGCAACACAAACGTTCATTGCACATATCTGGTCCAGGGGCCATAGTTTGAGGACTCCTGATTTAGTGCTATATAAAAAATGCAAATAATTTTTCTGCGGATCACCAAAATTTTCTTGTGGACCACTAGTTGGTGACCACTGGTTTAAGGCACCGGGCTGGAGAACAGGAGGCTTGGTAGCACAGTGGTGAAAATGAAGTATTGCAGGCAAAACTCTGTCCACAGCCTGGAGATTGATCCTGACTGACTCAAGGTTGACTCAGCCTTCCATCCTTCCAGGGTTGATAAAATGAGAACTTAGATTGTTGGAGGCAATATGCTAACTCTGAAAACCACTTAGAGAAGGCTGTAAACCATTGTGAAGTGGAATATAAGCCTAAGTGCTAGTGCTATTTCCAGTCCTGCTTGGGTGACCTTGGGGCATTCTCATTCTCCCTCACTTTCTCACTCTCCTCCGCTCTTCCTCCCTCCTTCCCTCTCTCTCTTATAATTGCAACGTTATTAGGCTGCCTAGGTAGGTTTGTACAAAATTTTTTACAAGTTACAAATGTCAATGTCCAGATAATCATCCATTTTAATGAAAGTTTTGAGAAAATTAAGGAATCATCCAACAAAATTTTGCTATGAATATAAACTGAGCATACGCTAACAGCATATAAACTGAGGCAACAGAAGGAATGATTCATTTCCCGTCAGCTGCTAAGTTTATTATCATAGAATGCTGGAAAATTAAAATGCAACTTTGGTCAAATTAATGTGTAGGATGTTTATTTTTTTTCCTGACTGAACAATTAACAGAACAATAAAGCTCAGGCTTGACTTAGGGTCATACAGCATTCAGTCAAGTCCTTAATCGAATGTCTATTGGTACTGAGACACTTTAAGGAACGTTCTGCTCACAATAGAAAGTGCAAACTTTTGATTTATTTATTATTATTATTTATTAATTAAACTTTTATACCGCTCCCTCTCCCAAAAAGGGACTCGGGGCGGTGTACAGCCTACTAAAAACACATAATACTCAATAAATACAATTTAAAATAAATTAAACCAAATTGATCCGGCTGTCTAACCCAAAAATAGAGTTAAAAATTAAAAACTAATAAAACCCCGATTAAGATTAAGTTAAAAAACTAAAAATACAGTTACTGGGCCAGGCCAGCCTGTTGAAAAAATAGGGTTTTCACTGCGCGCCGGAAGGTCAGAATATCCGTCATAGCCCGTATCTCCGGGGGGAGATCATTCCAAAGGGAGGGGGCTCCCACAGAGAAAGCCCGAACCCTCGGGGCCGTCAGCCGACAACGGCCGGGCGGCGGTACCCCGAGGAGGGCAACCCTGTGGGAGCGTACTGGGCGGCGGGAGGTTGATGATGGCAGCAGGCGGTCCCGTAAGTACCCAGGTCCCGAGCCATGGAGCACTTTAAATACTGTCAGTACCACCTTGAATCGAATCCGGAAGGCCACAGGAAGCCAGTGCAGCCTGCGGAGAAGCGGTGTAACGTGGGAGCTCCGAGGAGCACCCACGATCACCCGCGCGGCTGCATTCTGGACCAGCTGCAGCCTCCGGAGACTCTTCAAGGGGAGCCCCATGTAGAGAGCATTGCAATAATCCAGGCGGGAGATGACGAGGGCGGAAGTGACTGTGCGAAGTGCGCCCAGATCCAGAAAGGGCCGCAACTGGTAAATCAGACGAATCTGATAGAAAGCCCCCCTGGCGACGGCTGCAATATGTTCTTCTAAAGACAGCCGTACGTCCAGGAGGACACCCAAGTTGCGCGCCCTTTCCACGGGGGTCAAGACCTCTCCCCCCACGGCCAGCGAAGGAACCAGCTGGCTGTATCTGGGCGCAGGAAACCACAGCCACTCGGTTTTGGTCGGGTTGAGACGAAGCCTGTTACGACCCATCCAACTCCGCACGGCCTCCAGGCATCGGGACATCACTTCGACGGCTTCGTTGGGGTGGCCCGGGGTGGAGATGTACAGCTGAGTATCGTCAGCGTACTGATGGAACTCCACCCCGAAGCCACGGATGACCTCACTTGAACTACAAGTGCTAGGACAGGAAATAATCAGCAGTTTTTCCCTAGGCATGCAAAACAGGATGATCTTGTAGCACAGTATTTCTCAACCTGGATCACTTTAAGACGTATGGACTTCAATTCCCAGAATAGTTGGCTGGACAATTCTGGGAGTTGAAATCCATAAGTCTTAAAGTGGCCCAGATTGAAAAACAGTGCTGTAGCTGATAGAAGCATTTCTGCCATAGGGATGATTGCATAGAAAAGACACAAGATAACAATCCTGATTACTGATAACTATAATATGCTAATGAATTACAACTATCTTGTGTTTTGAGTGAGAGAAAGTCATGTGGGCAAAAGCCTTAAAGAGGACATTGAAATATACAGAATCCTTGGATTCTGTTTCATTTAATATCCTGAGTACGGCCAATATAAGTTAGTCCAAAAAGACAGAATTGTTGTCTTTTTCAATTTTTAATGCACATGATAGTCATTAAATACCAGGCGCATTCTCCAAGGAATAGATTTGTTTCTCCTACATTCTGCTTTATGATAAATACAAATTAGCTCTGTCACAGCTGAATTGCAGGCATCTGCTGATTTCTGAGCTGCTTTGAAATTGAACCACAAATAGACAATTAGGTCTCTTACTCTTCCAAACTTCTCTGCCTAAAGAAACAGATGAATTCCAGCATGGGTAAGCACTAGCAGTCATGATTTTAAATTACTGTAATTTTAAAATTTTTATAAGCCTTCAATTTGGATACTTGGCACTGAAACATATATGCCATCAAGTAGATAAAAATGATTGGGAAGTTTTATTTAGCAATGAAATTGCCAAGGATTTAACAACTTTATCCACAGACAGCAATGTTTCTGTAACAATGAGATATTATTTAAAATCACAGGCTGTATTTTCTAAACACATTTTCTTTACCTATGCATACAAAACACACACATAATAATCAAAGCCAAAAATATAACAGAGAATAAGATTAGCACAGATTGTCATTCATTCAGAGCTTTAATTAAAGGAATTTTGTTCCAAGATCATAAAAAAAATAATTTCATGTGTGACAGGAGTCTTTAGTTTCAGTTCACATTGTCAGTACCCTTTGCTTCAATGTCTGTATGCGGTCATAGAAGAGGAATTAGTAACAGGCCTTTAAAAATAAGAACCAGAAATCGGATTCTGACCAATCAGATCAACACATTACAAAATACTTCCAGTTTAAAAGTCAAGGTTTCTACAAAGTGTCTGAGGCATGAAACTGTAATAGATAGGATTAAAAAAAATTGCAAAACCACACATTGATAGGATTCACATATCATGCTAAATCATCATGAATTTCTTTGGTTTGAACTTCGCATACTATGTCAATCCAGTCATGGTGATTTTTAAGCTATGGCATATAAGTTTAGCTTTCTCCCCAGATTCTTTCAATTATAAATTATACTGCTTCTTCTATGTAGGATAAAGGATTAGAAGATGGGAGAGATGTAGGTGAGGGGCATGAGAATTGTCCTTAGAATCAGCTTAGTGGTGATTTTGGAAGTTATAATCAACTCTTTTGATGGAGACCAGGTTTGGGAAGCCTGAAATAACAGATTTGCCCCTGCTTCCTACAATGTGACTGTCCATCTCATTTGATTGTCACCCCCTTTCTTTCCACCAAAAATCTCACTGAGATCATGCTCAAAATGAGGACCCTTCTGGTTTGGAACGAGACTACTATCACACAACTTAATGGATCATGCAGAACACATCTATTTATAGCAGCTCTGAGGTAGAAAGTTAACTTCAGCGGGTCTGTCCTCTTCATCCTTTGTTCTGAGAAATCCTCAAGCCAACTTCTCTGAAGAAGTATTTTCATTTCAGTACCTCTCTAAGAGGCCAGCAGAGATATGCCAGAATCCAATACTTTTTTTGGAGAAGTCTTCAATAGCACCCTTTATGGACAAAATGGTAGCAGAGCACCTTGTGCCTCCCTTCATTTCATCTACAACTATCTCACTTCCAATGCCTGATTTTGAGGGTCTTCTCAGTCAGGAAAAGGGATGGTAGAAAGAAGTGTTTCAGAGAGCAGGTCCTCTTCAGCTGCCTTGTCTTTCCCTAATAAGTTGCAATTCATGTCAGTTACAATATCCACTCATGTAAGAAAAGGTCTTTTGGCATTTAAAAAGTGGAAGTCCAAAGATGATTAGCTTGTCCTTGGAATCCACTTTTTAAAAGCCAAAAGAATTTTTCTTACATGAGTGGATATAGTACAGATTTACTGCAATCATCAATAACAGAGGTGACAGCATTTTACACTGAAAGGGTTTACAACATCCCAGATTGGCTAGGTCAAGATGGACAGCACCACTTTCATTTTATGAAGTGTATCACTTCTTTACATACATGGAAATGAGGAACCTTTCCTTGGTGATGTCCTTTAAAGGTACAAAGTTAGCTTTGTTTCAAAAAACGCATATCTGTAATCCTGGCTGCATTTCTTGCTGGTTATGTATAAATGAAAGGGCTCAACTTTTAGATGCAAAACCAAAAACTGAAAAATATTAAGAACTTTTTGATTATTGGAGGATCAAATTGACACTCCTCCACCCGCACCCCACCCCCGGTAAACACGTGCCAAATATTGGCAAATTCACTATAGCATAATAATTAAGAGAAAATACAAGTGTGCTTTATTTAGCATATTAAAAAAATGTGCAGCACAGACGAATGCATACCATCCATGGAATTCCAGAACATGCTTTGACAAAAAGATATTCCAAAACAGAAGCAACAAGGAAGCAATTTCCACTTACAATCCAGATCCAAGTCACCAGTACTAGACTGTTGTTGCTATCTCTGACCCCTAAACCACTCCATAAATTTATATCAGCATCATCATGATGTCCGCTGGGCAGGCAGGAGTAGACAAGATCAGCATGTCTTCCTGTTCTGTAGATTTATATCTGCCTCCATTTTTTTTTTCTCTTGATGTAAAGTACTTTGGTGGTGGGGCACATTTTCTGCATGTAGAAAGTCCTGGGTTGAGTTGTGCTTTCCAGCAAGAAAAAAAAGTCTCAGACAATAGCATTTTTCTTGAGATCATGAGAAGCCCCTAATGATAAGTACATCATTCTAATTGGACAAGCAATAGGACATGCTATAAGATAACTTCCTACAATCAAGTGCACTGTATTTCTATTTCCTGGGTACTAGTACATTTTTCTCTAATTCACAGGACCCTCAGTGGAAAATTTTAAGTCACGTCATGCAATTAAAGTTCTCCCTTGTAATAGATAAGAAGGAAAGCCAGAGCATTTCTTGACCTCAAAGTGACTCAAAGTGGATCTTTTTAAATTGTCTAGTACTGAAATATTCGACAGCTGTGATTTCCCCACCCCTAACCCAGATCTGCACTGGCAGGATAAATTTGCACTCTCTGTGTATTATTATGGCAAGTCAAGGTACTGGTTTTAATTTCACCTGGGAGTTGATTGTTTCCAGTTTCCAAAGATTTGGTGTTTATTCCCTCTGATTCATTCCCCTTTGCCACATAAAGTAGCAGTTTTCTCTCTGTCTTAAGGTGAATTTGGAAACTTTGCAGAACAAAGCACATCATGCATTAGAGTGCCTAGAGACCTCTCTAGAAGACCAACAGGGCTGAGTATGACAGACAGTCTCTCCTCCTCTTTCTATGGACTATGAGCATTATATTCAATACACACATGCACACGCACACACACACACACACACAGGCACATACAGGCACACAGGTTTATTACCTGTAGATCTATAAACTCCCCCTGGCTACTTTCATATAAAAATAATTTCTCTGGAAAAAAAAGTATTTGTCAGAGATATGAATAGAGAAATAATTTATTTCCAGATGATATCTATTCAATGTATGTTTTTTTCATACATTTGCTCCATCTACTTTTGAATCCTTTTGTGATTTTTAAGAGTACATATTATTATCTTACTCTCCCAATGGTCCAAATAGGCATACAAAAATATAATAATGTGTAACGTGAAGTATATTTCTGAGCCAAGAATTTCACTACAAAACCTGAACAAATACAGAATCTGAAGGACAACTACATTAGAGTCTAATAGTCTAAAAAGTGCGTATAATTTAATACAGATAAAAATGCAAACTGCAGGAAAATTTCAAGATGCTTTGAGCACATTCGTATTATGTTCTAATATTATCTGTATGCCATCTCTAATCTCTCAACTTTTCCAAATTGTTCTTTCTTACTATATGATTATTATAGCCAGCACCAATCTTTCTAATGTGGTGCTGTTAAATGTACTATGTTGTCAGTTCCCCACACATTGGCTAGATCCTTATACTACCCAGATTATTTAAAGTCATGCTCTGGCTGGTTGATTATTCATGCGGAACGTAAGTTTGCATTCAAGATTTGTTTCGCTTAAGTGGTAGCATTTGCCCAAATTTAACTCATAATTTCTCTCTCGTCTCCCATTCTGTTTTCTTCTTGCACTGCCTCCTAGATAAAGCTGTCAACGGCTGTCATGTCCATCTTTTCCATCATGGTTTCCTATTATGGCTCCCCTGAGTTCTGTCAAGCTATGTTCATGGTGCTTTAAGCAGAATAAGCTGAGTAAATCTGTACAGCCACACTTCCTTGTGTAGACACCCTTTAAATCAAACAGACAGATTAAATTAGGCTCCCCTGATAGATTGATTCGATGAGCCAATTTGGACAAAGGTGGAGGTATTTAGACTATTCCAAAGAGATCAGGATATTTGTTTAGAATTAAGGTAATGGAAATCTTTCAAGATGCAACTCATATGTACCTTCTGCTTTTTATGATTTTTTTCCTCTCCCCTCTCACTTGAAGAAGAGTTTCCCTTCAGCATATTAGAATTAAACTAAATGTTTATTACATGCTTGATTACATTTTACATTTACATTAATAATGATGAATACCATCCAGGGAGAGAGGACTAGCCATTTCTTCTATGACAGTCTTGATTACCTTCAGGCAGAAGTTAATAATAGCATAATGGGAATGGACATCTTGACTGTGCTTGGGATTCCTTAGAGCACGAAGGATGCCTGGAAGCAGACAGGATCAGGACACAGTATAGTGTAGATAGGGCATATCCCTATCTGGGACCATCCGATTAAGGGGTTAAACCTGGTCATTTGCCCTATGTCACTTGTTTATGAAGACAATATTCCAATAGCATAGATTAAGCAGCGATGGTGGTGTCATGGGCCATGCAAAGACTACGACAAGGCCAGGGATGGGATGCAAATTTTTAAACTACTGGTTCTGTGGCCATGGTTAGGTGGGTGTGGCTAGGTGACATGGTCAGGTGGTCATGTGACTGGGTGGGCGTGAGTTTTTTTCCTACTGTGCCTCAGGGAAGCCCCCTGGGAGCAATAACCAGGCAGGGCGTGCTGTGCAGCACTTCCCCCACGACCCATTTTTGCTCCTAAGAGGCTTCCCTGAGGCCCAATAGGCAAAATAAAAAAAATGGCCTCCTGAGCCTCAGGGAAGCCTCCTGAGCAAAGCAGTACAACAGTGAGGGAGGGGATCAACTGTGCCACGCGATTTAGATTAGCTAGAAAGCAAGAAATCTGATGATTTCCTGCTTTCTGATTAATCTAAATTGTGCAGCACAGCTGATCTTTGGAAAACAGCTGATCAATGGGGAGGAAAAAAAGGAAATACCTTGATCTTTGGAGAGAACTGGTTTGCTCCCAGCTGATTTTCAGAGCTACCAGTTCACCCAAACCGGGCCGAACCAGTAGAATCCTATCCCTGGACAAGGCTCTGTTTTATCCCTTGCTTTTAGAGAACATCTCCCTTCCATTTTATTCCCAGCATTTGATACAGCATGGTGATTTGAACAAGAATTTATTTTGTGTTCCATCTGAGATGTTTCTTCCTTTCCCTTTCCCTCTTTATGAAAAGGAATGTGACACTGACAATGGCCAAGGAGCAATCAAATGGCATCTAACTTGTGTGCCAAGCATACTACTTCAGGTTTTCCTTCTTCCGTGCATTATTGATGTGACAGTTGGAAAACATTTAAGAAAGCAAATGAACAGGTTCACCTTTTCTTCTTCCTGGGCTTGCAGTTTCAATCTTCTTGACAACTCGAGCTGCAATTAGTAGTGATCTCACTTAAAGTGTTTATTTGAACATGGGCAGTCATGTCTTATATATCCACAATTGCAAATGGAATAAGCCTTCTGGACAAACAACTAAATTAAATCCAAGGTCCCTTCTGATGATGATGAGGGTCTTAATTCATTCCTATTTAAAGTCTTCTTAGGTTCAATGTTTTCTCCACTCTAGGCACAAAGAAATAGTCTGGCCCCATAATGACTTGAGTAGAATTATTTTATTTGACTATTACTAAACTGCTTTATATTATATGCAATATACAGTATTATATTAGGATGGTTATACTGTTGGGAAACATGGAAGGCTCCAGGAAACTTCAGTGTAGCATAATGGTTAAGCTGTTGAAGAATTCCACCCTATCAAGTCAGTCAGCTTGGACTTCACAAAATTTTTGATATAGAAATAGATTGGTAGAGGATACAGTACTGAATGCACAGCCTTAGACTCCTGCAGGAAAAGCAGAGAGATCCTATTTCTTTTTTAAAGTAAAAAGGAAATTCCAAAAATGGCCACTTATAACAGAGAAATAGTTTGGGTATGATGGGATCCTGGGGCCGGGGTGGCAATTTTAATCTAGGAGAATCTCTAAACTAACTTAACAACTGCAATGATTCAGTTAAAGACTTCGGCAAGAAAGGTCATAAAATGGGACAAAGGTCATCTAAAAACTGTCTTGCTTAGCAATGGAAATTTTGAGCTCAGTTGTGATCATAAACCAAGGTCTATTCATATCACAGTCCTGAAGATTTTCTGGGCATGTCTGTGTGTATTTTCCACTCTCTTCCCCCTTTGAAGGAACCAAATTCAACTTTTCTAGGTGGCATTCAACATGCCAGCTTCTTATTCTTTCCTATCCTGCTAAGGATAAAAATGTAGCCCATTGATTGCATAGAAAGAAGGACAGTTGTGAAAATGAATAATGACCAAAAACACAGAGGTAAATGTAGAACACAAATACCAGCAAAGCCCTGTGCCATAACTCATAGTGTTCAATAGTTTGACCTTTTTATTGTAACATAAAGGACATGCTGGTTATGATCATTATATACCACTAATTATACAGTTTGTCTCCATCTTTTGCTTCTTCTATTCTTTTTCAGTAGTCCTCCTATTCTAAGAGTGGGGTTTTAGTGGTTTCTGGGCCCTACCCAGAATTATATTGGTATAATTTTCTGCCACTTTGAAGCAGGAAATATACAAAAAACTGCAGCATAGAACCAAACATTGGCTTAACAGGGTTTTGTGTGTGTGTCTTTGCGCGCACACACACACATACTTCCAGAATGGGGGACAATCCAGAACATTCGAGCAAGTCCATATGTGTGATGAATCTCTTTTCATGTTGCACTACATCTCCACTCACTGTGTTCTTGCTTCCCCTCTGCAAAATGTTTGCCTCCTCTTCTTACAAAATGTGCTTTGCATGAAGCTATGTTTGATTGCTTTCCATTGCTCTGCAAACTTTACTGCTGTTAAGCCTGAGTGTCAATTGGAGATCAATCAGAAAGTTTGGATGCACTGAATTCCCCTGTTACTGTGATTTTTGGTTGTCTTTGGCAGATGCATTTTGCTACCTGTGGCTAGAGAGGGATGTAAAGTAGGGCAAATAAACTTTGTCAGGAATTTTAAATGGCCATTTCCAGACAGATGCAGGAAGAATTGTTACCCGGTTTTGTGTTTCTGATCAGCAACCAATGTAGATTAAGAATCAGACCAACCACAAGACAGGAAACAACGAAAGCTGCTCGGTTATAATCATTAATTATGAAGATATCATCATTCATGTTTATAATCTATGAAATGTCCCAGTGTAATTGATTTTTTGAAGTCCAATGAATTTTAATGACTAGGCTACAAATGGTGCTTGTGCAAGATGTCATTTGAGAGCGCAAGGGAGGGGAGCCACCTGCCCTCCCTTCGATCAGCCCTGGCTGCTCCTAGTTTGAGAAAAGGGGAATAGCGGCATCCTCCCACATCTCTAGAGGTCAATCTTCAATTAGAAAATTGACAGCATGCTCCATTTGTTAAGAAGAACTGGTGTAAGGGCAGCCAATCTCTAGCTCCAGGCCAAAGGACACTGGCATACTTCATGGATGCTTGTAATTGTTGCAGCCTCACTGGTTTTATTGAGAAGAGCTGGGTGCCACTAGAAGCACAGTTTTACATTTGCAAGAAGCCAGGCATGGAACATACCACCAGTGCAGATATTTTCCAAGCGAGAATGAAAACGTGGCTGGGAACCTTTCAAGATGGGAGCAGGATTATTGACATACTTGCTAGGCAGTTATATTTGAAGTTGCCAACAAGGCATGACCTTGCCAAAAAGACCACTTGTTTCACATCTGGTTTTTTTTTAGCCAGTAGCCAGAAAGGCAAGAAGCATAACTCTTTTGTTGTCAGGTACAAAAACTGGGAACATTCATCAAGTTCAACGCACAGAAAGAAGAATTTATTATTGTTATCTCTAGTACAACATTCTAGCCAACTAATGGTTGAAGCTAATTTGGTGCTAGATAAGAGTTGGTGGAATTTGGGGAAGTTCTTTTGGATTTAGGTCTCTTGTGGCAATGAAATGTCTCCACGCTGATGACACATTTAACCCTGCCTTCCAGCTCAGATTGCTTTTCTCCTACATCTATCAATGTATATTAACTAAGAAATCATTTCTGCCCTTGGCTTCTACTCGAAATCATTTCCCTTCCCTAAGATGACCAAACACTCCTCCCTGTTTAATCACAATCAACCAAAGTTATAGTTTTCAGAATTAGCAGAGAAACACATTTCTGTTTCTTTCAGTGTCTCTGTATTCATACTGTATTGCAATTTAAATACCAGCAGTATTTGGGGAAGACCAAGGCCTGAATGCTTGTTCGCTGTAAATTGCTGGTGGGCAATTTCAAGGCTTTTCAGTGCTGCTGGTTCATCTCATGCTTTAACTTTTAAATCTCTTTGGACTGGACAGCCCTTCAAAGAAGGGAACTTTCAAGGGAGAACAATCCTTTCACATTTCTTCAAATGGAAGACTGTCTTCTATGAAGAAGGCAACAGCCACCCCAACCAGTCACGACTTGGTACTGACCATCCTCTCATTTGAGGAATCCCAAGTCAACTGTCCACACTTTCTGCCAGCAGTGCCCTCTCACCAGCTCCCAGAGGCTCTGTTATAAAACCATTCATTTTACTCTCTCCATTTTCAACTGAATGAAAGCTAGGCCTTTGAGCTATGTAATTCTCTGAGTCTTCCACTATAAGTATTTGTATCTGCCTAAGTTGCATGTTAAGTCAGTGATGATATCATGTCTTCATTACTTGTGATTCACATGATAAAGAACCCTATTTATTTTTTTATTAGATTTGTATTGCCGCCTATTCGCCATAGTGACTCAAGGCAGCTTACAGCATATAAAACCATAATTTAAAACAATAAAACTTGTAAAATCAAATAAATTAATATAGTAAAATCACTCCCCCCCACCAGCGACAGCCGATTTCATGAGCCATTTAATGGGCTCCATCCTGCTCTGGATTCCTCAGACTTGCTGGCAGAACCAGGACTTCAACAACTTCCGGCAGAGAATCAGAATGGGGGCCAGTCTAATCTCTGGAGGAATGATGTTCCAGAGGGAGGGAGCCACCATGGAGAAGGCCCTTCTTCTGGGTCCCGCCAGGTGTATCTCTCTCAAGGATGGGACCCGCAATTCCCTGTTCTGATGGGTCAGGTAGATGTGACCAGCAAAAAACGGTCCCTCAGATAGTCTGATTCCAAGCCATGAAGGGCTTTAAAGGTGACAACCAACTCCCTGAATTGCACCCAGCAGCACTATCCTGTCCTACTGTCATTATTATCCCTTATGCTGTCTCTCTCAAAATGTTTTTTTGAGCATTGCTTTTGAATTATTACAAACCCTGAGGTCTATCAAATTGTATTTGTTCCATTCTTGAAGGAAACTTTCAGTTGGAAAGATATATTTGCTTAATAGGAGACAGGATACATGAGCAGAAACAGTCATTTGCTCTGAAGATATACGATCTCTCAAGATCCTGGTGATACTACCCTGAGCACCTCATTCCTGTTCCTTTGTTTATGGAGAGAGGAAACTGTCAACTATTCATTCTGGTTATCTCATGTACCAGAGTGAGCATCATTTTAAAGATTAAGGTATAGATAAGCATCTTGGAAGAATTAAGGTAAGCTTTAACTCAGACCAAGTGACATTTAAGTGGACTAAGGAACACATGAAAAATAAATAGAATATCCTGCTTTCCTTCACAAATGCAAATGAGATAAAGAAGAAGAAGGAGAAGGAGAAGGAGAAGGAGAAGGAGAAGAAGAAGAAGAAGAAGAAGAAGAAGAAGAAGAAGAAGAAGAAGAAGAAGAAGAAGAAGAAGAAGAAGAAGAAGAAGAAGAAGAAGAAGAAGAAGAAGAAGAAGAAGAAGAAGAAGAAGAAGAAGAAGAAGAAGAAGAAGAAGAAGAAGAAGAAGAAGAAGAAATCCATTCAGTTGTGTCTGACTCTTGGTGATTCTACGGGATTCTATAGGTGATTCTCTCCACATCTTCCAATCTTGAGTTTTTACAATGGATTTTTTAAAAGCAATATCAGTCTAAACATAAAATATAAAATTTGTATGATTTTTTTTAAGTGGTCTTCTTCTCCCACCATAAAAGTTATGTGGCCCATGGCTATATTGTGAACCCAAAGGATGCCATGCTACAGGCAGTGATCTGCTGTAAACAGTATTGTGTTCCAAGTAGCAGCAAAATTCCTGCCAGTGTTCCAGAACATTAACTCAACCTAGCACATACTGACCAGTGAAGCTGCATACAAGATTGTAGATATATCTAGGGGGCTGATCTGACAGCTTCATAAAGGGCAGTAGAATAGAAGGATGTATTCACTGGCAGCTGTGAAGATTGACCTCACAGCTGCACTTTAGCCCTTTTTCCTGACCCATCTGGTTTTTAGTCTTAGTCTCTTCTCTGCCCTATACCAGCTGTGCTTTTGTTTTACATCAGAGTATAGCAATACATTTTTTGTATTTCAGTTCTGCTAGCTTGATTCATTCCTTGTGTTTGTTTTCCTCACTGATGAATAGATGTGGCATTAACAAGATATTCTGTACATCCAAGTATAGAAAGAATAATCAAGGAACATTGAAAGATGTTGCATCTGTGTGAGAGAAATATTGATGAACGTTGGACTTTGTGGGGCGGAGTGCTAATTAAATAGAAGTTGTATCATCTGCTAGCTGTCAAGATCTAATTGAATTAGAATTGAGGAGGTGAAATTTAAAGGCAGATAATACAAAGGCAACATGGCTTCACTTGAAACAAAGCTAATTCCTTTTTTTCTTAACTTTCTTCTCAGAAATAAAAGAATGAATCTTCTCTGATTTAAGAAGGCAGTCTAAAAGCACTTTGAGCTGGCTAGGAAAGGCTCACCCACATTGTCTGCTTACTACATCATGGAGACATTTTACCTTCCATTTGCTGAGGACATGTCCTCACAACCAGAAATATATTCTCTCTCCCTCCCTCTCCTTCCCTCTCTCCCTCCCTCTCCCCTTTCCCATCTCCCCCTCTCCCTCCCCCTCCCTCCCTCTCTGAAAGAAGTCAAATTATGACACTGTAAAATATGAGCAGGAGTCTGATTATGTGACTGTTTGACTTCCCTGCCTCACAGGATGGACCTTCCAGGTCACTGCTGCGACAGTCTGAAGCCAGCACAAGTGTTATGGCATAAAAGTAGTATATGTGGGGAGAAGGAGGAAAGTGGAAGAAATAATCAGGGCCCATGGAAGAGGAAGCTTGAAGTGGCAGTTATGTGCACAGGTACAAGTGCTCTGGCAGGTCTACTCAGAGACTGCACCCATTCTTCAAGATCCCGGGCTCATCACCAGCTTTGCAGTCCTATTCACTGTGGGATAAACCAGAATCTCAGATACTGCAGTCCCTTACATTTCTCCCTTTTTAAATGGGTAAGTGGACTGGTCAATCGTAAGTCCATTAAACCCTGAAACTGATGGGCATAATGGAAAAGGTAATTGAAAGGAACCTGTTCTTTTGCTCTGCCACCTGCGCCCCAAGGAATTTCCCACCTTGAAGCTCCTTTTCTCAGAGAAGCCCCATCTTCCCTGCTTCTCTTCTCGTGAAATGTTTATTCCCCTGCAGGTGTGACTTTGAGATTCAGTTATGTGTTGTTGTTGCTATTGTTTACCACTCCTGCTCTTTTAATTCCTGACCCTAAATCTTGCTATGTTCCCTCACTGTGGGTGTAGGTGCTGTGTTTTCTTGTGTACATAGAATAGTTGTCCTAGTTGTCCAATTGAAACAAGCAGGCACCCATATTTAACAGCAAGAGTATTGGAAGATTCTGGATGTAGATTATTACTTTAGTAACAACAGCAATGGCATCCTCTCATATTGTGTGGGAGAGGTTACTACTCCAGTAATATACCATGAAAAACATCATGGATAGAAAAAATAAAGTGATTAAGGATATAGTACCAAGTGATGGACCCCTCAAGTTGGATGCCACTCCATATGCTTTGAAGGAAGAGCTGAAGGTCTTTTGAAGTACTAAAGGTACTTGTGATATGGCTAAATTAAAATATTTGAACCATTTAGTCAATAATATTGCCATGCAGGAAAAAGAAAATCCAAACTTGTAAAGACTATGTTACAATGAAGATTTGGGAACATAAGAAGCCTAAACATGGGAAAGCACAACACTGTAAAACATGAATCAACACAGATTGACATTTTAGGCATCAGAACATTAAGATGGACTGGAACTGGACACTTTTAGTGAGAAGTTCACATTGTTTATTACTCAGAACATGAAAAAGAAAGAAGAAATGGTGTTGCTTTCATATTTAGGAAGGTTAAAGCAAGAATGATACTTGCTTGCAATACAATCAATGACAACATGGTGGGGTTTTTTTGATAACTTTTTAATAGGCCTATTAGCCAACCCTTTCATAGATTCGGAAGAAGAATAAGCTAATCAATTTCATGATCAAATTTGAAATTGACAGTACGTTGTCAATCAGAACACTAGAAGTCTACTTCCTCTCCTCATTGTCCAATAAATGTGGGAAGTTTTAACTGCTTCTGAATGTTATCTGGATGTTTTGGAGTTTTAAAATGCTTTAGCTCTTTTTGCCTAGGCAACAACATCTGCATCTTCTCTTCAAAGTCACCTTCCTTACTCTCTACTGAAAGACATCAATCTCTATACCGATACCAAATAATAGAAACTTAACAGAGTGTACAAAGTATCAGACAATTTCCACGCAAAATAATAATAGGATCATATAACTCAGATTAGAATCCTACACAGAAAATGAGATGCCAGATGTTCAAGCTAGTTTTTGAAAAGGTTGAGAAACAAAACATATTATTATTGATATATATATATATATATATATATATATATATATATAGTGAAATAATTGAGAAAGACAAAGAAAACCCACAATATCTCAGCATCTGCTTCACAAAGGCCTTCAATTGATCATGTCAATCTGTGCAAATGTTCAGAAAAATCTGAATAACTTACTGTTTTCACCCGAAACCTATATCTAGGTGGAGAGCCACAATATAAACAGAACATGGTGAAACAGTCTGACTCCACGTTAGCAAACGTGTGAGACAAGGCAATATTCTGTTCCTTTATTTATTCAGCCAATATGTGGAATATATATTGAGGGAAGCGTGATTGAAAGAAAATAGTTGTGGTTTTAAAGTTGGAGGAAGAAACATCAATAACCAGTGCTATATTGATGACCTTTTTCTGATAGCTGAAAGTGCAAATCGTCTACAAACCCTAGTAATGAAAGTCAAGGAGCTCAATGAATAAAATGGGACTAAAATTCAATATTAAAAAGGCCAACAGGTATAGTTTCCAGCCTTAGAATTGAAAAATGAAGATATTGAAGTGATGGATAGCTTCTACTTTCCAGAATCAACTATCAACAGTAAAGAAACCTGATGTCAAGACATACACCATGAATTAGCAATGGATAGAGTAGAATGAAGACCTTGAAAAGGAAATTGAGGTGCCATGCTATGTTTGTACTTACAAATCATGCAGAATCACACAGCCAGTTGATTTCCTTACAACACTCTAGGGAAACAAAAACTTCCATTCAAAAGCAGGATAGAAAAAAATTTATGCTTTTGAACTTTGGTGAAAGAATGGCAACATAGCTTTGTGTATGAGACCAAAGATGGAAGAAGGAAATTTGCTAAACAAACTTGGCCTGATCATGCAGGCAAAAATCACAAAATGTGTACATCTACCCTGTTTTTCCAACAATACGGCCTCCACCAATAGGAAGGTCCAGCATGATTTCTAGGCATGAGGTGAAATTAAGCCCCACCCCCAAAATTTAGGCCTATTTAAACCAAGCATTTCCCCGCCATTTCTCACATCATTCATTAGAACTACACAAGGTAAAGAGAAATTGGGGAAGGGCAGTGGGGAGAAAACTTGCCTTTAGGAGCGCCCTGCCGGTAGCCTAGGCTAGAATGCCCCGATCTACTACCGATAGAACATCAGCCGATAGAAGCTCCCCGAAGGCAGAGTTATCAGCCACTTCGATCGGCCGGTAGAAGCGGCCTTGGGGCGAGCGTCCACGCACACTCCCCTTGCCATGAGGCCGCTTCTACCAGCCCATCAAAGCAGCTGGTGACTGCCCTTGGGGAGCTTCCATTGCCCGAAAGCCACGCCTTGCCCCAAAGCAGCTGGTGACTCTGCCTTTGGAAAGCTTCAATCGGCCAATAGAAGTGGCCTCGTGGAGAGGTGAGTGCGCATGGGGCACTCTAGGTGGGGGAGGAAATTAAATCAATCCCAAAAAGACAGCCTAGCCATTTTTTCAGGGGACAAAAAAAAAAAGGCCCGGCCTTATTTTGTGAGAAACACGGTATCATTAATAGCAATAGCACTTAGACTTATATACCACTTCCCAGTGCTTTACAGCTCTTTCTAACTGGTTTACAGAGTCAGCGTATTGCTCACAACAAGTTGGGTTCTCATTTTACTGACCTTGGAAGGATGGAAGGCTGAATCAACCTTGAGCTGGTGAGAATTGAACTGCCAAACTGCTGGCAGCCAGCGCAGTACTGCATTCTAACCACTGCACCACCATGGCTCTTAATATCACTATTCTGAGTTTGGAATAGGGCAGATGTGCTTCTGTTAGGAAACAAGCTAGATGTTGCCATGGAAGGCAGGGTGGTCCAAGAAGATGAGGCTATGAAGGGTGATTTATCTGGATTTTCTCCTTTAGGAAAGAGGAAATAGTATTTAAATGTGAAAAGAAGAAAAGACTACAGTTTTGATCAGAAACAAAATAACAACAAGAAGAACCAAGGCTTTGGATTCTATCAATTTACATTGATTTAGGATACTTGATATTTTGGTAGACATTTGAATGCCTGTCGTTGGTATGTGAATGTGTATGATCTCATCAAAGAGTTCAAACAAATGTAAATATCACAAAATGCCAATGAGAACAAATCTGATTAAATGTTATTGTTCTGACTTTTTATTGTTTGCAAAAGTGAAATGCATGAAATGTACAATGCTTCTTACATATGAAGCTGGAACAAGAAAAGTACCAATAAATCGATGTGTTATATGCTGAGGAAGGATGTGCCATAGCAGATCTATAATGGATTCACAGGTTGGCATTTTAGAGGTGCCTTTTCCTTCCATAAATGCAGCCAGTTTTAGCAAGCTTATTCAGGGACACTGCCAGTGATATGTCCTTTCCCCTCAAATCTCTCTTAACCCCTATTGTGGAAAGAGATGGAGGAAGATTGAATTCGCAATTTGCATGTTCACTGTATTCAGGTACAGCCATTGTTTTAAGAGGACTTATTATGTTCAAGATAATACTAAAACTAAATACTAAATAACAGATAATGGCTAGTCCTGTCCTGTCATGTGTTACCAAGGCAGATGTGATATTCAGCAGGTTCTGACCAGTTCTGGAGAACTGGTAGTGGAAATTTTGAGTAGTTCAAAGAACCAGCAAATACCACCTCTGATGGGAGATTTTTCAGTATCCTTCCCAAGCCACACCCACAGAACCGGTAGTAAAAAAATTAGAATCCCACCACTGTACCAAGGGTATGTAGTCATGTTGATCAAATGCAAGAGGGCATAATCTAACTGGAAATGCTCAACAGCCCCATTGAAATGAACATGAATGCAATGTCTGACCACTACCATGGGTTTGCGCAGCTTCTGTTCATTACAATGGGGTTACAACAAGATTCCAGGTGTTTGTATCAGCATGTCAATATTTGTGGATAACTATCCACACACTTTTCTTTTTGCAGAACATACAGGACATAAATGTAGGACAGTTCTTAATGGGGCAACATGCCCAGCTGATGTGGTCCTAATTCTTTCTGTATAGAAATACACATAGACAAAATGAAAGGCTTTCCTTTGTCACATATTCATAAAGGTTTGTTTTGTTTTATAATTAACTGAACTGATAAATGAGCTTTACTTTCAATACATTTATTTCCAGTTTGACCTGATTTATTCTGCGCCTACCAAGTGCAGGTGAAAACTTTAATTAAGTATTGGTTGACTGTGATTTAGCACATGAAGTGAAACTGAAATAGGGATAAATTTGATTCCAAAGGCAATGCATCATTTTGAGCATAAAATATATTAAAAGTATCAGGCAACATATTTCCTATCCTATATATTACTTATATCAATGTGCCATCCTGCTGTTTCTATAGATTTCTTAAATGTTTTCTAAATCACTTATTGACTTAAACTATTGAAATAATGTGCAATATGTGTATGGGATAATGTATTGTTAACATTGCCTTTAAAGCTCTGTAAATCTAAAAACAACACTCAGAAGCTGGAACTTGACAAACATAAAATATTCCTAGAATTAATATAGCAACTAATTAGGGCTATCAAGCAGAACTTGAATGTTTATGGTCACAAACAAAAAATGTTGACTACTTTGACCTGAGTGTTTCAAGAAATAACCTACAATTCATCTACAAGACAGTTCTGTGTTTGTTTGATCCAGTCCAACCATTTGATTCATTGTCTTTGGCTTTCATTTCTCTCAATCTTGCAAAGCGTAATTGTTTTCCCCTAGTCCAAGAGTGTCAAACTCATGGCCCATTGGCCAGATGCATCACGAATTGGTCACACACACACATTTTAGCAAAGGGGAAAAAAAGTCACGATATGTCAGGTGATGACATGATGACATAAGTTTGATACCTCTGCTCTAGTCAGTCACACTCTTGCATCAATATGTCCCAAGTATGGGAGTTCTTGCATGCTGATCATAGCCTCAAAGGAACAGTAAGTTTTTATTTGGTTCAAGATCAGTTGATAGGTTTTTGTTCCAGTCTGTGCATTCTTACTACTGTTAGTACAAAGAGTGGGATTTTGTGTGAGATTTCAGTGAAATAGAAGGAGGAGAGAGAAAAAAGAATGCAAGGATAGCGAGATGGATCAGAGACATCCTTAGCTAGTCATGACAATGCCAAAATGACAAAACATTTATTGTGTCTATGATACAATGACTTAAATGAAGGGATTAGGAGAAGATATTAAATTTACAGATGACTCAAAACTAAGAGCTGTAGCAAGAAAGAAGATTTGGATAGGCTTGAATGATGACATGAAATTCAACAAAAAGAAAAATAAAGTCCTGCATCTAGGGAGAAAAAGAAAAGAAGAAATAAGTATTGGAGGGGCAGAACCTATCTTGGCAGGAATACTTGTGAAAACAATGTGGGTATTTTAATGGAGCACAAAGTGAATATGAACCAGCAAGTGTGGTGCAGTTGCCAAAAAAAGTAAATGTTATTTTGGGATTTACTAATATGGCCATTAAAAAAATAAACGTTCTACTCTACTTTGCCTTGGTCAGGTCCTACTTGGAATGTTCAGAGGAGAGCTATCAAAATGGTAAAGTTACAGGAAACCAAGTCCTAGAAGGAATAGGTAAAAGAACTGGGTATGTTTATCTACAATAGAAAAGACTCAGGAGAAGAGAAGAGAAGGGAAGGGAAGAGAAGGGAAGGGAATACGAATAGGATAGAATAGAATAGCTTTATTGGCCTAGTACAATTGGACACATAAGGAACTTGTCTCCAGTGCATAAGCTTTCAGTGTACTTTGTAAAATAATGAGTATAATCATAAGTTACCAATAGGAGAAAGTAGTAGAAAAGTTGAGAAAGCTAATAATGCAGCCACACAACATGAGACATAAGATAGTAGTGTGGTAATTAGGTGTTCAGCAGAATGATGGCATGGGTGAAAAACTGTCTTGTGTCTTGTTTTGGCGTGCAATACCTTATAGTGGCATTCTGAGGGGAGGAGTTGAAGCAGTTTATGTCCAGGATGTGATGGGTCTGTAAGTATTTCCTCAGTCCTCTTTCTGATCTATGCAGTACACAGATCCTCAATAAAAATCTAATCTTACATAGCTTTTTCTCTGGTAATATTACACTACTAACTAGAGCATACAAAACATTTGCTAAACCAATACTCGAATACAGCTCATCAGTCTGGAACCCACATTACGTATCTGGTATTATCACAGTTGAGAAAGTCCAGAAATATTTCACAAGAAGAGTTCTCCACTCCTCTAGTCGTTGTAGAATACCTTATGCTATCAGACTTGAAATTCTAGACCTAGAAAACCTAGCCTTCGGTCCAATCTAAGGATAGTATATAAAATCATATATTGCAATGTCCTACCTGTCAATGAATACTTCAGCTTCAACCATAATAAATACAAGAGCAAACAACAGATACAAACTCAAGGTTAATTGCACCAAACTTGATTGCAGGAAATACGACTTCAGCAACAGAGTGGTCAATGTCTGGAATACTCTACCTGACTCTGTGGTTTCTTCCCCAAACCCCAAAAACTTTAACCTTAGACTGTCTACTATTGACCTCACCCCTTTCCTAAGAAGTCTGTAGGGGGCGTGCATAAGCGCACTAATGTGCCTATCATCCCTGTCCTATTATTTCTTTTTATTTTGTTTTTCTTATATATATCCATGTATTCATAACTATGTTTTTACTTATATCTATTATCTTGTAAGCAATTGACAAACCAAATAAGTAAGTAAGTAAGTAAGTAAGTAATTTTTTTTAAAAAAGACAGGCTGGTTGCAACTGTTTTTTCTGCAGTCCTACTTATCCGTTGAAGTCTGTATCCTGTCCTGTTTAGTTGCTGTACCAAACCAGACAGTTATAGAAGTACAAATGACAGACTCAGTAATGAAGGGTCCTTGGTGCTCTCTGAGCTTGGTTGTTTTCTTGCAGACATTTCATTACTCAAACTAGGTAACATCATCAGTGCTAGTGATGATGTTACCTAGTTTGGGTAATGAAACAGCTGCAAGAAAACAAGCAAGCTCAGGGAGTACCAAAGTCTCCTCATGTCAATTGTGAAGTACAAATATTCTCTTTTATTACACTCAATAATTCCTCTGTAGAACTACATCAACAGTTCCTGGAGCAATCTGAACTTTCTGAGTTGATGCAGAAAGAATATTCTTTGTTGTACCTTTTAATGATAGTTCGAATGTTAAGTGTCCATTTCAAGTCCAAGAATTAATAGAATCCAGAAACCTGAAGATATCAACTGTTAATACTGTGTTGTCTAATATTGTAAGAGATGGAAAAGGAGGGTTTCTCCTAAAATCCACTTCATCTCTATAGTTTTAAGCTGAATAGAATAGAATAGAATAGAATAGAATAGAATAGAATAGAATAGAATAGAATACTTTATTGGCCAAGTTTGATTGGACACACAAGGAATTTGTCCTAGTGTAAATACTCTCAGTATACATACAGAAAAGGTACATTCGTTAAGGATCAAGAATCATAATGATAGTTAATCAACAATAAAATCATACTAGGAAACAGTCAATATAAATTGTAAGGATACAAGCAACAAAGTTACAGACCTACAATCACAAGTGGGAGGGAATGGGTGATAAGGAGTGATGAGAAGATTAACAGTAATAGTAGTGTACACTTTGTAAATAGTTGAACAGTGTTGAGGGAATTGTTTAATCAGAGTTATTGCCTTTGGGGAAAAAACTGTTCTTATGTCTAGTTGTTCTGGTGTGCAGTGCTCTATAGCACTGCTCCAGATTGTTCTGGCTGCACCACAGGGTCAGTTGTTCAACTTCCTGTCTGTATGCAGATCCATCACCATCTTGAATGACACCAGAGTCTTTTGTATCATCTGCAAACCTCAGTACTTTAACAGAGGAATCCTTCAAGATGCAGTCATTCATATATAGAGAAAAGAGTAATGGAGGGAGTATGCAGCCCTGGTGTGAGGGACTGTGCTAAGTGAACAGGTATTCAATGTGATTCTACCTATCTTCACCTGCTGCTTTCTGTCAGGAAGCCTATAATGCACCTACAAGTGTGGACTTGTAAGTACACCTACCTGAATCAGTTTAAAATGAAGAATTTCTGGGATGATGGTATTGAATGCTAAGCTGAAGTCTACAAAAAGGACCTTTGCATAAGTCATATCATAAATATGACAGCAGTATTCACATTTCTACATGATTATTACAGAGAACAATCCAGAAACTTGAAGGTATCTACTTCAAGTTGAAAGCTTAGAAAAGTAGGTTTAGGTTGCTATTAGATAAAATGTCGTAATGGGAAGTATTTTCAACCAGGGAAATAGGTTATCTTATCAAGTATTCTCTTTCACTAGAGGCCTTTAAATATAATTTTGATAGTCATCTGCCTGAAATACTCTAGTGACTATTTGTTTTTTTCTGCTTTTCTGTTTTTAAAAAGTCTCTTACCTCTTCCCATGCCTCCTCAGCTTCTCTTTCACATCATTTAAATGTATTAAATCTGTTCTTTACACCTTCTTATCTTTTGATTGTATACCTTAGAGGTCAAATCCTATTGGCATATAGCTCTCTTTAATTTTCTAAGTTTAATCCCATGTATTGGAGATAAATGATTCATGGGCTGCTCCACAAATTACACCTGGAATTATCTTGCCTGACTTTAGTCCTTCATCTTTTGTTTCCTATTAAGCAGCCAAATTGATTCTAATGTTGTGCATCTGGTGATGTCCCTATGTAGAACTGGCTGCTTGAAGCAGATGTTGGCAATAAACAAATCTCTTCACAAAAATGTATTAACCTATCTCCTGCATTTGCCCAGCCAAATATTCTTCTAATCCTAGATGCCTTAATTTCTTCAACTTTGTCTTCCATTAGTACTACTACATCCAGTGGTGGGATTCAAATAATTTAATAACTGGTTCTCTGCCCTAATGATTTCTTCTAACAACCAGTTCACCACACTACTCACAGAGTTAACAACCGGTTCTCCCGAAGTGGTGCGAACTGGCTGAATCCCACCATTAACCACATCCTTTCTTGATGTTGCATTTAAGACCCCCTGACGTTTGCTGTAAAATCCCTCATTCCACCACTCTATCTTCTACCACTCTATCTATAATAAGTACATGTTGGATGTATAATATTTAAGTTCACAGGCTATTCATTAATTCTAATAGATGTAATTTATTCAGTTGTACTTGAGCACTGCTTAAATACTGCTCTTTTTGTCACTTCATTCCCCCATATGGTTTAATACTGTACATAATTTACTATGTAATATCATGTTTAAAATGGCCTATTCTCATTCATCTAAGTTCATTTATTCCTAAAACCTCCAGTTTAGTGTGCTTCATTTTTGTATTGAAGTTTTCTTTGCTTCATGTTTCTCACACTCCATATTCTAATTCCATGATTCTTTGTGAAACAAAGAGTTTCTCTTGCAGTATGAGTACCATCAGTGTACAGACTAACTTTCAGGAAGCCATCACCTCCAAATCTAGATATGAATGGTCAACATTCTTCTCCAATAACAAGATGAGTGATTTCCAACTAGGTTATCTTATTATCTGGCACTGAAACTGATCTAAGCATTTCAACTTTAGCCATCCCATTTTTCTGGCAACAGCATGGAAGAAGTTTGCTTTTGCCTTCTTCCAGGTTTGATTTTTGAATTTCTTTTCTAGGTGGTCTGGCTTTCCTCCTTCCTGAAGAATCTTCACTTTATTATGGGTTATCCATAGCCTTGCCACTCTTCCTTTTATTTTATAAGTAAGGATGACCTTACCAGAAGCTTTCTTATATGCAAGCATCACATTCAGGATCATTGAATCAAGTAAGTTTTCCATCTATATCAAGCTGATAATCTATGTGAACATGAATGTATGTATGTGTATATGTCAGCAACAAAATGATTAGGGAATTAGAGGCTAAAACATACGAAGAACGGTTGCAGGAATTGTGTATGTCTAGTTTAATGAAAAGAAGGACTGGGGTGACATGATAGCAGTGTTCCAACATCTAAGAGGCTTCCACAAAGAAGAGGGGATCAACCCATTCTTCAAAATACTTGAAGGCAGAGCAAGAAGCAATGGATTAATCAAGGAGAGAAGAAACCTAGAATTAATTTGAAATTTCCAGCAATTAGTGGAATGACTTGCCCCCAGAATTTGTGGGTACTCCAACATTGGAAGATTTTAAGAATAGCTTGAACAATACTTTGTCTCCTTCTTGAACAGGGGGTTGGACTAGAAGACCTCTAAAGTCCCTTTCAACTCTGCTATTCTGTCAATCCTCCCAGATAATTCAAACAGGAAACATGACTGGATGATCTAAATCTACTTTATTGTAAAACTACATTAATAGAGTCTTGCATGTTTAAAGGTACAAATTTCCCAATACCATGTTTAACCATTTGATCAATTAGGGCAGATTCTTTGTAAGTTTCTTCCTCTGACTGTTAAGCGAATGCAGGCTCCACCTTCTCTTATCTGATCATTCCCTAGGTATCATTTCTTTCCCTCATCATTGGTTCTCACAACAGCTTGATAAAATAACAATGTTCTTATCACATATTGGAGAGGAGGGCTTGAGACATAAAGTTCAATGTCTTTATCAAGAATACCCAGACAGTTTGACAAAGGTTATATATTAGGAAAGATTGTAGATTACATACACCGATGTCTATGTGTTAACCTGTTTTTAAAACATCACAAGAAACTTTGCTGAAACCAGACATTGCCAAAACAAGAGGCAGGTAGTAATTATGTTCCCTATCCAAATGGTTTCAACCATAGGCATCCATAATTAGCCACAATAACATAATATGCCTTGTTACATTGTGATACACACACACCACCTTTTCATATGTTTTTACACTTAGGCTCCAAGGTGTCTTTCCTTAAACGAGCTTCCTGAACCTGTAAGGGGAAAGGTGAAGTGTACATCCGTCTTTCCAATCAGAACTGAACTAGCCAGTTAGAAGCTTTCTACTGTCAGTTGTTCTTCGAGGCAGTAGTTACACTTCCTGAGAAACCAAGTTGTCCTTTTCAGAATCAAATAATCCACTAAAGATTCTCTCACTAGGGGACACCCCTCCCCCCATAGAAGCTAAACTATTTCTCAGTTGTGCATGGCTAGATGGATTCATGAAATATTTCTCTGGCACGGTCAAGTCTAATAGATACAAATAAGTTTTTAAAAAATGGATTCCAAGAAAAATTTAACAAGAGCAGAATGTCCAGAATTGGCACAGAGAACAGCTTTTTAATTAACAATTCTTTGAAATTCTTGAAGACAATACATGAACTTTGTGAGGGATATGGGCAGTTCATATAAAAACTCAACTTATGCAACCCCATAAAAATAATTTAATTTGGGCTAGAGTTAGGGTGACTGGATGGAACTGGGCATGTACTGACTGGATGCCCTTTTTGATGCCAGGTGGAGTTCACAGCAGATATTTTTTTGGTTGTAATCTAGGAGAGAGAAACATCTACAACTGTTTTTTAAATGTTCTGTTTGAGTGGATATGAGTAGGTTGCTTTGAAAAACTACATGTTTGTTTTATTGAAGAAGAATGTAATGTGATATTAATGGCCTGACTATACCCTGGTATGTTAATATATTATTTTAAACAAAAAATAGGAATGCTATGATATGAAATAAGGCTTTACCTCTAGTGTCATATTTATAGGAATAGCTTTATCTCTATAAAATTTTTGGCAACATGAAAGGTTAACTGAGCTTTTGTTAAATGAGTGTTTTATGATTGTCAATCAACTTGTGAGTAAACCCATCACATGTTCAATCTTCCAAATGGATCCTTTTCCAAGAGGCGTTATCTGAACTAAGATGTTCAATAGAGGAGACGACCTCTCCCAGCCTAATGATAGGGCTACCGAAAGAAGAATCTGCTCGTATCTTCTGAAATGCTGCTTATTTTCCAAACTACCTAATATGTGTTTAAAATATAAATAAAGAAAAGAATAGCAGACATGACACTTAATTGAAAAAAATGTCTATTCTGGTCCCAATTCTTTAAAAATAGATCTACTGAAAAACACACAAGGATTCAGCCTTCTAAGGAAAATTGAAAGCTAAAACATATGACCCCAAATTAATAAGTTGCTATTCCATCACCTCAGGATCAATGGAGCAGAATAATACCGGGCCTCTAATAACAGCTTAGTAAAATGAATGGCTTCAGCCTCGCCATGAATTACTTTAAAGCAGGGGATTGAGGAATGGCAATAAAAACAATCATTGATTTCCATCACTGGCCCTTCGAGAAAGTACAGTATCAGAAGTGAAATATGATTGCATTCTGTTTATAATTGATGCCATGCACAGCTGTACATCACTGACAAGATGGGCCTAAAGAGAAAGCAAAAATAGAACATTTGTGATCCTGGAGTAGAGATGAGATAAGTGAAAAAGCTATTGGGCAAAAAAAAAAAGAGAGAGAAAAACTCTCATTTGATGACTATGATCTTCCAAGTCTCTAGTGTAGTCTCATTAATAACTCATTAACCCAGATTAGCTAGTTCAGGTCCATTAATCAAAATAATATGATTAATAGCACTAAGGAACCTTGGTAGACTTCAAAAAACAAACAAAATCAGTGGTACTTCTCTTTGTTGTTAAGACTCAAATTCTTAAACAGATGTTTAGCTATTCCTGGTTGCTTGCTCTACTGCAGGATAGCCCAGAAATAAGTCTCACGAGGTTTAGCAGGACTTTCTGACCATAGGGTGGAATTTGTACACTTTTACTGGAAACATGCTGAATCCACAACTTCAAATGTAAATGGTTGCATTCCAATGCAGACTTAGATGTGGTTCATTTATAGTGGCACTTTGGGTAGAAGGCAAATAGGTCTAAACAATACCAACCCAACCCAACAGGGAGAGTGAGGCAATGGATGGAAGAAGGAAGATCCAGAGGTGGTATTCAGCAGGTTCTGACCAGTTCTGGGGAACCAGTAGCAGAAATTTTAAGTACTTCAGAGAACCAGCAAATACCATCTCTGACTGGCCCTGCCCCCATCTATTCTCTGCCTCCTGAGTCCCAGCTGATTGGCTGGGTCTTCTTTTGTTGCCCTGCACAGGAGAATGGAGCTGAAAAGCAGGTTAGTGGAGTGGGGAGGGAATGAGATTTGCAGTATCTTTCCCCTGCCACGCGTACCAAGCAACACCACGCCCACCAAGCCATGCCCACAGAACTGGTAGTAAAAAAAATTGAATCCCACAACTTGGAAGATCCATTGGGGTGGGGAAGGGGAGAAGAAGTGGGGAATCACAACAGCTTCCTCTGTGTTCTCTCTGAACATCCTGACTGCTCCTCTCTCCTGTCCAGCACAACTACGTATTCCAGATGGCCTATTTGGGTGTCTACAGTAATTCTGTGCAGAGTGTAGAATAAGAATAGCAGAGGGGGGCGGGGCTGCAGGTTGTGGTGTGAAAAAGCAAGGTGACAGTCACAATGGTGTGACTGAAGCTCTGTCTGTTATTTACAGTATATGCATCACAGGCATAAAACACAGTTGGAACTTTAATTGTACTTTTAGTTGTGATGCATATAAAAAAGGCAAGGCTTTACATGCATTGTTGGTATGCAATTCACATAAAAAAAACAGGTGGAGCTACAATGTGGCCATCATCTTGACTTTTTTGACCATACTCTGCAGACACCCCCAGAAAAAGGACGCATTTATTGTTTATTTTTGTCTTAGGTAGTCAAATGTATTTACACACACATATTTAATCTATCATCTATCATCTATCAAAAATAAACACAATACCAGAATATATTCATGCAAGACTAGAAACAATTAATGAAGAACAGCATCTAATTTAATTTAATTTCACCAATTTAGATGCTGCCCTGATTCCAGCAGACTCTGGCTGGCTTACAATATAATAGCAATAAATACAAAATTAGTAATCAGAAACAAGATAAATAAAGGACCAGAAAAAAACAAAACAACAACAATAACAGCCAGAACACATCCCACAAAGCTCTATCCATCCTAGGGTGGGAGTTACACAGATTTCAGGGGAATATTTGACATAAAAACTAAACCAAAGCAAACCAATAACAGAAGAAAAAAACATATTTTAAAGAATCTAACAGAATTTAAGTTATTACAGCATCTTGTTGCACCATGTTTGCTGTTTTTGATGTCTTACATTTTAACTCGTTATGTTTTATAGTTTTAAAGATGATTTTATATGTTTTTTAATCAGTGGTGGGGTTCAAATAATTTAACAACTGGTTCTCTGCCCTAATGATTTCTTCAACAACCAGTTCACTAAACTGCTCAGAAAGTTAACAACTGGTTCTCCCAACGTGGTGTGAACTGGCTGAATCCCACCCCTGTTTTTAATTGATTGGGTATGGCCCAGTGTTGGTTGAAAAATTGATGGCTGTATAAATGTTTTAAATAAATAAATTTTACGTATGTTAAACATATCAGCAATTTACAAAGGTTATCTTATAATATTATATACTATACTGTAACTATCAAATACAAAAAGTTAAAAATAAATTACCTAATAATATCACAGAATTATTTATTGATTGGTAGAAATGTCTAGCTTTTCACAAGTCCATGCATGGTGGAATATCCCTAATTTTTAACATTTGGTTTGAAGTTATACATCTTTGATAATTTCTCCAATGTCATATACCAATGCTCTCTTAATTTATAAAACATTGTGAATTTCATCACATTTACCTACATTCTCTTCCTTTTGTCTATTTATAATAATAATTAAAATTGGTAGCCCATTTGTTATCATGCAGTCCTGAATTTGCTCTTCTCCAGTTTCAAACCTTACTAAAAGTTTATCCATTTTTGCAATTACATGTTCATAATTTGTACATAATTCATTATCAAATTTTATCCTATGTTGTTCAATTCCAATTGCCCATTTAACTATATTGAATCTTTGTCTTAATTCTGCTTATGAAAACCATTGAAAACTATATCTCTCTGTAATCAATTGTTCTCTTGGCATCACCTTGAGTTCTTACTCTTCCTGTATTAATAAATCTTGGATAAAATGTTACCCATTTTTCTCTATCTGTTATTTCTTTTCTATAAAATGCTTCCTGTGCTGAGACTCATAAAGGTATAAAAAGCAAACAATATTGGATCAAATAATGTTAGAAACAGACAAAAAGCTTATAAAGAAACTATACAATTTTCTATTACAGTAAGTTAACAATGGAAGATGAACAGGTAAAAGGGATAATGATAGCAAAAACTCTGGGAGAGAAACTATAAATTGATAATGGCAACTACTTATAAGGAAAACCTATATAAAATGTTTTATAGGTGGCACTTACCACCAGCAAGATTAGCAAAGATGTTTAAAAACATGTCTGCCAAATGCTGGAAATGTAATCAGACACTGGGGAGGTACTATCACATGTGGTCAACATGTGTGAAAGCAAAGAATTATTGGATAAAAATACATACATGGTTAGAAAAAATGTTAAAACTGCATTTGGATTTTAAGCCAGAAATAGTTATGTTACGTATAGTACCAGAAAAAATATAATAAGGGGAATTTGTATTTAATATTGCATGTTTTGACTGGCAGCAAGAATTGTATTTGCACAGTATTGAAAAAATGAAGAAACGGCGGGAAAAAATGTAATTTAAAAAATATTAGATTGTTTTGAAATAGATAGATTGACATTAAAGATAAAAGAGAAGGAAGATACAGAATATGTTCAAATATGGGATTCATTTCATAAATGGTTGCATAATAAAAGTAGAAATTAGAATCTGGGAAAGCATTAATAATGTATGCAATTGACCCAAACAATACACTATTCACAAAGCACTTATGTATGTTAAATGAAAATGTACAAATAAACAAAAAAGGTATATTTGGGCACAATCTGAGTTTGTATTTATTCCATATTCTTATATGACACTTTTCTCAGTGATGTTTAAAATCTACATTAAGATTATTGCAGAGATATCAGTTCTAAAATATCCAGAGATTTCAGTTCTTTTATTGATGTTTGATACATCCCAATAATACCCACACTAAAATGTACTTAAGTTTTTGGTAAAGATATATGGTGGGTTTATTATGTCAGGGATAGTAATTTATGAAATTTGAGATCAATGAATGAGTGAATGACCTTGCTGGAATTGTGCCAGCTCCTGCTAGGAGATAGAGGTCTCCTTCTTTCTGCAACCATTTAACATCTCTTAAAGCCTAGTCTAGATGATTGGAGCATCCCTGCAAAATGTTTCTTGGAGACTTAAGCAAATGAAAAGGAAGGACAGAATCATAAAAGTCCTCTTCCTAGTGAGATCTATCTGCCGGATACTTTCTGGAGAAAGAAGAAACCATTCAATTGGCATGACTTGAAGTCAAAATGTGGGGGTTCAAAACAGTAAGAACAATTGTTCTTCATATTAGTTTCCATTCTGATTCCTTTTACTTGGGCTCAGAAATTAAAAGTCGGAACAACTTTATCACTAGCTCAAGTAAGTGTAAATATTTCTCTCTAATTTTCCTTTCTGTCTCTTTAATCCAAAAGAGAATCATTTAAGTTTGTTCAAAGCAAACCCAAATCCCAACAATCTGCCCTTCTCTTTAGAGCAGATCAGAGGTGGGATTCAATTTTTTTACTACCGGTTCTGTGGGCTTGGCTTGGTGGGTGTGGCAGGGAAAGGATACTGTAAAATCTCCAGTCAGGGGCAGGGGTGGGATTCTGCAAGTTTGCTATTCACTAGAACTGGTTGTTAACATTCTATGCAGTTCGGAGAACCGGTTGTTAGAAGAAATTACTGCCCTAATCCTGTAAGGAAGGCAGGAAGGAAACATTCTGGTGTTGCTTACAGAAACTGCCTCTCCATTAACCCTTATTACATTCTTGGCAAGACTAAACTTCCTGCCTCAGAAACTTCTCTGGAGTTTTTTTCCCCTCTTTTGCTGGTACTTTGCTTCTGTGGAGTGACCATTTAAAGTCACAATGGCACTGAAAAAAGTGACTTATGATCATTTTTCACACTTATGGCTGTTGCAGCATCCCCACAATCATGAGAGGCCAGGCGAAGAGATCTGTGCCTCGATGTGAGTGATATTGAGTTGGTCACACCCAGCCAATAACATGACCACCAAGCCACGTCCATCCAGTCACATGGCCACCAAGCCATGCCCACCAACCAAACCACGCCCACAGAACCAGTTGTTAAAAAATTTGAATCCCACCTCTGACCATTTGCCGGTATTTGCCAGTTCTCCAGACTCCTCAAAATTTCCGCTACCAGTTCTCCAGAACTGATCAGAACCTGCTGAATACCATTGCTGGAGCAGATGCAACTATTGTGGAGGGGGGAGTCACTAACAAAGGCAAGAACAGTATGTCTTCCCAGGAGACAGGACAAAATTCTAAACCATATGCTCTGCAACAAGAGAGATCAGGTTCAGTGGACTGTTTGCTTTCGATTTCTTTGGCTGGCTCTTCCTCTTTTTGTTTTTAATCAGGACACAAATTCTGGGTGAAGTAGTTTATGAGTTAATGTGCTGCAGATTTCCACCACAGGCCAAAAGGCAAACATACCTTATTTGTCTTCATTTCCCCCTTCACTTTGGAGATTAATTGATTTTTCTATAAATATTTTTTCTTCTTTTCCATTGATGTTGATCCATTGATTTGATAGTTATCTGTTGGTCTCCAGATGTCTATTTCCTGGTGCATTAAGATAATTACTCTCCTTACTGAGATTAACATCAACAAAGGATGGATGGCTGAGCCTACTTCTGACCAGGGTAAGACTTTCAATCTTGAGTCACATTTATTCTATCCGATTTCCTCATCATCCTATAAATTTAAAATATGGTTCAAACTCTATCATTAGTTTTTATTTTTCCTTACATTTTTCAATGCAATCTTTGCAATACATTTATATATTGATAATGTGACTTTTTGCCCAAGCCTTTGACAAGGATAATTGTCATTCTTTAGCTTTCTTTTCTTTGTTCCTGTCAGATGTAGTATTCAGCAGATTCTGGTCAGTTCTGGAGAACCGGTAGTGGAAATTTTGAATAGTTCAGAGAACCGGCAAATACAACCTCTGACTGGAGATTTTACAGTGTCCTTCCCCTGCCACGCTCACCCACAGAACCAGTAGTAAAAATATTTGAATCCCACCACTGGTTCCTATCCAGGTTTATTTTCTCTGCCATCTCTGTACCTTTCTTTTGTGATCCTTTTGCAGTTTTGTACTGTTATTTGTTTTGAAATGGTTTTAACAATTTGTACACTATCGAGAGTCACTGGGAGGAAGCATATAAGTTTAATAAATTATTATTGTTATTGTTATTTATAGTCTTGAACATAAATCCCCACAATGTATACATTTCTGTATTTCTCCTAATTTTTAGATTGAACCTTTTCTAATTTTTTTTTACAAAAAAACCATTGAACACTATATTCTTTTTGAGTTCAGTGGGCTTGATGTTGTCAGCCCAAAGAATGCCCAGGTATCTGCAGTGATTGTCTTCATTCAGACTCTTGATATTATTTCTACAGGGCATCTTGATTTCTTTGGTTTTTACTATTTTTGTCCTGTTGATGGTAATGGTGGCACATTTGTCCAGTCCAAACTCCATTGGTTGTATATGCAGTGTTGAGCAATGATTCCTGTTCGGATGGTGTTTTTCCGTATAGCTTCAGATTGTTCCTGTAAAGAAGGTGGGATAATTTGGCAGACATTTTGATGTTTGATAGCCATGACCTGACTTGTTCAGTATTGTTGACAGAGGAATCAGTACAACAACAAACAGTAGTGGCGATAGTGAGTCTCCTTGAAAGATTCCGTTTTTTTAATGTTAACCTCTCCCAGTCTGTCACCATTGACCAGCAACTGTGTCTTCCATTATGTCATTAATCTTTACACAAAGCTTCTGATGTTATTATTATGGTTGGTCACACAGTCAGCCAGAGGTTTAGTTTAAATTTGGCATTTCTGTCCCTCCCAAAGATTTGAGATAGGCAGATGTATCCCACACAATAACCAAGCCAATCAAAATATAAGAGAAATGCCATGCTGGAGCAGCCAGTTTGGAATATTTGTTCTTCCAGATTTGAAGGTTTCAAGTTCTATCAGCCCTGACTAGCATGTCCACTCACAAAGAACTGTCAGAGTACATTATGGTAATGATAGCCAAGAGCATATAAACAGCTTCCAAACTGGAAAAACAAATTAGACTAAAAGGACGAATAGTCTTAAGAAGATAAGGGAGCTTCCTGAATTAATTTTTCAGCCTAATCACATTTTTTACAGGATGTCAACATATCTAGTTATAAAATTACTATTAGAAATATGAGAAAATAACAATTCTATTAACCCAGATAATTCAACCAATCTAAATAGCTAAATAATCTGAATAAAAATAGCTATGTCTGTTCATATCAAGCTAAAATCCAATGCAAAACTTTTGTATGGTGGCAGTAGATTCTGGAAGTTATGTCCCCAAAGCCAAGAAAGCTGTAGCTTGACCTAATGTAAAGGAACGTCCTATATCTTAGGGTCTCTTCGAAAAGTGTGCTGTGCTGAAGTCCAAGTTCAGCATATACGGTATAAAGTCAATAAAAATAATTATATTCAGACCTGCAGCTATTGTGTATATCATCCAATCACTATAAACAACATTAATCCATCCCAGTGCAAGAGGCTGGATGCAAAAGAGATTGTGGATTTATTTCTGCTTCAGAGCATAAAAGACATTCCATCATTCTGGAATCTTTCTCATTCACAATTCCATCTTTAGTTTCTCTCCCATATCTCATAGTTTCAGCACACCATATCAAGTATCAGATTTATTGAGCAGTCTGTGATGCAAGCGGCCCATAAATAATTTCACACAAAATGAGGATGGATTTTAAACTGCCACACCCATAGCTGTGGAGAGAAGAAAACCGCACGCACAAGAAATGTGTAAATATTGATAACAGGGAAATTATAATGGGGAAAAAATTAATTATATGAAAAGATGAAGGATTTTTTGAACATTCCGTTATTCTGCTCACGCCAAGAAAATATTTTTAAATCATCAAGTCAATCACATACATAATTTTTTAAAAAGATATTATTTGAAAAGGAAATATAAAGAATCATAAAGGAGAAAAAGAAAAAAAATGATATTGATAGATAAGGAAAAGAAAAAAAATCAGCAAAACATTATTAAAAACATACTAGCTTACCAATTACAGTATACTCTTCCCTCCCATTGAGTCCCAACTGTTAATTATGGTCCATGTATTTATAAGTGTGAAGAATTATTTCCAATTTCTATTCCTTTCATTTATTTATTTTTCTTTAGAAAACATATAAAACATCCTTAGAAAACTTGTCTCCATTATATTTCACATATTACACAACAGGGCAAGCCTAGATTCTTAGTTGTTTTCTAAGGAAAAATAACATTTTTAGAATCTAGGATCTAGGTTTGTTGTGTAATATGTGAAATATAATGGAGAAATGTTTGTTTACAATATTATTACAGTAAGCGTTGAATGCTGGGGTGAAACTCTTCTACTTTAGGTGACTGGAAAAGCAAAGAGATCTTGCATGATTAAATTTATTTTTAAAAGCATAAGGAAATGTAGGAACCTCAGGAAAAGAAAAAGTACTGTTAAAAATTCTATCATGTTTTGAACTAACCTTCTATTTATAAGAACTATAGCCTTTACGCTATTAAAGATTCATGGTAAAGATAGCTTTAAAAAAAGAATCAAGGCAGTATAACGTTTTAAAGCTGATAACCAGGGGTGGGATTCAAATTTTTAACAACCGGTTCTGTGGACATGGCTTAGGTGGTGGGCATGGCTTGGTGGTCATGTGACAGGGTGGACATGGCTTTGTGGTCATGTTATTGGCTGGGTGTAGCCAACTCAATATCACTCACATTGAGGCACGCATCTCCTCGCCTGGCCACTTATGACTGTGGGGATGCTGCAACAGTTGTAAGTGTGAAAAACGGTCATAAGTCACTTTTTTCAGTGCCATTGTAACTTAGAATGGTCATTCCACACAAGCAAAGTACCAGCAAAGGAGGGGAAAAAAACTCCAGAGGTGTTCGTGAGACAGGAAGTCTAGCCCTGCCAAGAATGTAATAAGGGTTAACGGAGAGGCAGTTTCTGTAAGCAACTCCAGAATGTTTCCTTCCTGCCTTCCTTACAGGATTAGGCCAGTAATTTCTTCTAACAACCGGTTCTCCAAACTGCTTAGAATGTTAACAACCGGTTCTAGCGAATAGATGTGAACTGGTAGAATCCCATCCCTGCCCTCCCTCCCTCCATTCTTCCCTCCCCGCCTCCCTCCCTCCCCACCCCACCCCAACCCTGTATTTAAAACTAGAATACAGAATAACAGTTGGACAATACAGAAGAGACCTTGGACAAGCATGAGATCCTATACTATTCCGGACACATGGCTGCCAAATTCTTTCTTGAATGCCTCCAGTGATGGAGCACACAACTTCCAAAGATAGGCCATTCCACTGATTAATTGTTCACACTGACAAAAATTTTTCCTTAATTCTAGTTAGGCTCTAGATAGTTTCCATCCATTACTTCTTGTACTAACTGCTTGTCTTATCCATAGGTGCTTTGGAAAATAGATTGACCTCCTCCTCTCTGTGACAGCCCCTCAAATACTTATGCCAGCCCTAGACATTCTCTCTGTTAGACTGGACTAGTAATGGCTAACCTTTTTGGCACCAAGAGCCCAAAAGCATGCACACCCCCAAAATGCAACATGTGCACATGCCCCATGCATGCACCCTGCTCCCCCACACATGCATGCAAAATCCCCCCATGCAACCCACTCCCACGCATGCACAGCAGAGACCCGAAGACCAGCTGGCCATCAGGAGGCACGTGTATGCATGAGCAACAGAGCTGAGCTGGGGCGAGGGCTTGCATGCCCAGAGAGAGGGCTCTGTGTGCAACCGCTGGCACGCGTGCCATAGGTTCGCCATCAAGGGATTAGACATTCCTGGTTCCCCCAACTGTTCATTGTATAGTTTAACCTCCAGCCCTCTAATCCTTTTTATTCCTACACATGCCCACCCTCTGACAAGGACATAGGAACAGGAGAATTGTTCAGCAAGAGGACTTGGTAGTCTGTTCTCTAAACTGAATGCCTTGCAAGATTAATATCTAAACTGGCTTAGATTCAAGCCAACAAACATTTTAAATGTGTTAGCATTTTCTCTGTTTGACATTGTTAGGAAACAGCCAGATTCATTGGCTTTAAAATGCTAATGGCAATGAACAGATAGAGGATTTGCAAATCCCAGCAGAGTTGGGCAGCAACAGCTTAAACAATAACAGCAGATACACCTTTAAATGCCACGGGCATAGAATAGGGTCAGCTTTAAAGGGCATAGGAAGGAACTTCCTAGGTCAATCTTTATGCAAAATGGTATACAATTCCATTCCAAGGGTTGCGCCACTATTTACTTTTTGTTTGCTTCTAAGTTGCAACTGCCCAGTTCAGCAGAGAACTTTCCACTTGCAAACTCTGACTTCAGAAACTGTGCATTCAGTCGCGAGGATTTGAATGCCCTTTAAAAGACATTTGGTCTTTCATTGTGATAACTGCAACTTTTACATTTGTATTTATTTTCTTAGCTAAGTTACACTATAATTGGAGATGATGACCTTCTAGAATCAAAAATTGAAATTGCAAGAGAGAGAGAAAGAAACAGGAATGAAAATACAGATATAGCCCCACAGAATACAGTAGCTGCAGCCTTCATTCAGATATATGCAGTTCCCATAGGTCACCAAAACTGAGCACCATGCAAAGTCCTTCCTTTTTCATTATGAATAATGTCCTAATGATTTTCTTTTATCATCAAAAAGGGAGAGGGAAATTGATGGAGTCCGGTCAATGCTCGATTGAATAGCCAATGGGATTCCAATACAATGTCATTTGGTCAGATTTGTACATTTAAATATTCCCCTTGGAAAGAATAAATTACCATTCGACTTACCTCTTAGCCAGCTTCTTTTTAGATTCTTGTATAATTTCACTCCAAGTTCTCTGATGGCCTTAGCACTCAGAAATGATATACAGCAAACTCTGCTGGGATTTGCAAATCCCTGTGTTTGTTCATTCCTATTAACATTTAAAAGTCAATGAATGTGGCCGTTTCACACCAATGTCAAACAGAGGAAACATTAACATTTTAAATGGGCATAGACAGACTCTTACAGTGTCACCATAATATTTTGCAAGAAGATACCATTCTGGATATTCTTAGACTGTGATTCCAGCAACCACCACTATTGGCCATATGAATTTGGACTGGCAGGATAGGTTTAATGACATCTGGAGCACCAGTCATGGTCCATTCCTATAGTAGAGGCATCCATCTACATCAGAAGTGTCAATCTCACAGCCTGGGGGCCAGATGCGTCAAGCCCATTTTAGCGAAGGGGGAAAAATTGTGATACTCACATCGCGAGTTTCATAGCCCTGATCTACATCCATATTATTTTATATCTAAAACTTGCTTACTTTGCAAGACACTTCTGGGGAAGTTATGAATATTGAAAAATGTTTTCTTTGAGTGGTGATGACTTTGCATTCTTTGAGACTGGAGATGACAATTTGTGAGTTTTGAAGGAACAGTAATGATGTTGTATCTTGATCAGTACAGAAAGCTGATGGCATCAGTATTGTGAGGTTCCTAGATAAGGTTCTGATTGACTTATTTGATTCCTATTTTGAACCTGTTCTAGATAACAATAGCAATAGCACTTAGACTTATATACCTTTTCATAGTGCTTTACAGCCCTCTCTAAGTGGTTTACAGAGTCATCATATTGCCCCAATCATCTTGGTCCTCATTTTACTGACCTTGGAAGGATGGAAGGCTGAAGTCAACTTTGAGCCTGGTGAGATTTGAACTGCCAAATTGCAGTCAGTCAGCAGAAGTAGCCTGCAGTACTGCACTCTAACCACTGAGCCACCATAGCTCTGATATGAATTTTCTTTTCATCCTATTATATTCTTACTTAAGTATGTTGCATGATTGAAATATGTATACTGACAAATGAGAAAGGATAAAAGATGAATTCAACAGTTGTTTGGAATGTGTCCCCATATGGTTAGGCTCACCAATTTGCTTAAACAAAGTCAGGAACAAAAATAAGCGTAAAAGAAAATTTGTTTGCAATATCCTGAAAAGAGGAGAGGGTGGGAAATCAAGCTAATTTACAATTATGTTAATTGTTGGAGCAATCTGATTTTTCATGTGTGATTGTGTGTGTGTCCCTGCGTGGATATTTTTGTTTTGTTGAATGCATTAAAAACTAAACCTCTTTAGAAGATTTTTTCACCCCACAAATTCTTCAGGAATAGAAATGCATGACTGTCTCTTTCAAATGTTCACATAAACATATGAATGTACAATACAGATAACCTTTGACTTAGGACAACAATTGCGATCAAAACTTCCATTGTTAAGCAGTGTGGTCATGAAGTGAGCCACAACCAATTTTAAGAACTTTTTTGCTGGTTTTGATGTTAAGCGAATCTCATCAATCCCCCCACATTGACTTTATTTGTTAGAAGTCCACTGTGAGGGTAGCAGATGGTAATCATGTGACCCCAGGATCCTGCAACGATCATGAATACATGCCAATTGCCAAGTCCCTGAATTTTGATCATGTAACTGTGTAGACACTGTGATGGTCATAAGGATAATCGTAAGTCATTTTTTTCAGCACCATCATAACTTCAACTGATCGTGAAATGAATAGTTGTAACTCAAGGATTATCTGTAGCATCCTCCTCTCCCACCTAATTTGTTTCTTGTTATTGACTGCCCAGTTTTGAGGAGTTATTTTTATGCTGTTGGGGAAAATTATCCAAAGGTGACAGGATTATAGATGATTTTGGAGTAGTTATTGAGGAATAGGTGTCTTTAAAATACAATTTTAAACTGGAAGTCTAGATGGAAAACCTATTTCATATCAAAGGCAATAATGGTGTAGTGTTATCATTTAATTACTGAGACTGTAACTGTAAATAAATTCACATGTTTAGTTCTAGATTATTTTTAAACTACTGCTTACACTGCTGTAAACTCTGCTTTAAGAAGATGCCTAAAGCATATTTACAGAATATAAAAACAATTAGCACTTTGGTCATATTTTAATTTATCACAATGATTTAATATTGTGTAGAATTGGGAAACAATTTATGTGGCGGAGACTAATGTGTCCTTGACTCTTATTTTCCATTCAGGTATTCTAGTACAATGTCACAAAAATAGCAGGTGTCACTATTGCACATAGCGATATGTCTCCTCAGCTCAAACCCATTGAACTAATGACACTGGCTGAAAAACAACTATCCATTAAAAAATACCTTCCAGCAGACATAGTTCATGCCCTTTATTGGGGGCCAAATGGTTGTCTCTCTTCCCCCTAAAATTACTTTTATCTACCACACAGCAAAGTGATTTATATAAATTGCAAATTTGCCATATGGATATAATTGGTGGAGCCCAGTGCTTCTTGTAGGCTAAAGAGTGGAAAATTTTACTCACTTGCTTCCTCATAGAATAAATCTCTTAGTGAGTCTTAGGCAGAATAATTTGAGTATTCAGACAGGATTCTGGACCTAAGGAAAGTGTTAATATGTAGCTGGTAATTACTGCCATTTATTACAATGAATCTTGCTCTGTTGTTGAATTTATTTTATTTATTATTTTATTTATATACTGCCTTTATTATTCTTTATTTTTTAAAAAACCTCAAGGCATTGAACATATCTAACATTCCTTCCTTCTTCTATTTTCCTCACAACAAAAACCTTGTGAAGTGGGTTGGGTTGAGCAAGAGTGACTGGCCCAAAGTCACCCAACTGGCTTTCATGGCTAAGGTGGGACTAAAACTCACAGGTCTCCCAGTTTCTAGCATGGTTCCTTAACCACTAGACCGAAGTGTATTTTCTACCTATTCTATATCAGCATAAAGTTTGCTGTGCCCCTTTTTTGATCCCTATCCTACCTCTGTTGCCTCTGGTTCAAGTCCCTGCAATCATCTGATTCCCTCAGAAGGCTATTATATTTTATACACCTTAAGACTCTCTTTGGGTATTGTCAGAATAAATGGAATGATAATTCTTATAATGCTAGTAGAGATCCCCAAACAACTTAAGTCTGTCTCACTCATAGAATGGGCATGAGATGAAGGTAACAACAAAGATGCTGCCAAAGTATGCTTCTGCCATGATCAGATGAAAGTGGGGAAAGACACAAAGTCCTGCAGTGACCATAAATGGCTATGGATACATATAAAGTTCAAGGATGACCAAAAAATCTCTTCTGAATACTGAACTAAAAACTCCCATAGCTGTTAACGGATAATTCTTCTTTGGCAAATAGTGGGTTGCTGAAACGGTTTCCCCATCACTGTCTTTTCATTCACTTCTCATTTTCCCTTAAGCAAATAGCCATGAATGTCAATGCCAATTGTCCCAGTAATAAGTCAGGAGGACATGAATTATAGTCTTTCAAACCAAAGAGATCAGCAGATAAATGGACCCAGTAATCTGATCTGTTTGTTGATTAATTCATTCTTAATGTTGCTAATTTTCTCCATGCTTAAGCAGGCTTCCGGACTGTTAATATTTCCACTGATATTATCAATAGGCATAATTCTTTGCTCTGATTAGAAATTGTCATAGGGATCGCATTAGGAAAGGAAGTGCATTATGCCAGAATTGAACTTGAAGACAGTACCAGAATGCCAGTAGAGGCTAAAGAATTATCATTCCATTTATTCTGACAACACCCAAAGAGAGTCTTAAGGTACATAAGTATAATAGGCTTCTGAGGGAATCAAAGGGTAGCCTTAGGTTAGCCACTCCCTAGAATCTCCCAGAATCTCATCTGTTAGAGTGAAAGTGGTAAAAGTTTAGTCTGGCAAGATTCGGTTTATTGGGTGTAAGCAAATAAAGAACTGGATGAACTGTCTATGTCATTCTTGGGCTGGACCCAATATGTTCTTCTGGACCACTCAAAGGAACATTAATAATTTAGAAACAAGAGGACATAAAAGTTCTAGCTTTGGGTCATTTTTAGATTCTGGACCAGACATGATTGGAGGTGAGTAGCTACCACCAAAATCCAGACATTTCTCTTGTAAGAATGGGCAATTGTTTGGCCTTGAGACTACTAAATGGAATATTAAAAGTAGTGTGCAAATAGGTGCCATCCACACACAAATATTTTTCTCTCATGCATATGCATATAAAACCTACCAACTTCGCTTCTGCACTCATACCCCTCTAATACAGAATGGTACAACAACTGATTCTAATCTGATCATCATAAGCAGATCCTGAAAACCAAATAGAGTGATCATTTGTTAATTACACTTCTGATTTCCAGGAGTTATTAGTAGTGGGAAGTCACTACATCTATCTGTCATTACAGTTCCCACTATACCTAACTGTCAGTTAATTAAATTATCATCTGCCTGGCAAAGGGCAGCGTTTGTCCTTCCTATCATTAATAATTATCTATTTTCTGGTTCTCTCCTAATTATGCTGATCAAAGGCCAGTGGGAAAACTGGACAAGGATCTTCACGGCTTTATAGATCACATATCTGAGATGTCATCTGAGTTTGCTCCCTGTTTACCTAAGGAAAAAAAGATTAAAACACATCACCTCCAGCAGCCAAGACCTGGATAAGCAGCCAATACTTGGATAAGCAGGGATTAGCCCCAAGTAACAACTGAGCAGAAAATAATATCCTAATCAAGAAACCAATAGGCAAACACCATGCCCCTACCCAAAAGCAGGCAGAGCCAGCTGCAGTATATAAACAGGAAGCAAACCTCACAATCACTTGCACTGATGATTATGATACTAAGTGGGTAATTAAATATCTGCAAGCCAACAACCAGCCCCAGAGAGCACCAAGAACTCAACTGTTCAACCCTGAGCTATGTAGAGCACGTTCTCTTCTATTAAATTCAATCTGTGTACTTATGGATATTACACACACACTCTCTTCTTCCAGTGACTCTCCTCAAGAAACCAGCAAGATCCAGGAAAGCACTGTTCTGGAAGCAGGTCAGAACACTGTTGTCTCTCTAGAGACAAATTAGCTGACCATTTCCAGTATAACTGAATTATAAATGCTGACATTTGTGCAGCACTGGAATTGCATGAAAGCAACTGCCTCTTGAGCTTGCATCCCTCTTCTCCTACCTAAGAGAAGCATTATTGAATTAGTTAACTAATGATCATTCTATTTCAGTGGTGTCAAACTCGTGTCATCATGGAGGCATCATGTGATATATCGCAACTTTTCCCTTTCGCTAAACTGGGCATGGCCAACTCTTGACATATCCAGCCCACGGGCCACAAGTTTGACAGGCCTGCTCTATTTGGTTTCAGGATATCCTTATGATCACCAGATTGGAAATAGTTGTTGCATTATTCTTGTGTACATTAGTACCTTCAGAGATACAGTTGTAATTTGTGAGAAGGCTTTTGTCACGACTCCAAGGTGATTCCCATAATGGTTCTGTGGAGCTGCAACAACAGAGTCCATGGTCCTACCCTACCTTGGTCTTGTGTCTGCTGCAGGATTGACGTGGGAGTGTTTTCACACAATGCCTGGACTGTACAGTGCTCTGTGGCTGTGATGTCCGATTAATTTAGTCAGTGTTTTCCCTATAGTGCAGGATGGCGAGTGCAGATGGAGCAGCTTGATGACATCAGATGTCGAAAAGATGCCGGCGGCGGAATGTGGCTTATTGAAAGAAGCAAGACTGTCCGTGTAGAAATCATTGGGTGTTGTGGGTGGTGGATGGTGTCGGTGACGGGGATATAGGTGTTAATGATGTTTGGTACATAACCTGTATATCAATGCAATGGATGCATTGATTAGGTAATTAGCTAATGTATGACATGCATAAATACAGCTCTGTCTGCAGATGAAGCTAGAGCTGACTTTAAACTATTATGCTTCATTGTTACTCAATGTTTTGGAATGGAAGAAGAATAAAAGCTCACTACTTGTTCAGTATGAGTGGTCTTTTTCATCACTAAATCCAGAAGAACCGCTGAAAGCTTTTTTCAGTGATGGTACTCACTATGTGTTGGAATGTGATGGTTATGTGTAGGATTTCCTGCTTGTGGGTGGGGGGGTGTTGAACTAGATGATCTACAAGGTCCCTTCCAACTCTGTTAAAGAGAGAAAATGTAGGTTTATTAAGTATTAGGTCATGAAACCTAATTTAGTAATGTTTTATATAAAACAATGATCCTACTGTTCTTTCATCTGGTTGATAGTTTTGAGATGAGCCTTATGTGCTGCATTTGTCTTGGTGAAAATGTGTTTCAGTAATTGTATATTGATTTTATGTTTTAATATTGTCTTAGCTGCTTTGAGTGAAAGATAATAAGAGAAGCAAACATGGCATTATCACCTTTAATATTAACCTTCATGTCTTCATGTCTCCCAGGCATAAGTAATCCTTGTCCAAGGAATCAAGAGAAAGGTTTTGTCATTGTCACAGTGACTTTCCTTTAAGTATTTTCAGTACTTTTCAACACCTGCTTTTCAGTACTTTCCTCCCATAATTAAAAACAACAGCAGCAGCAACAACAACAAAACAACCAGATTTGCAAATGCAGTCACTACAACAGAAAAAGGTGCACAGCATTGAAAACTCTGGACAACCAAAAGGATAAAGTAAACCCTGGACTTCCCAAACATGATTCTCTACATAGCCAGGACAATCCATATTTGGAATTTAATCCTGTCCTGACTTTGTGATCTTAGATGCCATTTTCATAGAAATGTTGATCTGTTTAACCGTTAGCATTCTTGCATGGCTGCTCCGGCTCAGCTTTGACTGTTAATCATCAGGCTGATTTTACCAAAGTAGGCTGCAGTGAAGATCTATTACTATGTATTATATAAGTTTATGTATATGGGTTCAAAAATCAATGCTGCTGCATGCCCTAAAGTAAATGTATGGAGTCTTAATTCAGGAACCATCTACTTGCATGTGAAAGTAAAATAAATTTATTTGTCAGTCTGAGAAGACTTTTCCTGAATGTCACAAAGATGCCAAGTGTGACTGTAAATTGGGGGCTTTTAATGTGGTAGTCTGCACTTACTGGGAACCAAGGCAAGGTAAATTTATGGGAGATATAAGTTACAATCACTCGTGTCATTTGGAATGCTCTATTTCCTGGGATGGGGCAGTAAAGATGTAAAGGACAATTATACTGGCTAAAAACGGAAATCATTTACACTGCCGGCTCTCTATGACACGGAGAATTCCCTGTGCTGCTTCTTCCATTTTTTCCACTTCTATCATAGCAACTCCTGGATTCATGATTTTCAGTCTTACTTAATGCTGTCGCAAGCAAGCAGTGGTTATATTGAGTTAGCACCTGGAAGCCTGAAAAATATAATTATTATGCTTCCTAACAGTAAGGGATCTTCATGTCTGGTGCTGGTGGGTTTGGGAAGCCTTGCATATCCCCATGATCCCAAAACTTATGCTGCTGTACTTTGCAGGCTGACAGTAAGAACCAGGCCTTGTCTGAAGTCCACAGTATCCCAGTCTTCTTCCACCTTGTTCTCCTTCAATAAGGTGAATTTCCAAATCAGCAAGGAATAGTTCTATATGAGCTGGGTCTAGTTCTCAGAAAATTTAACTGCTCTTTTGAGCTCCCTTTTTAATTCAGGAGTTGGCACCCATAATCAGTTGCGATCCATATTTGCTACGTCACCATAATCTGTCTGTTTGTCCATCTTCTCTCTCTCTCTCTCTCTCTCTCTCTCACACACACACACACACACACACACACACACTTATAATGTATGTACATATTGAATTCACCAGGGATTCATTTACTAGATATAAGAGTCTGATTTGCCTCAAAACTACCATCATTTCAGTGTTGTTTTATTTTGAAAAAGAAATTATATAAATCAAGAACTTGGCTGCAAAGTCTTATTTGCAGCATGAAGAACTTTTTTTTTTAGGAGTAGGTAATAAAATGTTGGAAAGCCAGATTTGCAGTTGGATTGCTGACATCACAGAACTATCTTGCAAAAACATTACCTTCTCTGCTGCCACCGCAAATATATAATGTGGCATTTTGAAACCACTATAAATCAGTTACTCCTTTTGCTCAATCAGAGAGAGACTGAAAATGATTGGATGGTCAAATTTAATGGCTATGTTCTTTCACTTGCTAGATTATGAGTGAGCATTTCTCAGTGACCTTTTACTAGCATTCAAATGGGAATCGTGACAATATGCTGAACAGAGAAGACATCCATCTAAAACACCAAAAATTGAGGGAGGAAAAAGAACACAAATGTCCACTAGGTAGTGAAATGTGGTCCTAATCAATGAACTGGAGAGAGAGAGAAAGGAATGAACATCAAACATGATGGGGAAGAACTCAGAAAGGACAAAGCAGGAGTTAGCTATTGAGTGCAACTTCTGGGGGGTGGGGAAGCAAACTAAAAGCTATAAGCAGTTCCTACATTTTAGTTATTGTAAATATGTTAGGCAGACCAGCTGGATGCTGGATGGCTTTGATTACAACAATGAATGCACCTCAAAGAGACCTAACCAGCCAAAGACTGATGATCTTGGAGAGAATCTATCCATCTGGTTGCTGAGACTAGACAATGATTTATTCAATGGCACTGAATTTAACCATCCATCCATCAAGTTCTGCTAAGGTAGTTTAGCAAAAACTCTTGGACCATTTAAACAAAGAGACCCTTGGGAGTCAGATTTCAGAAGAAAAAGAATACGCATTTCTGGGACTGAAGCACCTTGCAAGAATTCAAGCTGAGCATTTTCAGACAGCCATCCATTGCATAAGATATAGGCCTTCTTAAAATGCATTCTTATAACCTCTTTGAGGCTTTTCCTCCTTTTGGAATTGATATCCCTGCCTCTCTGCTCAAAAAACTGTCCAAAGTCTCCAGCAATAATGAAGAGAAAGAGAAACACAGAACCATAATTAAAGCATCATTGAAACTACGATCATAATGCGTCAATTTGAAATTACAATCGGCCCTCAATCTGGAGTGTTGCTGGAGGAGAGGGCCATGTTTCCTCAATGCTTTTGTATGTACAGATGATATCTTTGCCAACTACATACTGAACTGGCAGATGGTTGAACATATAGATTTATTATACTCCTGAAAAATTCCTAGACAACATTACTTTGTGGGAATTCTAATTGTCTGGGTTGAATTTCAAAGCAGCCCCTCAAGCAGAAGGTTGAATGGATAAATTATATGACTGGGAAATAGTAAAGAGGGCTGACTCTTACTTAAAGCCATTTGGGATCCCATTTAGCTTTTATTTGTTTTTTTAAAGATCATGAATTGTTAAGAAAATATAGGATTGTGGAGTTTCATCCCACGTCTGCAGCATGACCAGTGGAATTATCCAGTACATTTTAAGATGCATGGCTGCTTGGTGGAATCGAAGAGAAGATGAAGGGCCAAGCCCTGGAATAGGAAAAAAGAAATACATATCATTATAGATGCTATAATAATCTACGACATAAGTAGTAATACCATATACATTTATACAAGGGCAGTAAACAATCATTTTGATTAATGGCATCACAAAATCAGCAAATCCCATAAGATGCTGATGTTATCAATTCATAAACTTTTATCAGAAATGACATGATCAGCCATCTTCTCGGGAAGCCTGAAGTTAATTATTAAGAGCTCTAATCTTATCTGTACTGACTGGGGTTATCTCACGTTCTTTGGTAATCCTGTTACGTATTTTTTGAGGCTTTTAAATTCAGTCTCATAAATTAACAAGTCCTGATTTGGAGTGTTTTTGAAGCAAATAAATCAAGTATCCACTTTTCAGGAGAATCCTTTTCTTCTTTTCATTCCAATACGATTTACTAGATTGAAATGGGACCTTGTTTGTTTAGCTACCCAGTTAGTTGTTTAGCAATATGTTGAGGTTATTTAGTTAGTTGTTTAGCAATATGTTGAGGTTGTTTCAACTCAGTCCTGTAGTATGGTTTCCCGACAAACAATATTATAAAGAGTCATTGATAGTGAGATGGTGGCATATAAATGTAATAAATAATAACAATTTTAAGTTTATGTTTCCCTGCTGTAAAGGAAATTTGAATCATTGACCAGGTAGGAATATAGATAACCCAAAAAGGGAAATTGTGGCTGTTGGTGTGTAAATGCTATCTAAGGAACAAGTTGTTTGTTTGTTGATAGAATTTTATTTCTTCCCTTTATTACTTAAGAAGTAACTCAATGTGACAAACATACATAATACTCTTTCCTCCTTTTATGAATCAAAGCCTTCAATAACACAAGCATACTGGGCCTGTCTCAAGGCACATGTGATCTGTTCTTCTTGATGCATCACAGTACCAATGTTCAACCTGATTGTTGGGGTAAATAGGAAACATGGGTTGTACAATTTTTGCTAGAATAAACTTTTTCATTCTAGAGCCCTTCAGATGAGTTAGAAATATAACAGTCTAACCATGACTATATTACTATATTGGAATATTGGGAAATGTAGTCCCCAACATGTTGGTTGGGGATACTTACACTGGAATAACTATAGATCTTAAGCAGCAAATCCTAATGTTTTACAGTTCAGGATCCATCAATCTGCATCTACAAGCCATTTTTAGAAATTTGCATATTCATTCTCTGTCCTATGTGTTTCCGGCACATTTAAGGTAATGCCACTTTAAAAATGGTACTCAAACAGAACTGTTTTTCCGATCAACTTGAAGGACTGCCACTCATGAACAGGTGATAAATCTAACCAGGATGGTAAGGAAAAAGACTTCCAATTTACTCACCTGCTTTTTACAATAACTTGTAATTAATTTGGAAACAGAGTTGATTTTTCACAGAATAAATGAGTTTTTGCTAGAGAATGATTGCACCAATCACCATTATTGATTATAGTTTATTCTACACAAATGTAATAGCTATTGATATTAGCTTCTGATATCCTTCTAGGATATGCAAAGAGCGTGACTTAAAATGTTTTTTTTCCAGTTTCCCCAATTATTAATAAACAAATCAATGAAACTTATATTCCTAGAAATTTGGGGGAATATTCTTTTGATATTTTTAATTTTAAAAACATTCTTGCATTTACTTGTTGCTTTAAAATAATTTTCAAAGATTACCTTAGTACTCATTTCCACAATTATATAAACAATCAGTTTCCTCTCACCCATTCTTTGAAGTCTACAATATGTTATTTCAGCCAGTAAGAATCAGATGGGATTTGATGCTTTTAAATTCCATTCCTCCATCCAGATGATAAATTTACTATAAGAATAGACAGAATAAAACAACAACATGATTCAAAAACATGATAATTACTTAGATTATGATTAGATTAGTTTTTAATAGTCTCCATGTCAAATACTCCTTTTCCCTATTCAAACTGACTCAGATTTTTTTTCTCATTTTCTTGTACAATATTTACTTTATAAACTGACATTTATCACAAGTGGTAGTCTCTAGCTTATTTTGCCTGATCTTAGAAAAGCTAACCAGAGTTGGATCTAGATTTGTTATTTGTATTTGGATGGAAGACGAGGCAGAAATCTCAGGATTCTGGGCCAGAATAGAACTGAGGAAATATCCTGAATACAGCTACTGTACTGAGGCAAAGAAAACTGCATATAACCACACTGACAAGAGGTAAGCGCAGGTTGAAGGAAACTTGATTTTAACTGTAATAGAAGTTTAGACTGGGAAATTTGTCTTTAGATCAGGGGTCTCCCAGGCTTAAACTTGCCAAGGTTGGAGACTCGTGCTTTAAATCATAACTACACAGAAATATTTGAGTAAGACAATGGTTCTAGTAACCTCCATCATCATGCTTTTTAACACAGGCAGTCCTTGAGTTACAACAGTTTAATTACAATAGCTGCAACTGTTTGAAGTTACAATGGCACTGAAAAAAGTGACCTATGACCATTTTTCACACTTTATGACTATTGCAGCATCCCCAGGGTTACGTGATCAAAATTTGGGCACTTGGCAACTGACTCATGTTTATGATGGTTGCAGAATCCCGGGGTCATGTGATCACCTTTTGCAACCTTCCGACAAGCAAAGTCAATGGGGAAGCCAGGTTCACTTAACAACTGTGTAATTAGCTTCACAACTGCAGTGTTTCTCTTAACAAGTGTCTCGCTTACCAACAAATTTTGGGCTCAATTGTGGTTATAAATTGAGGGCAACCGGTATGTTACTGTTGGTATTTCAAATAAGAAACTTAAAAAAAAACAACTTTAAGAGATTTTTCATATAAGATGTGCATGCAAGCTTCTCTGTACGTACAAACTGTGGGGATATTTCACACCAGAATGCCAAGCTTAAGACCTCATAGTCTCATATAGTCATCCTGAAGACCAGAACAGACCCCTGAGAATTAGTCACAAAGTTGCTCTCATACTACATTAATTCAGTTATATTTTAATTTCATCAAATAAGCTCAATTTAAGCTTAATTTCATATAACCTTAATTTAAGTTTTCTTCTGCTTGTGCTTAATTTGAGTTTTCTTCTACTTCCTTGACCTGGTTCTGCCTAGTTTTGGAAATGCAGTCTCTGGTGAGCTGTTAATGGGCAATTTCAGCCTTCAACTCAAAACATATTAAAAAGTGTAGAACAGGGAGGACTGGAATAGAGCTTTTAAAGGCTCAACTTTTACAATATGTGATAATATTCATATAAGACAATATATGAAGGAATATCAATCTCCAGTCCTAAATGGACTCTGTCCTGGAATGCTGAGAGACTTGATGATGGTCTCTCTGAATCTTTATATTTGAGAAATGTTGACAAGCTGGTGAATGCCAGAGGTCTGAAAAAAGACTAATATTAATTGACCTTATTCAACAATGGGAAAAAGGAGACTCCATGGAACTTGAGCAGACCACAAAGAGCTCTATTAGTTTCAAAACAAGTTAATTGTTTGATATGTTTCAAAACAATTTAAATACTAAATCATGGATGGATTTGTCAAAAATATAGTCTTTCCAGACTAAAATTTATTTTTTGATTGGGCAACTTCCTTCATCTGTTTGAGGATCCTGTAGATAAATATTTATTTTGATCAACAAAGAATTTGACAAAGCATCTCATGACATTCTGGTTAGCAGGATCTGGGCCTGAGGGCTGACAGAATAATCTATGTTTTCTGCATCTCATTTTATTTTATTTATTATATTAATAATTCTTTTTTTTTTTTTGCTAATCGGTTTGAACTATCTTCATTGTTTTATAAAGGTAATTAATAGTCATAAATTCCTAAATCTTGGAATTCCTAAATATCTTGGAATTTAATCCAACCTCTCAAGAAAAAAACAAAAACAAATGGAGAACAGAAAAAAATGAACAACTCCACAATCTCAGAGTTTACCTAAATATTCAAAACAGTTACAAATCAACAGTTATGTGGCAGAAAAGAAATCTTGTAAACCTAAACTAAACTAAACTAAAAGAAATAAGTAAAACTAACAATAATAAATACCATCTACACCCCAAATAGATATAAACACTGAATTAGGATTTTGGAAACTGAACTGGAAAAAAACAGTAATTTTAAAATTTCCCATTCTCTCTCTATTAGGAATTAAGCCAACTGAAAAAACATGTATGTCTTTATTAGCTTTCCTGTCTCAAATAGCTGTTGTTTCTCCCACAAATTTATCCCCAGGGCAAAATGAACAAGTCATACAACCTTCAAAGTAATTTACAATGGACATTATTGTCAGAGAGTGTTTACTGACTTCACAAATAATAATTTCTCTCCTTGAATATTTAACATCTATTCTGATTAGCAAAGTAGTTAACTGTCATAGGTAATGGCATGACAATTAGTGGATATGTAGCTGGCTTGAAAATTGTATTCAAAGATGTTTATTCACTGTTCCTCATCATACTAGATAAAGAAACAAGTACAATGCTGCAACAGGAGGTCCTAGGCCCCCATAACTAGAAATGAATATTTATACATTGATAGCTGATACAAAAGCGGGTAGGATAGCTAATAGCTTAGAAGATGGAAGAAAAACTGAAAATGGTCTCCATAAGTTAGAAGAATAACCTGAAAAAAGTAAAATGAAGTTTATCAGAGACAAATGGAACTCAGAAATAGAACTGAAATGTAGAGGCACTGGGGGCAGTGAGGGAATACCTGGCTAGATAAAATGTGTGAAAAAAGGATTTGGGATAGTAGTTGAGAACAAAGCAGGAGCCAACAATGGAACATGGCTGCAGAGGTGCACAGAAATATAGTTTCTAAATCAGGAGTCTTCAAACTTGACAGCTTTAAGACTTGTGGACTTCCAACACTCAGAATTCCTCCTCCAGTCATGTTAGCTCAGGAATTCTGGGAGTTGAAGTCCACAAGTCTTAAACTTGCCGACTTGCCATCATGGGAAGCAGTACTTTCATCTCATTCTGCATTGGTCAGATCTCGATGCAAGCCCATTTCTCCCTGAGTGAGTTCCAAAGCACAAGATGCCACAATAGAAATTACCTGCCATATGGGTCACTTCCCAAGTACATGTTGTGATGGGGTGGGTGGGGAGGGTGTGTTATATTACATTGAAGTTTGGACTTTTTCAAACTTAATTTAAAAAATGTTCATTGCAAAGAGCTGAGACAAGGTGGGCAATCTTCTTGTGCTGAAACCCAGTGCTACTCCAGTTGGACAAACTGTACCTCTTTCTTACATTGTAGAGATTATTCCAGATAATTGTCCAGAAGTATTATATTATGAGAAACGGTACCCTCAAGTCTAATGTTACAGCCACATTAGTTTCTACAGGGAGAAAAGAAAAGCTGGCTAGAAAACATGCCATGAGGAGGCACTAAAGCACCAGAAAGCGGTTCATTGATGGAAAGAGCTTGAGATAAGACAAAGGTTAAAGGCCACCACAGATGATCAGCTTCAAGAGAAGATTGTACGATTTCTCTAATATACTGGAATGCACACCTAAATCAGCCATATGGAACAAATGGCTTTAATGGTGCATTTTGTAACAACAGCACAACGTAGAGAAAATGTGACTGTCAAGAGAGCGGGCTACAGGAGCTGGTATGACAAATGGGCCTCAGGTCAGGATTATAATAACGGTGCCAACGCAAAAAGAAAGCACATAAGAGCACGGATACTCTTCCAAGAGTAAGATCTTTGATGATTTTTGCCCCATGCTTTTTTTATTTATTGAATTTGGTGCTCAAGGATGCTACTGCATCAGTTTCTAGTGATGAATTTTTAAATGTAAGTCCAAACATCAGTATTTTTCTTTTTCTATGTTGACTCACCAGTGGCAAATATTGAAGTGTGACACTAAAACCACTGAAGGACAAACAAATAAAAGGTCAAGTGGAATATAAAGCCTACCAATTAAGAAGATAGAGGGTGTCATAGTTGCCAATAGGGAGGATAAATCCTTGGTTGAAAGTGTTTGTTTTTGTAAATGTATACATACACTGGTACTTAAATGTTTGTGAACCAGTTTGAATTTTCAATATGTCTGCATAAATATGACCTAAAACACGATGTGTTCACCACATGTTCTAAAACTAGATAACAAATGAGTCATGAACAAATGAGTCAATACATTATATTTGTTTATTTCTTGATTGAGGAAAATGATCCAAAGCTATATTGTTAACAAAATGAAAGACCTTTCAAGACACATTCAACAGAATCAGTTCCAAAGGCTGTTCTGGAATGCATGTCCTCAAATATGATGTGACCATCCTCTTTCTAAATCCTTTTATTTATTTATTTTATTTGTCAATTGCTTACAAGATAATAGGTATAAGTAAAACATAGTTATGAATACATGGATACATATAAGAAAAATAAAATATAAAAGAAACAATAGGACAGGGACGATAGGCACGTTGGTGCGCTTATGCACGCCCCCTACAGACCTCTTAGGAAAGGGGTGAGGTCAATAGTAGACAGTCTAAGGTTAAAGTTTTTGGGGTTTGGGGAAGAAACAACAGAGTCAGGTAGAGTATTCCAGACATTAACCACTCTGTTGCTGAAGTCGTATTCAAGTTTGGTGCGATTAACCTTGAGTTTGTATCTATTGTTTGCTCTTATGTTGTTATGGTTGAAGCTGAAGTATTCATTGACAGGTAGGACATTGCAATGTATGATTTTATATACTATACTTAGATCGGACCGAAGGCGGCGTAGTTCAAGGTTTTCTAGGTCTAGAATTTTGAGTCTGGTGGAATAAGGTATTCTGCAACGAGTAGAGGAGTGAAGAACTCTTCTTGTAAAATATTTCTGGACTTTCTCAACTGTGTTAATATCAGATAGGTAATGTGGGTTCCAGACTGATGAACTGTATTCGAGTATTGGTCTATCAAATGTTTTGTATGCTCTAGTTATTAGTGGAGTATTACCAGAGAAAAAGCTACGTAAGATTAGGTTAACAACTCTTAGCGCCTTTTTGGCTATAGTTACAGTGGACTCTAGCACTTAGGTCATTTGAGATGAGTACTCCAAGATCCTTTACAGAGTTTGGGTCATCAACAAGGTCTTGACTATTCAGCCTGTATTTTATTTTCTGATTTTTTTTGTTGGTCTGGGCACACTTTTTAATGTTTCTGATAATAGTTGCTAATAGCGAGGACCACTTTTTCAAGCGGAAGTTCTAACCATCTCAAAAGAACATGAGTTGGCCTAAAATTTTGGGAAGCAATTCAAATCTTTGCAACCAGGAAGACATGGAAAGTACCCCTTTGCTAAACCCATGTTTCCAAATTCTCCTCCTCCATGCACTAACTTTGGTTATACGATCAGGGTTACTAGTTGTGTGAACAATGCTACCAGTTTGTGATCAGTGCTATCAGTCTCAAAATTTTTATTTTATGAATTATAATTATGAATGAGATATTGGGAAAGGCCCAAATCCCCATGAATTTAGAAACATTTTTGAAGTGATAATGATAATATATAAATTAGAAAGGTCACTTGTACATACCGTATTTCTTCCAGTATTCTATATCTCATTTTTTCTAGCTTACCTAATGCTCCTAACATCCCTTGCATTAAAAAAAATCCTTCTTGTCTGTAACTTGATGGACTGAATCCATATTAAATTTTAAAAAAACCATGTGAATTTAGTGGGTGTTCAGCAATAGTGCCACTAAAATGAATGTAGTTATTCTGATATAAGTACTTCAGGCTTAGTGATTTTTAAATGATGGAGTAGACTTTTGAATAAACATGAACAATTCCAATACCTAACAATAAACTGGAAAAAGAAAACCAGAGTTTGGCACATAGAAGAGAAACTGAAGATGCAAAACTGAGCACACTAACAAATCTGTTAAGAGGTTGCCTGGCCCAAGGGCACTCTTAATGATGATCAATTTCAGCAGCTGTTGGAACAAATGTTTAATATATTGAGATCATTTGTGTTCATTTGTAGCAAATAATTACATTACAGTTGCTTATTTTCACTCAAGTTGCTTAATTTCTGTAATAATTATAGATAAAATTGTTTATATGATTGTGTTGTGGAATTCAGCTGACAACAATAGTTCTTTAATTGTTAAAGATGATCCATGCAGATGGCAAAGAGCTGCACAATGAAGAACAGAGTGGATCAGTTAAACTTTCTTCACCTTCCAGGAAAACATATGTTGGGGGTGCAACTCCTATTTCAGTCCCAGCACAGCTTGAGATCTCACCATGGGGAAACTATTCTATTTGAACCCTAAATTGCAGCCCATGAATGAAACTGAATTAAACTGAAGGCAGAATATAGTTGACCTTGGCTGATGTCAAAAATTAAATATATAAAGCCTAATTAGCATGTAGGTGAGGGATATCCAATGCATTCCTGAGCTGGAGGTTAAGTTGGGGGAGGGGAAATATTGGGAAAAAGCAATGGCTGACCACTTCTGCATGGTTGTCAATAAAACTACCTGTATGTACTCAATCATCATCAAGCTTGATATAAAAAATACAGAGTTGGAAGGGACCTTGGAAGTCTTCTAATCTAACCCCCTGCTCAATCAGAAGACCCCATATCATTTCAGACAAATGGTTATCCAATCTCTCCTTAAAACCTCCAGTGATGGAACACCCACAACTTCTGAAGGCAGTTCTAAACCACTTCTAAAGAGAATGTACTATCTCATTCCTAACAACATGCAGCCCTTCCTTAACATGTCTGCTGCTTGAGCAAATATGGGAGCTGCCACTTCTGAGGAAGCAGGTAGCCTTAATCTGAACAGTGCATATAAATCACTCTAATCGGCTCTAGTCAGGCTAGCCAGCCACTCCTGATTTTCCCTCTAATTCCATGTTCCCAGTTCCAGTTCCTCTGACATCATCGATTAGCAGTGGGTTGTAGGCACAAAGCTTACATAAGAATCAACCTTCAGCAGGCTTATGCTTCATAAGAATCAACCTTCAGCAGGATCATGTGCAGATGTCAGGCTTTCATCCAGACCAATCAATAAACTTGTCTTTGAATTCTGCTAGAGAGTTCACAGGCATCCAGGACAAGGAAAGAATGGTGAAATGTATAACACAAGCAATTAGCCTTAGTTGTGACAAGGTTCTCTTTGTACAAAGTCTAAGGATCTTACCAAAGCAAGTAGCCTTGAGTGCATCATAGCATCATTGCACCAATGATGCCAATGATATATGTTTTTGTATCATGATGTCATCATATATTCAGGATAGGAATAAAAAAAGTGTCATCTATCTAGCATTACTTCAGTTTCAGAGTTGTTTGATTCAAGTGTTCATTACACAGGCAATGAATGTGAAATCTCTTGACCTATGGCTGACTTTTTCAGTTTTTATATTGCCAGATTCACATGCCAAAAATAGAATGGGCTTTCCCAGAGTCCTGATGTCTCTGAATGCAGCATTGGAGCCTATCGAGTGCTTGGCCAATCTCCATGTGTTGGCAATCCAGACAGGGAGAATAGCTGATAAATTTCAGAGGAGCTTCCATAATGCTAGAAGAGTGCATTTGCAGCTCACAGATTGCATAATGCTAGAAGCAAGCAGCCCAGAAGCCTTCGGAGATGGGAGCATTTCAAATGTTAATATTAATCATCTCACTGTCCCAAGCTTTGGCATTATTTTACTCAAAAAGCTTTTAACTGCCTACTTTAATTATCTGGATCTATTGACCATCTTGCAGGAGGAAACTGGAACAAAATAAAGAATATGCAGGAATCTTGAGGATTTCAGTGTTTTGTCTATGTGAGCGCTGAAAACTGGGGTATCCCCCTCCCCCCCCCCGAAAGTGAAAAAAAAGGTTGTAAAACATCCCTGAAATATGTGCCTACATATTCTTGCTTCTCTTTTATGACTGCAATGGCTTTAGCAGTCTTTAATGCTTGTTTATTAACACTATAAGAAGGAATAAACCTTTTCATGGCTTCATGGCTTCATTTTTCAAAGGAATAAGCTTTTTTAAAAATTATGCAGCTGGCAAAGGATTTTTGCTTATCTTTAAACATGAGGGGTGATATAAGAGACAATAAAGGGCAAACTAGCTATTTTAACTGAAAAGTAATATATTGTTTTGGAAAAAAAGACTTGCTACTGTTCACAGGAAGTATAGAAGTCTTTTATGTGTCATCCCAACTGTCTTTCAAAATTGGAATCTACCATAAATTCAACATTATGGAACAGAAGGTATATTGTAGGTGTTGCTTTGTAGTCGATCATTACCTAGCTTCAATAGCTCAAAATTCACATAGTACTTCAGATGTTACGTAAAGAAGCAAATGCAAATGATAATCTAGAAGGAAAAAATGATAACAGGGTTTCATCCTATCCAATCTCAGCGAGTCCAAAATCATTCACTGCAAACATAACTCCTGTTATTCATAAAAATGGACCCTTCTTAACCATCAAATATGTTACGCTTATTGTCAAGGTTCCAAGTAAGAGTCCCAATGTAATCAAAACTCTGAGGCCTGGAGTTTCCTCAAAGTATGAATTTATTAGGAATGTCACATTGGCATAGCTGGTGAAAACCCAACTCTGAAGGACCAGAGGTTTTCCCCTCCCAAATCAAAACCCAAAGTGCTTGTCCCCAGGCCACACATCCATCACATGGTCCAATCAGGTCACAGTACCAACTCCAGTTGGTTTCAGTCCATGCCTTCCCAGCACCTGGTGAGAACATCCTTGGTTCTCAGAAGAATGAACTTTATTTTGGCTAAACACCCACGGCTATCTCTATCTCCCCCTCCCGTTCCCACAGCTCCAACCGTCCTTGCTGTGGCAGCTCTGAAGATGCTCCAAAATGGCTTCAGGGCTGACACTTATTTTGCTCAAATACTCCTCAAACTCTTTTACTTTCTTCCAATAATATTTGGCTTTTCTGTGCCCCGCCCTATTGCTCCATATTAGTAAAAGTGGTACAGAATGACTTACAACAGCTCAATTCCACATTAAGTAGAAAAAAATTGTATATCAATAATTGTATTTATAATAGGCACAAGTTGGGTTTATGTCTGATCATGATTCAAAACATAAAGGGAACACCTGCTTCTATTGCTGAAAATAGCAAAAGAAAAACAGTCACGATCAGTAATTATCAGGATTGCAGGAACTTAACTTGATGTTCCTATTTAGCCATGAGGCTGGCTAAGTCGCCTCAGCCCAGCTGATCTCTTGCCAAGTCTCATATATCTTACAGACTTATCGCATGGAAAAACCTGGCAGAAAAACTGTGTGTGGGCCCGAACTCCATAGAGGTTGGATACGTTTTAGAAGAAGAATGTATGTTCTCTGATAAAAAGTTGAGGTGAAAAAAAGAGGCAATAAACACAGAGTCAACACATAAATAAAGGTGGGGTCTGAGAGAACCCTCTATGCAAGGAATTGATGCATTAAAATCAATCCTTTCCCTCTCTCTCAAGACCATTATGACATTCTGTCAAGTGATAAAAAACACAGTGTGAAAAAAATCATCAGTGTTCCTGTAAAGGTATAAATATTGTGTGTCTTTTTGTTCTTGCTATTGATTTAAGCTCCCTCTACGCCCATTCAATCTTGTCCAATTCTCAAAGACTGCCTGGACAAGTCTGCACAGTTTTTTTTAACGGCAAGATTTTGCCGCAGTGGTTTGCCATTGCCTCCTTCCAAGGACTGAGAGAAAGTGACTGGCCCAAGGTCATCCAGCTGGCTTTGTGCCTCAGTTTCTAGCATTAAGCAATACACCAAACTGACTCAAGATTTAAGCTACGTATCCTTAAATTCCTATAAATGGAAAGGACCCTTTAAAAGAAGCACTGCAGCAGATGTCTTAGGAACTGGGTTCATAGACAAGCGTATGTTACGCTTATCACAGAGAGAAATTTGAGCAATAGCAATTGATGTCAAATCAATCCAGCTTTTTCCATGGTTCCTTTGTTGCTTCCATATTCAGCTGTGTTGTTCCTTTCATGGCTATGTTATTAATCTAGCTGTAAAAATCAAGTTATTTTCTGGTTTGCTAAACTAATGCTGGAAAAACAGACATATGTTTCTCTTTCTTAATAGTTGCTTGCTAGCACAAGTTTTTTACAAAATATTTTTAAGCATTTAGTGGTAACAACATAGTTAACATCCCAAACTGTTGTAAAAACAAACATGATTTTTAAGTCCCTTAGTTGGTGATTTGTCAGTTTTATTTATTTTTGATTACATTGCTTGAGGAGTGTGACACATATTACATATTACAGATGTTCTATCTGCAATATGTAGACAAAGCCACACAAGCTTCTTGTTGCATATAACAGTGTGAAGACAATCCACTAGACATTTCCAAAAGACATGTCTGCTTGCTACTGCTGAACACTGTCACTATCTAATCCAGTATTTCCCACTCTCAGCCACTTGAAGATGTGTAGACTTCAACTTCCAAAATTCTCCCTACCAACATGCTGGTGGGGGAATTCTGGGAGTTGAGGTCTACACATCTTAAAGTGGCCAAAACTGGACTACCCCAAGGATGCTCCATTAATTTTAATTTTTTCTCCTTTATCCCAATCCAGTGCAGACAGCATAGAGCACATTGAAGCCAATGGATGGTGCAACTTGAAATAATGTAATTCATGCCAACAATTGGTTCTTCTGGTTTCCTCTTGGATCACCTCTTTCTGTACTTCTGGGTTGCTTTTCTTACAGCTGCTGTACAAATACAGTTGTAGAGACTGTACAAATACAGTTGTAAAGAAGTTGTAATGACCTTCAGTGCAACCAAGATCCCTGCAGAAACTTTCAAAGTTCACAGCTTGAAGAGGTGAAGTAGGTATAGTACAACATAAAGAAAATGTGCAAGTGAGAATCAAATGCATACACAGGCACCAAAAATCAACTCAGAATTGCCACAAAAGAAAATGGGAGGGGCAGGAGGTAGACAAGGTAGGGTGGGAAGAAAGGCTGTTCAGTTAAAGGAAAAAACCTGGAAGAAAACATTAAATCTTTGGGGGCAAAAAAGGGATGAGAAGGCAAAAAAGACTGAGCTATCCTACCTCCTACTTTCTTCTTGAGTTGACTCCCATTTGCACTCCAAAAATGTAATATATTTATTTGTTTGCTAATTTATTTATTTATAGGGTTTATAGGCCACCCAAACCTGTTACAACTCTTGGGGTCTTATAGAACACAACAATAAAAAAGCAACCATTAATTCCAAAGAAAAGATTGTACCTTGATGAACATAACCTGAGATATGAACAAAGTACAATAGGCTTTGTCCACCCCAAGGATAAAACACCCTTACACAAACTGAGCAATGTGATATAGGCAGTACGATGCAGTGAGCCACGTGCAGATCTATGCATTGGGGGAATCAAAACAATCACTTCATAAACATATGACACAACATAGAACAAACCTATCAGGACTAGATTCAGCAGTCCATTTGCATTTAAAAGACAAAAGGCTACTCTTTTGAAGATAGCAAACTCCACATTTTGGATAGAGAGGACCACATTTTGGAAAGAGGGGTCAAAGAGGCCATGCATGTCAAAATTGAACTCTCTCAACAGAGGGGCAGGGATATGACATCATCTACCTCCAGTCTACAACACAGTCCTTTCAACAGTTCCAAGAAGGCTCTACAGTAGGGGTGTCAAATTTGTGGTGTCACATTGTTGTCACATGATGTATCGTGACTTTTTTTCCCTTTGCTAAACCGGGGTGGGCATGGCCTGTGTGTGGCACATCCAGCCCATGGGCTGCAAGTTTGACACTCCTACTCTACAGCCATTCACAATACTCAGGTGACCCTGATGACACAGATAAACCTCCAGGTGGCCTCAATGACTTCTAAAAGAATGCCAATAATCAGCTGTCTGCAAAGAGTATAAATCCTTCCATATCCCACCATCTAATCAGAGCTGAAGAACCTTGTTGGATGAGAAAAGTCTTCAAAGAAAAAATGAAGTCCAGTTTTCTTTTAAAAATACACCTTTGGGACAACTATGACCTAGATGACTGAGAATCTCCATAGACAAAGCACACTATAGAAAATTGAATTTTTTTAAAAAACACTAATGAAATATACATTCATCTAGTTTTACAGAAATAGAATGTTTTCTGAAGTGAATGGTCCTATGGCTCAATTTCCTGAATTCTCCATCTTCTTGAAGATTTCCAATGTCAACCAGTTTGCTGAGAATGCCCCATCTTCACCCAGCTTTTTCCTATGAATTTCTCTCTCTTTGAGAGGATGGGGGAGGTAGGGCTAGTATGACTCAAAAGCTGTGTATGGGCCAAAGAGCCATCTCTCACCTGCGGGGATGTGGACTGTGGATGCTGTTTCTCATGCAGGCTACATTACAATAGGTTTATGCACTGTTTGTAGCTCTCCTGAAAGTCCTCAATGACATCCATGGTAATTGTCCCATTTTATTCATTGAACAATCTTGTGATTTCAGGTTATAAAAGACTGGTTGGCCAGTATCAAGTAGCAGAACAAATATTTGAGCTTTGGCTTCTTTGGACTAAATCTAATTCTTTAACCATGAAACCGCACTGGCTGGCTGCTAATGGCTACAAATCAAGCAATGATCAAAGATATAGAAAAAAAGATTAGTTAATGAAAAAAAAAAAAAGACAGATTGGCAATCCAAAGCATGGGAAAATAAAAGTTGGCAATCTAAGCATGAGAAAGAAAAGGAATTACATGAGTGATCTTTTCTACGAGGCAAGTGATAGAAAATATTATAAGGAAAAAGGAAAATATGACCAATAGTTCCTTATATGAAGCAGCCTGGGAGCTGACAAAAAAAAATAATCCTTGGTCTTCAACCATGGCAAAGCAATTATGAGTTCAAGGAACTATGAAAAGGTAGTGGAAAATTCCAATTTTAAGTCAAGTTAAGAATCCAATACCTTCTGTCAAAAGCAAAGGCTAGTGACATGGAATGTAACTTGGGGAAAAGCATAATATAATTTCCACAGCAAATAACCTAAGCCTGAGTTCTAGGTGGTTTTTCTCAGGAAAAAAACGAGCTTGTGCTTACATATTTCAAGGTTGCAGTTAGACGAGCCCCATTTTTCTACCCATAGCAGTCTTTCCTGGTGGCTCAGGAAAGGCTTTGTCATTAATTGGAGCGAATCCTATTGTCAGAGGCAAAATAAAGTATTATTGGTAGAGAGAAATATTTTTCAGTGTCAGGTAAAACTTGGAATATTTCAAGGGGTTGTCAAGAGTAAGAGGAACCAAAAGAACACTGTGTAGAGGATTAGGGGGAAATGATTGCACAATTTTTGTTAGAAAGAAATCCATCTGGATTGAAGTATCCTCAGGGAGGTGTGTGTGTGTATGTGTGTGTGTGTGCAAACATCTATTTTGATTGTTCTGAGCAAAAAGAAAACAAGCAGGTTTTTTTAGAATGTTGAACAAAACCTGGCCATTCTGAGAGGTATGACTTTGAATGTTTTTGCCTGTGTTGAAAGTCCTAGGATTGTGCTGTTATTTTGTGGCTTGTGACTGAGCTGTGTGTGTGTATACACACATAAATCGACACACAAATAAATGTATCCAGCATTGTGTTGAGTGGTGCGGTGGCCTAGAGGTGGAGCTCTCGCCTCACAATCAGGAAGCTGTGAGTTCGATCCTAGGTAGAGGCAGATATTTCTCTCTCTGGGCACACTGAGATTATATCTGCTGAAATTAACTCCATATTGGTGACAGGAAGGGCAGCTGGCCAGTAAATACTCAGCTCCATTCAGTTGCTCGGACTCCATGCTGCAAGGGATTACGGGGTCATTAAAAGAGGATGATTGTAGTAAATGTGCATCCACTGTTCTTGTGGATCTCTTTCTCTTTTCACTCACTCTTCTAAATAAGCAATCAGCTTAAACTTTTCTGTTTGCCACTGCTAATAACCATTACATTGCATGCATTTGAAATATTTCAGCTAATCTTTTTTTCTAGCTGAAAATTCATACCAATCCACAAAGAGATACGAAGCCATGTCATTAGTTTAGTTTACTATTATAGAATAGAATACTTTTATTGGCCAAGTGTGATTGGACACACAAGGAATTTGTCTTAATTTTTGTGTAAATACTCTCAGTATACATAAAAGAAAAGATATATTCATCAAGAGTCAAGAATCATAAGGTACAACACTTAGTAATAGTCATAGGGTACAATAAGCAATCAAATCATATTAGAAAACAGTCAATATAAATTGTAAGGATATAAGCGACAAAGTTACAGTCACACAGTCACAAGTGGGTGGGGATGGGTGATAAGGAGTGATGAGATTAGCAGTAATAGTAGTGCATGCTTTCTAAATAGTTGAACAGTGTTGAGGGAATTATTTGTTTAGCAGAATGATGGCTTTCGGGAAAAACCTGTTCTTGTGTCTAGTTATTCTGGTGTGCAGTGCTCTATAGCATCGTTTTGAGGGAAGGACAACTTTTCAATTCATTTCAATTCAGTCTATACAAAATCCAGGGAAGGGAAGGACAACTTTTCAATTCATTTCAATTCAGTCTATACAAAATCCATTAGACTCAAAATATCCATTCAAACAGCCATTTGGACGCTCAATAGCATGCTAGGAAAATTTGTCAAACTCGAAGCAAAAAACAAACGTTTCTGAGAGTTCATGTGAACATGCTTCAGAAAAGATTTGAAGGAGATGCATTTATTTATCCAGAAAAAAAATTAAGATGTCAGAGGACAGCCCCCTTTAAAAATATGGAAAGTGGTCACAAATAGACCAGATTCGTGTCTCTGCTGCTTCAGCGCTTAGGGTTCAAATGGATGAATTCAGCGGCCAGGTCAAGTGCTCTTTGCATTAGGCTGCAACCTTTTTGGATCAATCCTGCATTCGTTGGATGACTTGTATATGCTGGACAAATGATTAAAAAACAATGTAAACAGAATTAAACTTAATTTAGCCTATGATAACTGGGATGGTTTTTTAAAAAAGTCAAAAGGATGTTTTGTGGAAGAGTATTGTCAACATCTTCATCAAAAATGATTCCAAGTTTAACAAAAGGAGCATAATGTGTCAGAATCAGGTTAGTGTCAGGGTTCCAGTTAACACACCCAATGGAATCAAAACTCCAAGGCAAGTATATTCCTCAAAGTACACATTTATTAGGCATATGATGTGTCATATTGGCACTCTGGGGAAAACTCGACTCTGAAGGACCCAAGTGTTAACTCGTAAAGCATTCCTGGCTTGCTCTCGAGTTGCTTTCTTTGAATTAATTAGAGTATCCGTCGGAACCCTGACACCGAGGTTTTCCCCACCCAAATCAAAACCCCAACATTCTTCCCCCCAGGTCACATGTCCATCACATGGTCCAATTGGGTCGCAGCCCCAATCCTGGCTGGCTTTGGTCCACACGTCTCCAACACCTGGTAGAGTGTCCTTGGTTCCATGGGAAAGAATGTTATTTTGTTACATATCCCCAGCTGCCTCCACCTCATGTTCCCACAGCTCTGACTGGCCTTGCTGAGGCAGCCCCAAATGGCTTCAGGACTGACATAATGACTTATTTGAGTACTAGGAAGAAGCCTTTTTTTTTAATGGAAGGTGAGGCATATTAGGACTAATATTGCTTAAATCATCATACTTGTGGTGGTGGTGATGGTTGTGCAAGTATAAAACTAATGTATTGTAAAAGAATACAAAACAAATATCAAATAATCGTAGGTAAGACTGAAGTACTTGTGGCCTTCCAGATGTTGTAAACAACCGCTCCCAGCAGACTTCACCATTGGCTGTGCAGGCTGGAGCTGGTGAGAATAATAGTACAGAACATCTGGAAGGCCACAGGGTTTGGGGCATGGGCAGATCACTTGTAAATAAATCAAATAAACACATTAAGCTGAATGCCATATGGCAATATAGCGGGAACAAAAGTTAAACTACAGCAACTTTGAGTATTCAATAATTAATAAAGAAAAAGTGAGGCAGAAGTAGCAACAATAGATACTGTTGAGATACTGTGGAGAAAAATCCATGCTATATTTTACTCATATATATATTATTCAATCAATAAATCTATAAAATATTTGGTGTGCTGTGTACTAATGAAAGTAGTAGTAGTTTATTGAACAATCTTATTAATAAAATAAAAAATACGGTGCATAGTTTAATTCTGAAATAAAATAGGAGGAATGAGTGATCAAATACATACTGTATGTGGCAATACAAAGAATCAATAATCAGATAAATGAATCTCCCTCATAGGAAGATTCAATTTGTTCAAATTCTTAGTTATAAACTTAGCAGTTCTAGATCCAATACGTGCATTTGAGTCAGGAGGAAATAGAGAAATCTGTGATTCAAATGCCAGTGGGCTATTCTTTCCAATAGAGATGATAAACATGGAAGACTAGTGGGGGACATATAATTGACTGTTAAAACAAAATATGAGAAGTATTTTCAATGGCTGGGGTACCACATATGCAGGTTCTCTCCTAATATGGTGAGTGGTGAAAGCATCCATATTTGACCATGGACAATTCAAATCTTGCTCTAGAATAGGCCTTTCTTAAAATATGTGTCAGACTCAATGATAGTTTTTTGTCAAGCTGAAAAAATACTTTTATTCTTAGCTAACCAATCCAGGATCTATTTTTAAGTCAACAATTCTATGTCAGTTTGAGCACTAATATTCAGGATTCTTTGTTTTAAACATTTCCCATACCTGGGAGGCTCTTGAGTAGATGCTGGGTAGAAAATCCATGTTGTGAAATGAGTTTAGAAAGTTAGTTGACCCAGGAGTTGGGTCACACTTATCACCATCATCTTCTTCTTTTAATGATTCCATAACTCCTTGCAGGGTGGAGTCTGGGCAACGGAATAGGGCTGAGTGTTTACTGACCGGATGCCCTTTCTGTCACCAATGCGGTGTTATATTCAGCAGATATATTCTCATCGTGCCCAGAGAGAGAAATATCTACCTCTACCTAAGATTGAACTCAGTCTTCCTGATTGTGAGGCGAGAGCTCCATCTCTAGGCTACTGCACCACTCATTTGGATCACACTTATCTTGTAAGCATATTTTGTAAAGTCTGTCAGGATCTATTTAATGGATCCTCTGCCAGTATGTACAAAATTGAATTATTAAATGACTAAGCAAGGAGTGGATACCCATTTCTGGTCTGACCGCACTGGCAGATGTGTCTTGTCAGTCCCCAGTATGCATCTTTAAAAAATGGATCTGAACTTGTTTAAGTGGGATAACTTTATTAAGGCCTCACAATTCTGAAACATACAGTAGGTCAGCATTGGGACTAATTTTATCTTAAATACTTTCATTGTAGTGGTTAAGGTACTGGGTAACCATAGTTAAATAATTCATATAATATTTAGAACTTACCTCAGCCCTTGCTGGGTTTCTTTTCAAATGATTTAACCATGACCCAGTGCTGGTAAAAACTACTCCTGCATAGGCAAAAGAACTCACTTGTGTAATAGGCTATTTATTTCATATATTTGACACTTTGATTTGGTTTATTGATGTTTAAAAAATTAATAGCACAGCAGGCATTTAGTTTTGCAGCAAACTTCTGAGGCCATTAATAGTCCATGCTTTGAAAAAATTACTGACCCCTGGGTTAGCCTTAGAAGACAAATTCATGATCCATTGGTGAAATCTGGCTTGTTAAGATTGTCAAGTTTATTTTAAATTGGGAACTTAGTTCAAATTTAGCACCAAGCAAAGCATCACTTCTTTAAATATGGAACAAAGCTGAACTAAAATCTTTTTGGACTACATGAATGGGATTCTTTCTTGGAATATGTTTCCAGGTATTTCAATAAAGTCAAACCATGATAAATTGATTTGGAAGTCTAATTATATATTGGATTGTAATCAGGAACTCTGAATGACTTTTCTGAACAATTAACAGGATCAGTACCGAAGCCTTAAGCACTGCCAAAAAAGGACTACATCCAATTTTGAACAGCCCTGTTTGGTAATGCTACTGAAAAACTATTCAGTTGGTTAGTACCCAAGGAGAATAACTCGTAACAACTCAGTGGGCATCAATATTCATATTTTAGGACAATCAATGTCGTTTGGGAACAAATCTTTGCTGTAGGCACAGGCAATGAAAATACATCTTGATCTCTTCTGCCTATTGATTTTTACTTCCCTTCTCCAGCAATGTATGGTAGTCACAAATCAATGGGTGTAATCCACAGATATGAGACGAATTTTCAGATTTTCAGTGCTCAAGGTAGTAACCCAAAGGGGAAGTCTTGGAGTATATAGATGGGAAACCTAAGCTTGTGTTTACATCTTAGGTGCTTTGTGCATTTACTAATTGGAAGCTGTTTTGCAAAGATACCAGCCAAGCAGATTCTAGTGGTGAAGCAAAACATTAGACAAGATAATACATTTTGTGCATATGAGCATACCTATTAAAGCGTTGCTGAGTTTAGGGGTAGATTTTAGAGATTATGTTGATATTTTATTTGCCTTTTTTGTTTTGCATTTTGTTGGTCCTTTATTTTATGTCTTAAATTACTGTTATGTTGTTATTATTATTAACAGCTGTTGTTTTAAAAGACAAGATAGTAATCTGTCAAGTATATGCTTGTGTGAAGCTGTAGTCCATCAACAAGAGTTTCAGTAGAAAGGAGATAATCAGTAAATAACATAATGATGATGAAGTTGCTTTTTTATGGCTACATAAGATGTAGCACACAGCATATTAGTATAGCCTTCCTTACAAAAAGGGATGCTGGATTTTGTAGTACAACATATCTAGATGGCACCTAATTGAAAAAGGTGGAGTGTCCATCTTTAAGAACGGACAGCTTTGCTTAAGGAATTTAGTCAACAAGCAAGTATGTTTGTTTGGAAAACCATGACGCAGTAATCAAGAACCTCAATCTAACAACACATCCTTGCATGTGGTAATATTTATTACTAACATCTGCCCATCCAGGTTTCTTCCTTCTGCATGGACTATATGGAAAATAATGAATGGCATACTATATATGGCAAAGATTAAATGCATTTTTGATAACACAGATTTGGGGAGACTAGAGACCATTAGCCATTTAGGAATTAAATGGCTGGAGGAAAAATACTTAATCTCTGAAAAGTAGACATATTGTAACTGTCCCCCACTTCTTTTGAGTTAATTCTGTAAGAACATGATTGGAAATATTTTTTCAATATCACCTATTGGATTACTGGCTTTAGATAAACTAATCTCTCTCTCTGATTCAGGAGCCACGTCTAACATGTCAGAACAATAATGTCATTAACCTAACAGATCTATTCAAAAGTTCCCAAGATGGTACAGTATTATGAAAGCCTATAAACCTTTAGGTGAAATATTTATTATGCTTACTGCTACTGTGTATAATACCATTATGCTCTTACTGTATTATCTGCCCCATATTACCTTTCACAGGCTTAACCATTATACTATTTGGAAGTCTACATTTGTACTTTTTAAAATGCATTTCAATTCTTATTTTTAGTTCTCCAAAAGTTCAGGACCTTCCAGAGTACATTTTGTCAAAGCTTCTTTTATTATTAATTATTTCAATGGATTTGAAATATTCACTTTCTCCAATAAAAGACGAGCTATTAAACTCACAACTTGTGGGTTCAGTGCACAATCTAGCAAATCATTTGTAGAAATGAGAGTTTGTGGGAAGGTGGTCATGCATTCTAGATCCTCCACGAGGGTTCCAGAATCAGTAGTCATTGCAGATGTCTTCCCAGCAGGATGTAATTTTCCAAAATGTGTCTCACTTTCACTGACAAGGTCTTTATTGTCATGTTCAGCTACTCCAGTTGGATAAGTTTCCTGGGACTGTGGTAAAACCTGAAAAAGGCTCTGTCCGAAGGGAATTGTTGTCAGCTTTTCTATTTCAATTACTGTTCTGCTAGAGTCACACGGTTTAGATTTTATGCACTCAGATTCTGTATTGATCTGTACTTTCCTCCTCTTGTATGACTCTTGAAAAATTCCATCAGTACTGTGCATTTGAGGGACCTGGTGCTTAATTACACTTGTCTTCTGATGTTCTAAATAGGAAGACACGGCTTTGTTTAAATACTTAAGATTGGTGTTATGGGAAGTTACCTCAACCTGGCAAAAAGAAAAAAAAGAAAATAAAATTCAACCTAATATCTACATGACTGTTAATAATTTATTGAAGCAGTTCTCCGTCAGAAGCTATCCTCATTATTTTATTTGCTTTGTTCTTTGTCTTGTGAGGATTTAAATATATGCACATGGACATACAAATACACATGGATACATACGTATATTTTATTTATCTCTGTACCTTTCTCAGCTTTAACTCTTTTACCTTACCATCCTTGAATTTGAAAAACTGTAGTGGCTTAACATCCTTTCTATTTATTTCTTTTAGGGGAAAAAACCATCCTTGGTTTTTTTTTTGTAAACTTCACAGTTAAGCGGTGTTTCTATAGGGATCAATCAAAATATTAGAAAATACTGTATCAGCTTTTGAATTGTTCTAAACTCTTCATCAAATTGGAATGGAGAAAAAAAGAGGGATTGGGAAAAATATCTTTAATTAAAACCAATGGGCTAGATCACAGGTATCAAACTCACCGTGTCACGTTGCCGTCATACAGTGGTGGGATTCAATTTTTTTTACTACTGGTTCTGTGGGCATGGCTTGGTGGGCGTGGCAGGGGAGGGATATTGTAAAATCTCCAGTCAGAGGTGGTATCTGCTGGTTCTCCAAACTACTCAAAATTTCCGCTACCAGTTCTCCAGAACTGGTCAGAACCTGCTGAATGCCACCTCTGCCGTCATGTGATGTTTTGCAACATTTTCCCCATTCACGAAGCTGGGTGGGCATGGCCTGGTCATGATGCATCTGGTCTGCAGGCCACCAGTTTGACACTTCTGGGCTAGATGTTAAGATCATAAGGTCTTAAAAATTAATTTTAAAGTTTTTTTCACTGAAATTTTAAAGTTACTTTTTACAGCAAGTCTCAAGCAGCCTGAAAAAAAAATCTCAGTGCTGGACTCAAAAACATCGGAACAAAAAAAAATGGTTGACCTCTATTTCTGAAAATATATGATTGGATGCTCTCTAAATCTGTCTCTTGTCCTACAAGAAGTACTATGTTTAGATTCACTCAGTACTACTTTCATTTAAAATGTTTTGTGCTACATCCCATGTCATGAGGTTAACTTCTTCCCATCCAATCAAGCATACATGGGGTCATGAGAGAGGAGAATCCAATCTGCCAGCTGAGTTCAGCTGAACATACACCTTTATTTTGAAGATTAGACTAGACTAGACTAGCATTCTTTATTGGCCAAGTGTGACTGGGCACACAAGGAATTAAATCTTATATAACACTTATAACATTTACATCTCCGCTTTTTTAAAATTATGAACTAAAAGTGGTTCAGAAAAAAAAGCAGTTTAAAAAGATAATCTTCAAAGACCCACAAATTAAACAACACAGAAAGTAAAAGGTATCAAAATGTAAGAACCAGCATGCAAAAGCACTTGGAACTAATTGAAATATAGTAGTCAAAGACTTCCAGAAATCCCTGTGCTTTGGGCAGACACTTGAAGGCACTATGTAATTCTGTAGCCCCTTTCCCATTTAAAACTCAGGAAGTGTAAGTGAGTTATTGTTCATTATTCTTCCCTCTAAAAGTGAATTCTCCATACTATGGTTGAGACATAAATCCTCTTACTCAGCTGGGAGAGCACTAAAAAACATGTTGGGCACTTCCCAAAAGTATTTCCATCCCCATTAACTGAGATGGGATGTTAGCAGCATCCAAGGAAATGCATACCCACAGCAAATCACCGCAATGAAGGAAAAGAGAGAGACAGCAAAACACCAACTCCATGTTCATGTTTGATTTTGCATGTCCATAAGAAGGAAATGGTGTGTAATTCGAAGCTCTCCCTGGCCAAGTGCTCCTTTCCCACAAAATCCTACACCATCATAATAATATATGAACTTATTAAAGTGCATTCCCAAACATACAAACTACATTTCCCGTAGGAGGAGGAGCTAATGGTTGAATCTTATTATCAAATAACTAATATTTTGATGTGAATTGCAGTGGTTCTTCTATATAATTTTGAATGAAAAGTTAAATTTTATTTATTGAATTTAAGTTAAATAATAACTTAACAGTTTAAAAGTTAAACATAACAGAGTTGTGTTTGTAACTCTGACATCCTAAATGGCAATTAATAATTGATAAAATGTTTACTATTCTTTTATTTTCAATACTTTAAGCTTTTTAAATAGCACAATGTTAATAATTTTTAAATCGGATTATACAAACATTGCTGAACTAAAATCATGCAATGAATCAATATTTATTACATTGTCCCCCAAAAATCTAACAACTCCAAAACATTTACTGTTCTCAGATTGCTAAATCCACTGATTGGTGTATAGTGTTACAAAAAGAGATAATAGCAAAATCCATATCTTAGAGAAGGATGTGGTACTCCGTCTGCACCAATATCACATTTCTGGCTTAGTATCAAATCTAAGATCAGCCACAGAGATTCATGCTTAGTCACTCTGGAGATGCTAATCATTGCTGCATACAACCGAGGCAGGGATTGTCAACCTTACAATGATATCATTCAGGCAAAAATGCCACAAAAACTTTAGAAGATAAAATGAAGAGGAAAACCTCTGTGGGGTTGAGCCAAGAATCTGTGTCACTGGGATTTTCTGCAGACTTGATTGCACATATCATTGTTCGAGTTATTGCCTCTTCTATGCGGACTTCATGATCTGCATCCTATGGGGGAAAAAGAAAGGAAAACATGGGAATGTTTGAATATATGGAAAGGACTTTGGTTAGCAGGTGAAGAAACATTTGGATATGCTGAGTCCAATGTATTTTGAAGCTGTGACTATTCCTTTGGCATTGGACTAAAACCAGTGTTTCTCAACCTTGTCCCCTTTAAGATGTGTAGACTTCAACACCCAGAATTCCCCAGCCAGTCTTGTTGGTTGAAGAATTTTGGGAGTCGAAGTCCACACATCTAAAAGTGGCTAAGATTGAGAAACTGGTGGGGTATGGAGGTGGAGAGGAGATATGCTTTATTTCATTATCATATTACGAGGGATCTCTAATATTCTGAAGAATAAAAATTTATCTAGCAGCTCTAGAAGCTTTCTTATATTATACAAATCATAGCACTCATGTTAAAAGGATCTGTGATTTCTCAAATAAGCAGCCAGGGTAATTAACACTCCTTATTATTTTATCTGGGATTTCATAATTTCATAAAATGCCCATAAAATCAAACAATTATATAATTTTTCCTAATTGGCAGTTGTTCTATTGCATTAGCGTCTTGTTAAACTGAGACTTACGATCCTTAATTTATACCAGGGGGATATCATCTAATATATAGAATCTTTAATTTAGGAAGATCAAAAAGGCATGTCCCAAACTCTATCTCTCAAGGATTTAAGCTGTTAAGCACACGCATACTTTCCCCTTCACACACAAATTACTAGGAGAACACAAATGCCTTGCAAGCTATTACTAAATTATTCTAAATTCCAGAGAGCCTGCTGTCATCTGACAGTATCACCAGCCCACTAATGTATTACTGCAGTCTTACACGGCAACAAAAGGGTGAAAAAGACAGCAGCATTGGCTTTAATGAAGGACACCAGCATGCAGTGTTTTAAAGATGAAACAAGAATTCCGTAATTGATTCTTACATGCTACAAGTGTCATGTCTTTCTTAGGTGCCTTTAGGAGGTGAAATACAAAGACTAATTTAGGATTTCATCAAGATGAGCTGCGTAGGAAAGCAAAGCCTTCATGTTCAGCTGAATTGTTTGGAGCTAAGGACAGTTCCCGGGGCAACAAGGAACAAAATCATTGCATAAAATTGGTACTGGTGGCCTACAGTACAGTCCTGGAGGCAGAATGGAGAAGTGGGGCTTGTTTGCTTGAATTTACATATGAAAATGGGGATGTAGCAAAGAAGACAGCAAGATTAAACCTTTGCTCTTGATCAATAACTTGCAACTTTCCCACAGAAACTCTTCCCCCCCCCAAATTCCTCCTTTTTCCCTATTTTCTCTGCCTTTCCTTCTAGCATTTATTGCCATCACAGTGCAGACTTAATAGGCCATTTGCATTTCTGATGATGCCATGTCATATTTATATCATATAACTCATATCTGTCTGAAATTATGCAGTTATAATTTACAAATCAACAGAGCTTTCTGGTAAGCCAAATTCTGGTTAAGTTCCAACCAGGCTTCAGCATCCTACATCCAAGGTTGAGCTTTGTATCATGTGGCAGGATTGCTTGAAAACATTCAAGAGAAGCCCTTGTACCTTCTTTCCTACTACAAACACACTGTAAACATAGAAGTGATCTGTATGGGCAATGTGGTCTATGCAGATCATATATCAATCCTTCTCACCCCTGGATAGTAGCTCAAGTTAAAGCAGTACAAACCTCCCTTATATTAGTGCAATATAATGCACTACAAAGAGCCAGTTTGTTGTAGTGGTTAAGGCAACAGGCTAGAAACCAGGAGCCCGAGTTACGCTCTCTCTGTCTTGCTCTCCCCCCCCCCCTGCCCCCCGGTATTTAAAACTAGAATATAGAATAACAGTTGGACAATTCCCTACTCAAACATAAGATCCTATACCATTCCGGACAAATGGCTACCAAACCCCTTCTTAAAAGCCTCCAGTGATAGAGCACCCACAACTTCCAGAGGTAAGTAGTTCCACTGATTAATTGTTCACACTGACAAGAATCTTTTCCTTAATTTTAGGTAGGCTCTAGGTGGTTTCCATCCATTACTTTTTGTCTTGCTGCTTTGGAGAATAGATTGACTAGCTCCTCTCTGTGACAGCACATCAAATACTTATGCCAGCCCTAGACCTTCTCTTTGTTAAACTAGACATTCCCAGTTTCCGCAACTGTTCATTGTATGATTTAGCCTCTCTCCCTCTCCCTTCCCCCCTCTGTCTCTCAGCCCAAGGAAATAGGCAAGGGCAAATTACTTTTGAAATCTTGCCAAGAAAACTACAAGCATTTATTCAGCCAATTGCTAAGAGTCAACATTGACTCACAGGCACACAAAAAAGTAAACTATTAAAGGTTGGATACAATGCTTTTTTTGTTAAGTCTCTTTCATTAATAAATTGAATAATTCTAGCTCTGCAGATTCAGAAGAAACCCTTGTAGAATTTAGAATTGCACTACGTCTTAACAATTTTATTTCAAATGTTATTGCTGCTGAATAAATACTTTTCTTACTGCTCATTTTTCTCATGGCCACAAGGTAAGTCATACAGTCAGAAATATATAGAATTATGATACAAAGCTGTAAATTCAGAGTAAATGGACATTCCACAGAAATTGGTACCATTCAGGGATAACAGACTTTCTCTTGCAGGCTTTGTATATAGTTTCCCACCGACTCTTTATCACAACACAGCTTCCTAAATCTGAAACATTTAGCCTCACCTTTTAGCACCTGAAATAATGCATATTTAGAGCAGCTTATCTTAGCCATATGAAAATTGTCAGGCTTTCAGGGTACTGCAACTCTGAAAAGTTCATTCTGCCTGATGAAGCCCATGAATAATATTAATCACTTATCTTAGAATGCAAACTTTGGCGTGGTCTCAATGTGTCAGAAGCAAACTAAACCCTGCTCCTCTTATTGTAAAGCATGAGTAGAATAATTAATTGTATCAGCAGAGCGGTTGAAACTCGCATGGCATTCACTTATCATATCAATATGATAGCAGCTGCTTATTGCCATAAGCCAGAGTACTGCTTGAGTGAATAATGGAAATGTTCTTGATATTACTTTTTAACATCTATGTCATGCATTGTTTTTCCAAGATGGATAACCCTACATCTAGAAAGGAATGTTGCCATCATCTCTGGGGATAATAGGATATAATCGGCTGTCACCACAAAGGGTAGTCCCAGCAGTCCTCAAGTTAAACAACCTCCATGCTCAACTTATATTGTTTGTGAGGTTTTTAATTTGGGAAGAGCGGTTATGGCAAGCAAAATTGGAATGTATTGAACCTGCTTACTTTTGAACTCTTAAATATATGCGCTATATCAAGAAGGGTGGGAAAATAATGCATAAAGCATCCTGTATGGGTGTGGGTGGGTGGGAATTCTGGCCATCCAGTTATTAATGTACCACAATTCCTAGCATCCCTCCCTACTCGAACTCCTAGGAGATCATTAGACACCACTGGGGAACTATCAGCTTCCCACCCTATTATACCCAGTATTTCTTAACATATCAACCCAGCTGCAACCTACAATTAGGAGATCATACTAATCTACTTTATCAATAAAATATAAAGGCACCCTCTTTATCTAATAACAGTATTTCAAATTTCCTCCTCCATGTCCTCTGCAAATGATCTGTCTCCTGATCAAAGGATGTAGATTTATTGGCTCTGTGCTAAAAAAAAGAACTGCTCTGAGATCTGTCAAACTTGTTGAAATACATTTGTATAGATTTTTAACTACACAAGAAAACAGAGCCTGAATGGATTTCTAATCCCATCAAGCTTCAATGATACCTCTTTCCATTCTCTCCACATATTTGATGTCAGATGGATGAAGATACCGTGTCTACGTCTGTTACAAATCATCCTTTCAGATCTCATTTCTACCTGCATCACTTTGATTTAAAATTTATGCAATCAAAATGTTGAATTATATAGCATAATTTATGTATGTGGTATGTTACAGATTATAAGTGGATGGGCCTCTTGTGGGCCTCAATGATTCAATGCTAGGGAAACCAAAAGGAACGAGAGGGGAATGGAAGAAAGAGTTATTCTACTAACTGCTCTGCAATTATTGTACCTACATATGCATAATACTAATTGACAATAAGGTAGACAGATGTCATGGCCGAGAGTGTAGCTTGATAGTACCACACATGCTTTCCATACTAAGAACTCCTCATTTAATTGCCAAGATCATTATGGAGAAAAACTCTAGCATGAAATTGTGGTAAAGTTGCCAATAAAACATCCTTTTTATTAACAATCTTTGTTATAAACTAACCCAATAAAATTTATGCTATCAGTGGATTGTTTGTGAATATGCAGGTTACTCCATATGGTTTGCAGCTGGCAAGTTTAACAGATAAAATGAGTCAAATCATTAAAATGAGTCAAATCTTAAAATAATTTTAAGAAACTGAAAGAAAAATACCAGTTCAATCCAAGAATTAACGCTAACAGTGATGGGGTCAATGGACTCAACATAATGCCACCAGTGTCTAGGAACCAACAAGACCTGAAAAAAGAAATGAGAATTGAAAAGTTGTAAATTCTTTTCTTACAAACGTGTATGTTGCACAAGAGTACAATGTAAACAGAAAGGGTTGAAAATAATACTTTTAATAGTAGTTTAAATCTTGTATCATTGATCTCCACTTGCACTTGATACATCTAAGGAATTATGACTTTTATGGATAATATATTCTGCAGTACCTCTAACCTACTCTTCCAGGCAAATGAATAATCTGGTACCTTATAAAAAGTGAAAGAAATAAAATATGCCCTATTAAAATTAGAGTTTCATCAGCAAACATGAAATCAAACAACTTTGTGAAACACACAAATTAAAAAAATGAATTGGTATAAATGACAGGAAGTCCTTGACTTATGAGTGGTTGCTTTACAGACTATTCAAAGTTATGACTACCTGAAAAATGAGATTTGTGATCCATATCCAAAGTTGAAATAGATCCATATTCATCTGACTGAACTTGACAATGTGGTCACGTTTATGCCATTTGCAGCATCCCATGATCACATGACTTTTACAATGGTTTTGCCAAAAACTGGTACTTTCAGTTTTGGGCAAAACCAATAGCAAACAATTGGTCACTTATCAACCACTTTGTTCATTCAACAAGTGCTACAAAAAAATAATTGGGTCAGATGGGCTCCATTACATTCGCATGTTTTGGTGACTGCCTATAGTTGCTGGCTTAATAGAAGTTCATTGTTAAAATGCTCTTTTTTGCAAGAAAACCTAAGAACCATAGGTTTTTGTAAAAAATAGACAGATTGAAACATATTCTAGAAATAAGTTGGGCATAAGAAATTTGATATCAGGCTTCAGTGGGAAGCAGGGACACCTTTTTTCCACACTGACCATGTAGCTGCCAATGGAAAGTCTGTAAACAAGGCAAGAGGTCTGTAAGCACTCTTCCATATTTTTCTTCTAGCAAACAGTATTCAAAAGTGTGGAACTTCTGGCTCCAAAAGCAATCTGGTAATTTTGAATTTGGGAGATTTGATGACATGCATATTGAAGCAAGAAGCACTCTATCAGCAGCCTTACTGCTGAATAGAGTAGTCAAGGTGCTTCAAGATCTCAATGTTTCACTTGTTCTTGCTGTTTTTAAAACCGTCCTATCTCCACTTAGAACAAAAACATTTCATTGTCTTGTTCAACCAGTATTTACTATGGGGTGGGGTGGGGGGTCACTGATAAGAACATTTGGGATGAGAGGTTATTTCTAACTGGGGTTTAAACCTGAACCCGTGCATATATAAGCAGGAGTTAGAATTTTCTTTTAATTCACTGGATTTAGAAAGGTACAAGCAAAATTTAGTCAAATAATATTTCAAGAGTTTTTCTAATGGAGCTGTCACTTCAAGCTGCAAAGAGTCCATGGATCCCAACACTACATTTTCTCCTCTACAAATACTTCTGAAGAAGACACATACAACACAGTTAGACATTCACCCAAACTGTTAGACATGAAAACCCACAAAGCTTTTGCAGAAAATGTCATCAATGATAAGCCAGGCTTCTGCCACATCCAGCCAATGTAACTATTGAAATATATATATTTACATATAAATCTGGCATATGATTTTATGCACTATTCCACTGAAAAGAGGATATCACATTGAGGAAAGCTTATTTATCTAGAGTCCCTTTCAATGTGATTATTATTATTTATTATTATTATTATTTATTTACATTTATATGCCACCCTTCTCCAGAGACTCAGGGCGGCTTACAGTCTATGGAGCACCATGAAAAGTTCTCGGTAATAGCCTTCATTCCATTGTATATGCCTGCTTATTACTAGGGCTTTTTGCCCCCCCCAAGCGGCATTTTACAAAGTCAGCTTATTGCCCCCAACAATCTTGGGTCCTCAAGACCCAAAAATTATCTTATATTTTATCATGAAGCCTATCTAAACATTCATTTACCCACACATCACCCATAATGTATAGGGTAATCACATGAGAGTGACATAAATGTACTGTTAGTTTATGATAAGAATGTCATCAATTATTTAGAAACAGATGTTCATCTTCAGGGGTGGGATTCTACAGGTTCGCACCTATTTGCTAGAACCGGTTGTTAACATTCTAAGCAGTTCGGAGAACCGGTTGTTAGAAGAAATTACTGGCCTAATCCTGTAAGGAAGACAGGAAGGAAACATTCTGGTGTTGCTTACAGAAACTGCCTCTCCGTTAACACTTATTACATTCTTGGCAGGACTAGACTTCCTGTCTCAGGAACTTCTCTGGAGTTTTTTTCCCTCCTTTGCTGGTACTTTGCTTGTGTGGAGTGACCATTCAAAGTTACAATGGCACTGAAAAAAGTGACTTATGACCATTTTTCACACTTACGACAGTGGCAGCATCCTCACGGTCATGAGAGGCCAGGAGAGGAGATGCGTGCCTCGATGTGAGTGATATTGAGTTGGCCACACCCAGCCAATAACATGACCACCAAGTCACGCCCACCAACTAAACCATGCCCACAGAACCGGTTGTTAAAAAATTTGAATCCCACCCCTGTTCATCTCCCAAGATAAGTAAAAAACACTCCTGTAAATAATTTGTTTTTAAAAAGTATAGGAAAAACATTAAAAAAGACATCTGGGAACTTCAACCAAATGCTGCAGACTAGAGTGTAATTGCTCAGGAATTCAACGACCAATTCCAATTCAATCTTCTAACTTCTTATTTTATAACGTAAGTAGTTTGTACACTGTATACTTGGGAAATAATCAAATGAAATATATTGTATATCTTCCAAAAACATCTGCTAATCAGCTGGAAGACTGGCTGAGCAAGAACTTACTATACAGTTTGCAAAAAGTCAATAAATAGTAAAATAATAATATTTTTGAATCCAGCAAAAGACTAAGCAATGGCTGTCCCTACAGTTAGTCCTTGATTTATGACCACAGTGGAACCTAGAATTACCGTTGTTAAGTCATTGCGGTCATAAGTTGAGGCACCAAGTGACTGGATTTTGACTATCCTTATGACAATTGTAAAGTGAATTACCATTGGTTAAACAAATCATATGGTTGTTAAGTGAATCACACATCTTTTTTCCAAATGGGTGCTTTTTGCCAGAAACTGGCAAAAAAAATAGCAAATCATAATCATGTGACTATGGGACATTGCAACCAGTCATAAGTGTGAGCTGATTGCCAAGGGCTTAAAATGTGATCATGTGACCAGGGGATGTAGCAGTTTTAAATTCAAGGATTGTAAGTAGCTTTTTTGGGGGGGGGCTGTCATAGTTTTGGTTAAGTGATGCATTATAAGTCAAGAACTACCTTTTTACAGTTTCATGCTGAGCTGTTTAAGAATTGTGAAAGCAAGTGAAGTATCATAAATTAAAAGCTAAGAGACCATAAAATGCACACAGAAGTATAATATCAGAACTGACGTTGGGAAGGAATACAAAGTCATCAAAGGTGACATAGAGAACATCGCTGGAGGAGTGAAATGCAAATGTAGTAGCTAATAATCACCAGGGCATCTAAATGTATTTTGATTCATTTAGATATTCAGATCAGAAGTAGATTGAAACCTCAGCAGAAACGCAGAGTCCACTTGGCCTGACAAATTCCAATCTATACTCTACTTTGGGGAGCACAGACCAGATTAGTTCAAAACATCAGAAGACTCACACTGTATCAGAACAATAGTCTATTTATTCTGCCATCCTGTTTCACACTATGATCACAAGCTAGGAATGAAAATACGATCTCTTGCCTGTTTATCTTTCCCGGAAAGTGGTATTTGAAAGGACAAACTGGCCTTTCTCACAGATCACACTAAGCTTCTGTTATTAAGTAAGACAAATTTTAAAGATTGATTATGTATATGCATCCCAATGCCACTTCATCTATAATTCCAGATGGCTGACGAGAACAAAAACAGTAAAACAATGCATTTAAAATATTATCTATAGTAAGTCTAGAAAATGCCAAACCAATCATATTAAAAAACCAGTTCTGTAGTTCTGTTATTATGTTGCACTTTCTGCTTCAAAAACTACAGAAAAGAAAGTCTTGGCTTTGTTAAATTTCCCATTGGAGTTGGGCAGGTAAAATAAACACACAAGCACAGTTAGAAAGGAGGGAGCCATCCTAACCTGGGGGTTGGGAAGTTGCCATGGAGCAAGAGAATTGTGACTAAGAAGAACCGCCTCTCAGTTCCCGGTGTTTCTGGAGGAAATAAGGATCCAATTCACAATTGACTGGATTCACACAACACACTAAGCCAGGGTTGGCAACCTGCGGCTCTGGAGCTGTGTGGGGGTCTTTCATCCCTCTACTGCGGATCCCTGTTGCTGGTTGGTAAAAGGAAAAAGGACGTCGTGGTAGGAGACTCCATGCTGGAGGAACCAGACTTTCGGTCAGCTCCAGAATTGAACGGGAGGCTTCCAGTTAGAACCTTTGTGGCTTTTTGAGTGTTTAAGATTGCCGACCACTGCACTAAGCCACAAGGTAATGTGTACAAACCAACAAGGCTTTGATTCAAACAACACAGTAAGTCAGATTCAACCAACCACACTCTGGCTTAGGGAAGTCTACATATCCACATTTCCCTAACTGGGTAGAGAAATCTATACTCACATAGGCTTATATTCTTTCTCTCCTCCATATTTATGATATAGATCTATGATTTGACATGAGAGAAGAATTTGGATATATGCATGCATGTGTGTATGACTTCAAAGACAGTCATGGCTTTTTTTAGGATTATATTATCACCTGAATTAGCTTCTCTTAGTCTGGCTAGTGTGATTGAACCTGTAACAATAGAAAATAGGAAAGGAAAAGAACAGAATAGTAGATTGGCTATTACAATGTACCCCTGAAGCTTAAAAAAGCCAATGTAGTTGCTGAATAACGAATGTTATAACCACTGAACTGGCAATTAGGCAATTGCACATAAAAAGAACTGTTTAAGTCAACCGACTTGGCCCCTTTGAGTCCTGAATTCAACTCTCACAATCCTCCATAAAATGGTTGTTCAAACTCGTATCTCTTCTCATGTTTTCTCACTGGAGAAGAAAGTATAGGTACTATTGTTTCGAGAGAAGTAAGTTGTTACGCCATATAAAATCTGCCCACAGCTTTTCTATGTTTATTCAGAGGGTGGGTGTGATTTTTTTTTCTTGAAGTAAAATAGTCACCTCTGAGCTGTGAATGTAATCTCAGTGTGAATAAGATGGAGATTACAGTCCCCTTTAATGCCCTATCAAATCATTTCTCCATACCCGATGACAGCTTTTGATTTACACTTACATTTGTGCTCCTCAAATGGAAAAAGAAGAGTTCTGCATGTGTGAAAATGAGGCCACTCTGCTGTCTATATCTCTTGCTGCTACTTCTGAGGGCCTGTGGTTTTTCTCAATACTCAGTTAGGTAGCTAGCCGAGGCTAATTTACTAACACAAAAACCAAACAAAACTCTCAGAGGCTCACAAAGGCATCTTTCAAATTGCTCTCCTGTCATTTTTGAGGAAGCAATTATAAACCCACAGGCTCAAATTATCATCTGCAGGTGCAAGAGTGATGCAGAAAGAACCTTACTAGAACTTGGCTGTCAGTGGGAATCACACAGATGCTTTAAAGATCATGTCAAAAATTGAAATACAGGGCAGGATTTAAGAAGCCACCTCATAATTTTACCCCGTTTAGCCTTTGTAACTGACTAGATGAATCTTCTAAAATGGATGAAACTATTTTATATTGGCTTCTCTTCATCCAAAAATAAGGCTAAGGCTGCATTAATATATATATATATATATATATATATGAAACCAAAATTCCTCAGTGACATCAAGTTCAGGATAAGTAGTGAAATGAGACACAGTGGCCAGAAGATGGCATTAGGTACATTAAGTTTCTTTTAATAATCACATCTAGTGCCCAACTACTGCTATGCTGAATCTCAAAACACACCTTGATTTCAGTTTTCCAGTCCCGCATTATTGTGATATTTTAGTCCATCACATTATAGTTCATGGCCAAACAAGAATAGAGAACAGTATAAGATTACCTAGTAATGTAATGCTGATAGGAAACTTTCAAGTAACTGTATTTGCAGACATAATATTTTTTATTTCTTTTGAATAGTACCTACTAAAAGAATGACTTCCTTTACTTCTAGAGGATTTTATCATCTTGATTCATAACATCTCCTTCAGACTAGACAATCCTGACCTAATCTTGTTGCATGCTGAATTGTATTCAATCATGTATTTCTGAAATGATATCCTTAGAGAATTTTAGCATTCTTTGGTCTTCAGCTTTTCCTCTGTGTCATGGAATTTTGGGTGCCCTGCTACAAGTCTTCAATTCTGAACAACATTTGACTTTTAATTAGTTTAAGTTTAATTAAAAATTGGGATACTCCAGCTTCAATTACCATTTGCAATCACTGAAATAGACAGTCTACGTTGAATTTCCAATCGTAATGCAAGGCAATACCTTGCTATCATTAAGAAAGAACAGAAACATAAGAAAAAGCAACAAAATGAACTGTGAAGAACAAAAGAGAAAAATCAGAAGTCAGTTTATTCCGGTTTTGGCATCAGTAAGTTATTTATTGGCATGTGCAAAACATTTCAAATCTAAACTGCTTCAAATTCTAAACACTCTGTTTTGAGCGTGAAGTAATAGTTGTGAGTTTGAAACAGGCCATTAGAAGCGTTTTGGAAGTACTCTGAATTTGGAACAGCTGTGTTTCAAAAGCACAACACTGTTTCAAGTTTAACCCACTAGAAGAATATACAAAACAACCCATTTTGCAATTGACATAGCCGTTTCACACTCAAAAGAAAAGATTTCAAGCTGAAAAATGGGGTGCTGCAAATTTGAAATGGTTTAATGTGGAATGTTTTGCATATCATAGCCATTTTTCATGCCATACAGAATGTAATATAATGCTATGACAAGTGTTTGGAAGGACATCAATGCAATTCTATACATGACTACGCTGGAGCACATCCAAGAAAATACCAAAAGTGAATAGAGGTGGGTACATATAGCAGGGATAAAAACGTTCTTTGGTGTGAGGGTCATATTGCCCTAAAGGACACGTTCCAGGGACTGAGTGACATCAGAGACTAAAGGGCAACAACCCAAATGTAAGAAAAGTAGCTCATTATGTAATGAAAGCTATACTTAGAACAAAGGAGTGAGTAATTCATTTGGAAAGCATCATGCTGATGGGGCTGAGACCCTCAAATTCTGGCAAATAGAAAAATCCTTCACAGGGCCACTGTTCATTTATTGTAGTCTTCTCGTCCAGTAAAGTATGATTAATCAACTTTCACATGACTTTGTTAAAACTACTTTGAAAGCTTGCATTCAAATGCTAATGCATGCTGCAAATAGAAGTGAGCTAGCTACTGGGCAAGTGTTTCCATTATGGAATTATCCATCATGATGAAAATGTAAAATTTTTTGGCTGGTTCCGCATAACCATGGTCCAAACTGAGCAAATTACTACTCTCAAAACAGAGGTAGCTTCTATTTCATCCTCAGAAACCTAAGAACCTTCAAAGTTGCTGGCATACCAAGAAATATACCCCAAATCTTCTTTCATTTGTTTCACAAAGTACAATTTTCACTTAGAAGAGACGAAATGATACAAACTGGGCATATGTGACCAGCCCCTACTCCACCCCTACCACTGTAGTAACAACTATAACTGTAATACACACATACATCATACATGCTTTTTTTTTATAAATAACTGATGGTGGCAAACAAACCTAATACTCCTTCCTCTATTTTCCTCACAACAACAAATCTGTGAGGAAAATTGGGAAGAGAGTGAGAGAGTGGCCCAAAGTCACCCAGCTACTTTCATGCCTAAGGCAGGACTAGAATTCGCTGTCTCCTGGTGTCTATTCTGGTGCCAAAACGAGTCTCTGGTGCCAAAACGAGTCTCGATGTATAATAATGTAACAAACAAACAAATTAAATTAGATGTTCCAGCTCATTCACATTCAGTTCATTCATTCAATTTCATATTTAGTAAAAGAAGCAACAAGGGCAGAGAAAATACCTGGCCAGGATCAAGTGTAACCACATGAGCTTGTACTTTTTTGAACAATGGATATTGCCTCAGATTTGGATTAAGCACATTGACTTTGCTGAATACACTAGATTCTTCATAGGGAATTCTGGTAGGGTAAAGTAGCTTGGAGTCTTCAGGTGGATACAGATGCCACCTTTTCCTGGAAAAAGATAATGGAAACTTGCATCTTGAAGTTATACACGGTACAAGTGCAAGTAGGCAAATTCTGCCTAAGTTCACACATTGTGATAAGCTGTAGTTTGCATATCTGTTAAGTCTTCCAGGAAAACCAGACAAGAAACACAATTAGGTAATTCTATAGTATTGTAAGGCTACATTAACAGAATCTTGCAAGTGTGAAAGTACGAACCTCTAAATATGACCCTTAATTGATCTATTGGAGCGGATCCTTCCTCAGTTTCTATCTCTGACCCTTAATAGCAATGGCATTTAGGCTCATATACTGCCCCATAGAGCTTTACAGCACTCTCTGGGTGATTTACAATGTAGAAACATTATTTGCATACTGCCCCCCATCAATATGGGTTCTCATTTTACTGACTTCAGAAGGATGGAAGGTTGAGTCAACCTTGAGCCCCATCAGAATTGAACCCTAGGCTGTGGGCAGAGTAACAAATGTGTTACTGAGTTTTTATTCTGATAAATCAGCTTTGTATAGAATAGAATACTAGTCTTCAAGATGGTAACATTCTCTGCATATTGTTACTTATTCTGCAATTTATGCCACATAAATAGTTAAGTCTTACTATTTTGATTATTTATGTATCAATCCTAGCTTGAATACCATTAACACATTACAAAGTATTTTGTATAATCATTTGCATTTCCTGTAATTTAGAATGGGACAAAAGATCTATCCATTTTTCCCTGAGGATTGTGCTGCAGGAAACAGCCATCATATTTCAGCTAAAAGAGACAAGATGTCCAAAATTGTAATGATCAGATCAGCTATATTTCCTTAGTAAATGACTAAGATGCCTCGCCCAGTTCCTCAGATTGTTAAGAGTATAATGGGCTGTTTGAAAAGAATAGAAGCTTTGCTTCAATTCTGATGGACAAGCACATATTTCTCTTTGGGCTGGATTAAGATATTGGTGTGCTGGGATAGCAGAATCCTATAGGCTGCAGGGTCTACATGTTTTTGCATTTACTGTCCTCTATCTTTGGCACCCTTAGTTAAAAGCTTCAAATTGCAAAACTGTAAAAGGGTTCTGTCTGACAGACCTTGAAGAATATCACTTATCAGAATTAGGCTCAAGAGACCATCTAACCTTGTAAAGATCAACTTCCTACATTTCGATCCACGTTTAGATCAAAACAAGTTTCTTTACATCTAGTGAGGTTTCAGCCGTGGTATACCTACTCAAGTAAAACATCCAACTGTTTCTGGAGACCTTGGGGTACTGGCTACAATCCTATCTTCAAGCTGAAGTGCTATAGCAGAAAAGGATTATATGGACAAGGAAGTTTGAGGGATGCAGTCCTTCTCTGTGCTTTCCAGTATAAAAAGACCTCATTTTGATATTTTGGTATTCTATATGCGTAGAATGACTTAGATTTCTCAAAACAAGACTTTGCATCTTTCCAGTTGCTCCCCGTGATTAATTGTTCTCTTATGTAAGCCTAGGTTAAAAGTACTTGTTTTCTTTCAACTCCAAGGCCAACTATCTGCAGATAACCTAAGCACTATTTCACACAAGTGTTCAATAACTGCTACCCAAGAAGCAGAAACAATATATGTGCTAAATTAGAAATGTAAACAAGTGCAGTCCCATACTGTATAAGCTGAAAAACTCACCCATGGGTTAGCTTAAGCACGGGCCTGAGCCTCAAGAGTGTGCTATGTGTTAGTTATGGAATGTCCTCTGACAAGGATGAAGCTTGGATGTCAAAGTGCTGTAAGATTCTGTCTTATATTTATACTCCAACATTGCCTTGTCTGTAAATTTTTCCGCTCTATATTATATTTCGCAATTAAAGTTACTCTTTTGGTTTACTTTGCTCAATAAATCCTTTCAGCTTTCTCCTCATTGTGGATTCACTGCATTCAAACTCACAAACCTTCTGCCCACATTTTAATGTGGCAAAACACAGGCTTTCTAAATGGTTTGTGGGTACGTATGCCTTAATGCTGCATTTTCAACTTGCGAGCCAGAGCAAAACAAGCACATAAACGAGTTTTATAAATCATAACAGAGAGAGCAAATTTACAAGAGAAGACACAAAGGAGAGATGTTCCCAAATATTTATTAAAGCCAAAAGGTTTTGTGGAATGGGCAGTTAAACGGCAAACAACATCCAACACATTAAAAGTAAAGTTGTGCACTTAGAAAGAAATCTCAACTTCTCAGATCACCAGCAGTCTCAATTAGCAATGAACTAAGAAAGAAATCTTAGTAGAAATTTCAGTTGAAAGAAAGTCTGTGCACATCAATAAAGAAAAAGGCAATTCCCAAACTATTTGAAATGTAATGTCTAATATTACTGTGGAATGCTACGTTACATTTCTGATCATCCCTTTAAAAAAAATCGAAGTGGAAAATTCTGAGAAGGGAAATTTGAATAAAACAAAATTAGAATGTCTGCCCTAAAAATATAATAATAAAAGGATACAAGCTCCCACGTTCCTGTTGGTCAATGGAAATTATACAGCACTACATATTGCCAATATCCACATCAATCTTCACAATTCTGCTGGAGGTAACAGTCCCCCGCCCCAAAAAGTGGCATGATCGGGATTAAAACTGAATGTAATTTTAAAAGAAATGCTTGAAATAGGATTGCTACCCATGTGTTTAATATGTTTCTCTTTCTCGGTTTATAAATGACAAGTTAGAAGCAATGTTTGGTGGGCTTTTGAGGCGTGTTGGAACCTCAGGTTGTGTAACCCCTGAGAAAAAGGGAAGCCAAGGAAAAGGAATGATCACAATGAAAAAAGAAAGTTTGTTAGATTATATAATGAGGACTCAGATTCTTTGGGGGAATGTGCAAATAATGCTTCTACATTGTAAACTGCCCAGAGTGTGCTGTAAAAGTGCTATAGGGTGGTATATAAGCCTAAATGCTACTCCTATGGTGCCCCATTATTAAATGCTCAACTATGCTTGTCATTGGCTGGTACAGTTTATCTGCATAGCCTGTGTTAACTATTAATGCATGAAACCTCTGTGAATGGATTCAATGTGACCTAATCAGAAGGGAACAATAGAAAAATTAAGTAGCCTAATTCCCAGCATCAGTACATTTTTAAAGAAATGTTTTTCAGAAAAGGAATACATACTATATATTTGTGTGTGTGGATGAGAGAGAGAGAGAAAACAAGGGATTGTACCTATAAATAAGCATACTGTAACTGCTTGTCTCAGAAGTAGTAAGATTTTTATATGAACATTAATGTAGTGATTTAATTAACACCTGATACCAATTTTCTCTTTTAAAAACATTTCTCTTTCTTAATAATGAGCCTAGGCACTTTGCACTATGAAAAAGCTCTGAACAACAGAGCAGTTTAAAAGTAAAAAAAAAAAAATCAAGAATCCCTCTATCAGGGTGATAAATAGAGCAATTGTCTATTCCTTCTTACCTGCCTTGCACCTGCAGCACCAAGTTGCAACCATAGGAATCCAAATGACAGGGTGTGTTTGCTCCGGTGGAGCCAATCCATAGAGTGCTCTCCTTTCCACTTCTTCCAGGAAATCCAAAGTCAGACCATTTTATGTCCTGTTGCAAAGGTGATACAATAAAACCTTGATTTTACAAAATCACTTTTAGCAGACTTCAGCTACAATGGACAAAATTTTGGCTTGGACATCACCCAATGCATATCCTCAGGCAATCAGAGACAATGGATATAATTCACATCATTAGAGCCATGGGGGCATAGTGGTTAAAATGTAATACTGTAGGCTACTTCTGTTGACTGCCAGCAGTTTGACAGTTCAATTCTCACCACTCAAAGTTGACTCAGCTTTCCATCCTTCCAAGGTGGATAAAATGAGGACCCAGATTGTTGTGGGCAATGTGCTTACTCTGTAAACCATTTAGAGAGGTCTGTAAAGCACTGTAAAGTAGTATATAAGTCTAAGTGCTATTGCTATTGTGGTACTTTGAGTTGTAACATTACAAAGCATGGTACATATGTATGACAATATATGTGGTGGCACAAGTTAAGTCTCATCTCTTTTGTACATATGTGATGTCAACATCTATATAAACTAAGTGGAGTTTGGATCATGATGCCACATATGCCATCTTCCTGTTTTTAACCTCCCCCTCCTTCGGTACTGTTGATTGTGAGTGGCTGAGGATACCTATTATCAATGTTCGTTCAAAAAAGTTCTTTGAAGATAGATAAGAACTGCCCAGGTATATAGCATGCAAAACAAAGAATCAATCTGGGTGCTTGTAGTCCACTGTAATTATCTTACTTGGCTTACCGTGAAAGAAAGTTTTTTTCCCCCCAAATGATATCTTCTTTCACTTTGTAACATATCAGTTTATATCTTTTGCTATATGTACAGCAAATCTAAGAAACTTTATTGTATAATTTTGTTTGTTTGGGGGGATTAATAGTGGCATATGTCTAGAATCTCCTGAAAATAATTTTGAAAATTGAAAGGAAACCAATAAGCCAAAGGTCATTCCAATTCACTAGGTGTATCAACACCAATTTCTTCAATGATGAGGACATCATTAATGCCATCTATTGACTGACAATCATTAATGTCATCTCTAGATTGACTGGCAATCATGACCATGTTCTCAGAATTCTAGACTAGATTTGACTATTCTTCTGTGCATTCCTGTTAAAGGAAAATTACTCAAGTAAGCTTCTTTCAGGGACCCTGTTTTGTTATGAATTGAATGTCTGCTGTTATCTCCTCAACCTTGAATAAACTGCTAATTTCCATAGCAAAGAGAGATACAGTGAGTATATAACTGAAACAAGAAGCATGATAAGTTCTTTTGTGCAGGACCCAATGATATATGTTTATATTCTTAGATCAGAATATTTCTATTTGATGCTGCCAATGGAGAAAGAAATGTGCATACAGTTTCCTATACATGGCATTCCTTCCTGTAATATTCCATGCAATAACTCTGTGAAGTAGATTGTCCTGACAGAAAGCAATTGATCCAAAGATGCTCAATAAAGTTCATGGCTAAGGTGCATTTGAACCTGGATGTCCTATACTCCTAATTCTGCATCTTAACAGCTAGACCACATTGGCTCTTTCAATGCACCACAACTGCATACCACACAAGGAAGTATGCAGCAAATACAACAGTAGATAATACTGATCTTTGGCATATTTTGCTTTCTGCAGTTTCTATAGCATTTTGATTTGTTCATTTACTTCTCTTCCAAAAAAGAATGCAGGGAAAGTGGAAGAAGGAAGAGAGTAGTGATGATAGAAGTATGTTCATTTCTTTCATGAAATAATAATATTTGTGGCCTTTGGTTTTCTGTCTAGAAAACAAAATGGCCTCTGAAAACAAGATCTGTTTCTTCAGAGAATGGCCCAGAATCCAGAAATACTTTTTCATCCACAGCATGACCTTTTAATACTGCCTCACATTCAATACTATATAAATTTTATGGTATTAACACAAGAGCTTCTCCAGCATGAAGCACTATATTCATATATGCATGGCATATGACATATAAAACCCACTATCCCTCTTAAATTCTTTCTCTTAACTTTCTTCCTCCAGCTTCAGAAATAAACCATGGCAATATTTAATATATCCCGATTTGCTATAAAGCAGTTTTAACTCCTTGTAAGATTATATCTATTTTTCTGAGACTCTACACTGGAGAATCATGCAGGTAAATGCTAAGCTGCCCACTAATGAGGTAACAGCAGGATATTACTTGATCTACAAGAAAAAAAATACAAAAGACTAATGCAAACATTTGTCAGAAGCTTCAAGAAACCTCAAAGGAAAAATTGCTCCTCCAGCTTTCCACAGCCATAAAATTTTAAATCCAATCCAAGTATTTCGGTGATAAAGTTAACAGTAATAGCCAGCTCCACACTTTAATCTCACACCTAACTGGTTTCTGCATTCTGTTGAAACTTGAGGACAAAGAGAAAGAACATAATCAATATTAGATTAAAAAAGAAAAAAAACCTTTAAAAAAAGTATACAGCTTCAATAAATATCTGACAGATTATGGGCAAAATAGTTTTTATCCCATGAACTGAAAAGGAATTGGTAAGTTCTGAAATTCTGGCACAATGGGTTGCATTCTCTTTTCTTGCAAGAAAAAAGATCAGCAGCTGAAACAAATGCAGTTTCTAAGTATCCCAACCATAACAGATGGCACATTACTTCTGAATTACATTTATTTTGCTTACTACTTACAACAGAGCTAATATACCCATATGTCACTTTAAGAGCTCTCATTTCTATTTAAGCTCCACACATTTATCTTGCCTTTGATTTATCGGTCAGAAGTTTGTAATGTGATATCAAGTTAACAACAAAAGCAACAACAAAAATTCTGGATGACATGAGATATTGTTTGCCCGTTAAAATAATAGAATTATTACCTTAAGCCACATAACTGTAAATGATAAACAGTGCAATCTAAGTTTCAAACAACTTTTAAATGGCTCAATTAATCATGGTGAACAAAAAAATAGGTAAACTGGCCTTCTTGTACCCTTCAAGGCACCTTAGGAAAAAAACATATATAAAAACTAGATGCAAAGCAGCAGATCACTATGAAAATTTAGAAAAGACAAGTTACCAATGGAAGCAAATTTCTCTGCTAGTTTAAAGGCATTAATAATACTCAGTATCTTAAGCAGATTTTTTTTAAAGAAGCCTCTTCATGTTGTGACCAAATCAGATTACAATATACAGGTATTTTTAAAGCATGTCTTTGCTACATGGGAGAAAAGAGGAACAGGAAATGTTTCACAGCCATTTTGTCTGTTGCTCTCTTGGTTGTTGTTGTCATTGTTCAGCCATTCAGTTGCTTTGACTCTTCTTGCCAGTGCTGGCTATCAACAGTCTCTTTTCCGAATGTTTGAGAACTCATATTTGTATCATGAAGACCCAGACAGTTGGGGGCAATATGCTGACTCTGTAAACCGCTTAGAGAGGGCTGTAAAAACACTGTGAAGTGGTATATAAGTCTAAGTTCTATTGCTATTAGTTATCTAGTTTCCTTATCTTCCATTGCCTTTTTTTGGGTGGCCTTTGAATTTCTCAAGCATCAGTCTCTCTTCAGTGATTTGTTCCTTCTCATCGTAAGTCCAAAATAAACTTCAGTTTCATTATTAGTGCTTCCAGTGGGAAGTCTGAGTTTATTTCATCTATTTTTTTCTGTAGTCCAAGAAATTCTCAACCAATTTTCTCCAGCCATTCAACTCAAAGGCTCATAATATTTCTTCATCTTTTTTATGGTTCCTCTTTCATAGTCCTATGTTGAGTGGGAAAACCACAAACTGGTTTGTTCTCAGTGTAAAATTTCTTCTCTTTTATTATTTTGTTTAGATCTGACAAAGTCTTTCACTCAAGCAGCATAAGTTCTCTTTATTTCATGGCTATAGACAACATTCTTGTGCATTTTTGAGCATAGAAGATAATGTCTCTTACTATTTCTTCTTTTCTGCATTGGGTTGATATAGTCTATTCATTCTGTCATTTTTTTTAATGAGTAGCATAGGAAGCTCATCTTTCAGAACCATATTGACATGAAACTATTGGTTATTCTTCATTTGGTTTCCTTGGTGAATATTGAAGTGGGTTGCCATTCTCCAATAGATTATATTTATATTGTCCCCTCTTCTATGAATGGCTACTCATCTTGGGTGGCTTTGGGTTAATGTACACTCCTGATGGTATGGATCATTGTCATGCATAAACTACTTCACCAGGAACAGATAATGAGATCTCTCATTCTCTCTCTCTTCCTCTGGTTGAATAAATGTTGAGCAAAGTCTGATGTTCCAGTTTCTTAAATGTATTTATTGAAAGCCTTTCTATCTCACCTCTCTATAAAGCTATAATGATTCTTACCATTTACCTCAGGGACACGCAAAATATAATCCAGCAACTGCTCTTGGATTACAGATCCCATTACAACTCCCCACATTCTATGGATTACAGTCCAAAAAGAGTTTGAAGTGTTTTTAATCACACAGTGTTTTCATTGAACATATAATGTTCAACATATATAGTTTTATTTATAAATATGTTTAATTGAATATCTAAACTGCTTTGCATTGAATGTATCAGAATTCTTTCTAACAGCCCAATAAGATAAGCCAGTGTCGTTATTCTACAGATTGGGAGAGGGAGAATCAAGTATGAAAACATATTTAAAGGATAGTATAAGGATACCTAGCATATGTTTGTGAGATTTAAATATTTAGTGATTAATTTATAGTCAGTATGGAAGAGCTGGTCAAAATCTGATAAGGAAGGACATTCAATGAGTGACCTTGATTTAATTATTGCCTTTCTGCCTAATAATCTTCATGGGCTATTTTGACACTGCATTCAATTTTGGAAGCAATACTGTAAGGAGAGACCATTATATCTAACTGAATTGAACTCAGAAGAAAGGAATGATTATTATTGATTAGGGAATGCTACTAGGAATGTATAAAGGAAGTGAGTGAGTCTAGCATGAGGACACTGGTTGGATATGTGATAGTCCTCTTCAAGCATCCTTTAAGGGCTTTCTGCGGAAGGTGACAGAAAATAGGCTACATCTAATGATCTAACGAGATTGAGTTACAGAAGGATACCGGGAATTTCAGGATAACAGAAGGAATTCTTGATGGTAAGAATAGTTTGACAATAAAATACATTCTTCAGAAAGATGGGGCCTCTTCCAAATGAAAATGTCCAAGCCAAGAGTAGACAGCCATTTACTGGGGAAGTTTTGTCTTTAGATTTCATATTCAAGCAGAAAATTGGACTGTGGCCCATATGAATTTTGTTAACTTTGTGATTCTATGATACTAGAACTGGTAAAGCTCATATATATACTGTAGAGCTCTTGAATCTTTCAGAAGAAAACTAGCAATGAAATTAAATATTCATTTAAATAAATTAAATATTTAAAAATAAAAAATAAAATATTTTTTTAAAAAAAACCTCCACAGCACACTAATTTTTCAGTATATCAGATAAAAGTTCTATAATAATCAGGATTTCCTAAATCACCCCATCATTTTGATGAGATAAATAAAGGACAAAGGAAAGTAAATATACCTGAAAATGTTCTGGCTTGTCTTCAAATAGCCTATCGATGTACTTATAGTCAGCATACATCCAGTATTTACACAAATCATAACTACTGAATGGTCCAGAAAGACAAGGTTGCTGTCTTCCACTCCAGGCCAGAAAATCATTGAGCGTAGCTTCTGCATACGCACACTCTGTTTCGAAGAGAGGAGCCGTAGCTGTATCAGAAGAGACAACATTACATGCACATTAAGCACAACACCAATAATAAAAGACAGATATGAAGCAAAGCACTTTAGGAGAGAAAGCAATAACTTTCTATCTCAGCCTCAGACTGCTGGTTAAATGCAATATAAAAATCACAAATGAAATTACAGCAGTTTATAGATGTTTCAGCCGAAGATGCAGCATATATGACAACGCTCATGCGTAACTCTTTTACTGCTGGGAGCCTTTCTAGTGCCTAAGTCTGTAAATGAGGTTTTTGCATTTGCCTTTAAACGATATCTAGTTCTTTCAATAAATGTTTATCCCTTTTGAAGTTTCTGAATTTTTCATAATGTTGACACCAAATCTCATCAGGGCTTCGTGTGGACCCTTACTGATATAGAAATGAAATCTAGAAGAAGAAATAACCAAAAGCCTGCTGCTTGCTTTATGTATTTCATAGTCACTGAAAATGCATAGTGCCAATATGAAAAGAGAACTGCCTTCTTAGATTCAAGTAACTGGTAACCTCATCTGTAGCTGTGAGAACAGCAATCCAGTCTTCCAACAATTGCACATTTGTTTCAGGATCCAAGCAAATTTGGGCTTAGATTTTGGTGCATGATCAATGAATGTGCCCACCATCATTTAAGTCAAGGCTCTCCAAACTTGGGAACTTTAAAACTTGTGAAGTTCAACTCCCAGAATTATCTGGCTGGGGAATTCTGGGAACTGAAGTTCACAAGTCTTAAAGTTGTCAGGTTTGGAGACCCCTGATTTAAGTGACAGTGAGTACTGAGCTTCTGCAGTGCCATTAATGTATAGGCTGGTGGCACTGCAAAAACTCAGTGCTTTTTCAACTCTCTTAAAAACATCTGTCGAGATTCAAAGAGTTGCTTAGGCATCCTCAGTGAGAACTTTGTTTTAGCCCTATGCCTTGTTCTCAATTGCTTTTGAAATTCTCTTCATTTGCCATTCAAAGATGCTGATTTCCTAGTTGTGAGGCTCTTTGAATATGGACCTCTGTTAAGATCTCTGAAATGTTTCCTTTTCAGCCAAGAAGCTTAGGTTTTAGTCCACAGAAACACAAGGTTGCTGCCTTCTATTAAGTCAATCTCTGATCCATCTTGGCTGGTGCTGTTGGCATGGATGAACAGCTGTCTTCCAGAATTACAAGCCAGAACTTTTTGAGCCTTGCTGGCATATCAGAGGGACTGAATTATGTTCTTATTTCTTGCATTTCTACAATGCCAGAATTAGATATCCTTTGCACTCAGACTGCCTGTTGTATTTTTCTGAGAAAGGGAAATGAAATAAAAAGCTGGAGGATGAGCGGCACCATCGTGATTTAACCTCATATGAATGAATTAATGCATCTGTTTTATGCAATGACATTTTTTTAAACCAAGGGTCTAGAGTTCACTTTGGATTACAAGCAGCAGGTTTCCTCAAATATTCCCCAGAAACATTTCTCTTTCCTGTATTCATCAGCAAAAACGTTATTGTTCAGCTCACAAGTGGGGACATTTAGTATGTCTGGATTTTAACAGGTGTTGAATCTGTATGCTGTCAAACCAGTCAGTATCTGAGCTTTTGGGGACTGAAATACACACCGAAAATAAATAGCCAGATATTTTTCTGTTTTTTCTCCTTGACAGTATTCATAACAGAGAAGAAAATGTTGTACATATAGTCTGGGAATCAGCCTATGATGTTCCAAATAAATATTTTAAATGCCATTTTCCTTGATTGTTTAGATGAAAATTCAGTAGGCTATTGCCACAACTAAAAAAGTAATAATTCCCCCATAAAAGTATTAAGTACCACTACATTTTTTTTTGCCATTTTACCCCACAAAATAGATTTCATTGTTCATTTGGGAAAGAGCTTTACTCCCAATACTATATTTTAAAAGAAAAGTAAGGCTATATAGATGTAGATACTACAGTGTATTTAATTCTCCAAGACATTAACAAACTTTGTTTGATAATGCAGTGATTCTTAAGTTTTTCTTCACCATGGGCCTCCTTTAAATATTGTTTTTGGTTGTGGCCATGGGCCCCCAAGACTTAACTCAAGGTTTCAATAATAACATTTCTTCAAGCTTTCAAGACCCCCTGTGATGACACTATGCCGGCCCCCAGGGATCCATGGACCACAGGTTGAGAACCACTATGATAATGTAGAAGATGTTTATCCCACTCAAAACCTGCTGCACTATGGTGGTGGGTGGTGGGTGTTCCTGGGACGAATAAAAAAATAATGCTGGATTGTGCACTAGGAGTATTTATTCCCAGCAGTGTCACCCAAAGTGTGAAGATTATCCTTCAACCAAGGAGGTGTCTATATTGAGCAGCCGTAATTATAAAAAGGTGCCAGAAGCAGATGATCATCTTAGTGTCAATGACAAAGATACCAATTAATTGTGCAGGAGAAGTTTTTCAGTAAGAAAACCACATGGATAAAAAAGGTAAAATGAATGACAATATAGTGCTGGATGATGGACCCCTCAGGTCGGATGGCACTCCAATGCTACTGAGGACAAGTTGAGCATCTTTCAGATATATCTATGGAGATTCCCAGTCATCCAGGTCATAGTTGTCGCCAAGGTGCTTTTTCAAGAGGCAACTAGTTTTTCTGGTTTTTCTTTCTCATCCAAGAAGCTTCTTTAGCTCTGATTAGATGGTGAGGAATGGATTTATATTCCTGGTCATTTGCATTATTTTAGAGAGTTGTTGAGGCCACCTGGAGGTTCATCTGTGTCATCAGGGTCACCTGAGTAGAGCAAATGGGTATGGCATTTTCTTGGAACTGTTGAAAGGACTTGTTGTAGACTGGACATAAATGATGTCATATCCCTCCTCCTCTGTTGAGAGAAAGCTGTTCAATTTTGACATAGATGGTCTCTTTGACCCCTCTTTCAAACCAGTGGTCCTTTCTGTCCAAAATGTGGACTTTGCTATCTTCAAAAGAGTGGCCTCTGTCTTTTAAATGCAGATAGACTGCTGAATCTAGTCCTGATGGGTTTGTTCTATGTTGTGCCATATGTTTATGAAGTGGTTTTGTTTCCCCAATGTACACATCTGCACATGGCTCATTGCATTGTACTGCATACATAGGAGAACAACATTAATATGCCAAAGGATGCCAGTAGACAGATGGTAACCAATTAAAAAGAGATCTAAGGAAGATGGAAGGTGTATAGTGAAACACTATACAGTAGAGATGCCAACATCCAAGGTACCTTAGAAAATATTCCTTATTTACAAGAATCTCTTGTATTGAAAGTTGATGTTAGATCAGCACTCTGTCATTACCAAGTCGGAAGGCTACAAGAACTAATGTAACACCTACTGAAATATGGCAAGCAGCAGAAGAACTAGTTAAAATATTAACCAAGATATGTTAGCAAATCTGAAGAATGACATCATGGCCAACTGATTAGATGAGATAAATCTATGTTCCAATACCAAAAAAGGTTTATTGTGCAAATTATTATACAATATCCTTATTGTCACATGCTAGCAAAATAATACTTAGGGTTATCAAGCACCGATTAGACCCCTACATGGAAGAAAAGATGCCAGATGTTCAAGCTGGCTTTGGAAAAGACAGAGGAACATGAGGCATTATTACTGATCCAAACTGGGTAATAGCAAGAGCTAAAGAAAGCCCAAAAGATGTCAATATGTGCTTCATTCATTATAGAAAAGCCCTTAATTGTGTTGTTCACATCAAGCTGTAGAAAATGCTCAGAGAAACGGGAATCCCGGAATAACTTCTTGTTCTCATGAGCACTTATATGCAGGTTAGGAAGCCACGGTATGGCCAGAATGTGGCAAAACAGACTGACTCCAGGTTGGCAAAAGAGTGCAACAAGGCTGCATACTCTCCCCTTATCTATTCCACCTACATATAGAATATATATTTTAAAAATATATATCAGGAAAAAGATGAGTGTGGTTTTAACACTGGAAGAGGAGAAAATGTAACCTGCACTATGTTGATGTCCCTTCCTTGACAGCCAAAAATGCCAAGATCTGCAAGCAAAGATGTCAAGCTTTGCAAGCTAAACTAAAACTTAAAGTGCACAGGGGGAAAAAATGGGACTGAAATTAAATATAAAGTCTAAACTAGTATAATGACAACAGATATTAATAACCAGTCTTAGAACTGACAAATGTATATATCAAAGTAATGAATAGGTTCTGTCTTTTAAATCAACTATCAACAGTACAGGAACCAGCAGTCAGGGAATACATCAAGGCTAGTACTTGATAGACCAACCACAAAGGCCTTGGAAAAAATACAAATGCTGTGATGTATTTATATCTACAAAGATCAGAATCATATGGTATGGAACGGTATTCTCCATGACTTTAAAGAAGCAGGATTGGAAGAATATTGACTCCTTTGAATCTTGGTATTGGAGAAGATTCCTGAGAATACCAGGGACAGCCAAGGAAACAAACCAATGGATCACTGAACAAATCAACTCAAGAGTTCTCACTTGAAACACAAATAATGAAGCTCAATTAATCCTAGTTTGGACACTTTATGTGAACCCCCAGATTTTTGGAAAAGGCTCTAATACTGAGAAAGGTGGAAGAATCAGCAGTAAGGTGGATGGATTCAGTGGCAATGAAAGCACCACTGGGAGACTTAAGAGAACAGGTTAGGAATTGATCAACATGGAGAAAATCTCTCTATATGATCGCTAGGAGTTGAAAACGATTTGATAGCATACTGTCAAAGTATATTCATCAACTGGAATAGAGCATGGTAACAAGGTCAGCCAATGAGGACTGTTTGGAAACTGAAACTAGAAGTAGCCTAGGCATGGCTCTGAATCTGTCTATTGAAAATGATCTGTTGTGTATCTTGCTTGCTTGCCTGCTGAAACAAAGTGAAACTGATGTCTCTTTCTGAGCTCTAGAATTGCTGTTCTGCTCTGAACCTGTAACATGTCTGCTTCTGTTTGCATTTGCTCCATGTTGGAGAAATCTACAACTGGTATTGTAAAATTTACTTGTGTTTATAAAGAAGTTAAATGAAGCCCCAGCCATCTGTGTTTACTTTTCTGGCACTAAATTTACGCTGCAATACTCTGAACACATACAATCAATAGTATGTCTGTGCTTATCTATATTTCAAAGACATAGATCATTGTAAAAACTAATTATAGATTTCTGAGGAATGGATTTCATAGATCAGCCAAATATACACATTTCACCAGGGCATGAAAAGCATATTTGAATCCACTAGCATTCATCTTTTTGCGAACAAAAATCTGTACAAAACTAGATGGGCTTTTGGTCTCCTCCAGCAAGATTCCCTTTCTGTTCTTATTCTCTTTAAAGCTTAAAAGTCAAAACAGATTTTAAAAGCTGGCAAGACATTTTTCAACATTACTGCATATAACAAAAGTGCGTATTAACATCTGTTTGCTATTTTTCAAAATTCCTTCTTTTACAATTGCTCTCAACTTTTTATCTTGTATGATTATCTTTAATTCATACCATAAAAGGCAGATAATACTGCAGTATCAAGATAACAAGGACCTTTCTATACAAAATATCATCAATGGCAAGGTCAAATTTTAATGATGGGGCATGAAACTCTTCCAAAAATATTATTCAGAGAGCCGGTGAATATGTCTCTTCTTGGAATAATAAAGAATATTGAGTGCCTCTGAACATTGCCAATTGATGGAGAAGGAAGTGAGCAATTTTAGTCAATTCCCTTTATTTCCATATTGCTCTGGAGTCTCCCTCAATCCTTGAGCTGACTTTAAGGAAATACAGTGAATTAGAGTAATCTGGAAAAATGGGCAAGAATTGTTTTCCTATTTCATAAAGTGAGAATGTCCCATAAATAAAACTATATTCATATGGACAATATTCTGAATTTCTAATGTCTTATTAGAGAGAAAGCAGATGGCTTGACTGTTATTGACTTCCCACTACTAATCTCAAAAAACTAAGCAGAGTCAGACCTGATTAGGATTTCGAGGGGAAACCATTAAGAAAACTACTAGGAAAAAAAAAAAAACTAGGATTGGTGCTTAGTCTGGAAAGTAAGCAAATAAGTAAATGGAAGGCTCAGAAGAAGGCAATGCCTAATCAGTTCAGTGTTTTTAAGGCAAGACAATAGTGATTTGTCTGTAAAGTCATCAGATATCAAGTTTGACGCAAAGCAAACTCTACGTTGTTATTTATATAAAGTTTATAACGTAAGTTTTCCTATATGCAACAGAATGTATGACAAACCTTGGGAACACAGAGGAGGAAACAGGACCATTATAGGACGGAAGACCATTACATAAATTATTCCTTAGTCCAGGGGAGTGGGAAAGCATGAGAAAAAGACTCTGTAACTCCACCTTAATTTTGCCAAATATAAGCTGAACTAAGACTTGCTTTGGCAGGCTTTCAAGATTCTGTTAAGTTATCCTACTTGCAATAAACAGTATTCCCGAAATCCGGATGCTTCTTGTTTCCTAAGTGCGCCAACCTCAACAGAATTGACAATATTGTAAGTGGAATACAAATCTATTACTGTGCAAACAATTAAGACTCTAGATAAGACTGCTTAATTTTATGCAGAGTAAATACCGAAAGGCTTGGAGGAACTAATCTTACTTTTGGCTTTGCGTAATCATATACAGTTTTGCATTATCTGAAATGCAGAAATGTAAAGAGAGCTAGAAAGCATACTTGCAAACTCAATATTTGTATAAAGTGAACTTCTTCCTCACCCTGAAATTTTCCCATAGAAGGAAAAAAGGGGGTGCTTTATTCCCCCCCACCACCACAATATTGCAATGATCCTTATGGCTTATCAGACTTCCATTTCTCATTACAGGAACTAGTCCATCAACATAATGCACAAAAACATAATGCACAATATTACACATTAGCCAAAACTACTGTTGCTGGGGAAACCAAATTGCAGCAGAATACATGAATGGCAGAACAATTGTTAACTCTTCATTTAACTCATCAGGTACAGTTATTTAATTACAGTATGGATGCTTTTCATTCTTACCAGCAAGGCTCTTATTATTCTGACTGCATGGGAATGGCTGCTATGAGATTCTCAAATATTCAGATTTATTTCAAACAAAAGCAAAAATAAAATCCTAAATTACTTTTCTTTTAAAAGTATGCACTTAGAGTTTCCCCTTACGTTTTGGCTCTTGTCCAAAGGCAAAGTTTAATGCATATTTCTTCTTTTAAAAATGCAGTTAATCTGCAGTTTTTAGTAGATTTACAGAAATAAGATCAAGTGTGTTCTGCCTCTGATATGAAAGTGGACTATATAAGAAATAATAAATAAAAATTAAATAACGTACCATGGGCCTGATCCATTTGCTCTAAAAGAGAGGGGGCAAAAGCTGACAGAAGCAAGATCCAGAGTTCATTCCAGTGCTTTTCAAAGACAGACAATTTGGTACTGTCCAGATGTTTTGGGATTCAAATGTTACTCGTTTAGCTAGCAAAGCCAGCAAAGAAATATTGGGGTAGGTTCAAAACATTGTACATTGGGCTGGCTGAATTTAGTATACAATCTGTCATCTCGGCTAGCCTCAATTTATCTACTTGGATATTTTATGTGCAAAATTCTGGTTATTGCTGACATAGTCAAAAGATTATATAGCTTGTTCTGTGGCCCTCTGAACAGAGATTTTGAGTAATTTACCTCTGATTCAGCAAGAAATAAAAAAGTATTCATTATGTTGTGAATTATTCATACTTCCATGGTAAATAATTAAAAATTATCAATTAGGTACAGTTGTCCAATGATAATGGAATATTTTTTTTTAAATGAAGTTAGCATGAAAACCTGCACTCATTAAGATATCTGAATGATAGAAAGCGATAGGATAGTCATAATTTTCATGCTTTGCATCAGGTCATGCACTTTAGGCTAACTCTTATTGTTTCTTATTCCTTTTTAAATATCGTAAGATGGGAAGTAGTCTACAGACCTGAATGTATTTACCATAAAATAATATCTTATATCTAGAACTGAGTATTCCATATGCTCCCTTTCAATTAATGTTGCTACCAAATTTACTATATATAGATTACTACAAAACTGAAAGTGTAGTATTTAAGAGGAGGGAGCAAATAAAAGAAGAAATTGCCCATCTATATAACCTAGAGTAAAAGTGATCATTTTTAGTACAAGCATGTTTCTAGGTAGAACATTTTACACAGCATCTTTCATCAAAGGATTCTAGAGATCTTTACATGAATAAAATCAGATAAGTTCCATATAAATAATAGAAGATAGTATTTTCGCATTTTCATTACAATATGGAAATAAATATTGGTGGTTAATCACAATTCCTTGGATCCCAGACATTTCTGGAACTCAAAATAAAATTGCTTATGCAGGATTGGCCATTGTGTTCTCCCAATCCCAACTGTACTTGTATATCAACATAGCTCAGAACAATAAACACAGCACAGACATTTTTGAAGAAATAATAAAATCCCTTCTTAATATGTACTCTATTTACCATGGACAGGTTCTAAACAATAATTTACAACTAGAGTTCTAACAGGATTTTTGAACAGCGAACGATAAACTCTGTATTCAGAGGTACTTCCTTTCACTCCTTTATGTTCAATGTATTTATACATAATTATTTTACAGTATGTTTTATTGAATCTATAACATTTTGTGGATTAAAAATTATCAATGTTCATTGTAAACAAATATCCTGTACTGTCAATTGTAGTTATCGGTAGTCCTCGAATTACAACCACCATTCTGTCATTATATGAGATGTTTGTTAGGTGAATTTTGCCCTATTTTATGACATTTCTTGCATAGTTCTTAAGTGAATGACTTCAGTTGTTAAGTTAATAACATCAGTTAAGTGAATCTGGCTTCTCCATTTACATTGCTTGTCAGGTCACAAAAGGTGATCACATGATCGCAGGATAATGCAACTAGGATAAATATGAATCAGTTGTCAAGAATCTGAATTTTGATCACATGACCATGGGGATGTTGCAAAAGTCGTTAGCGTGAAAAATAGACATGTCACTTTTTCTGTGGTATTGTAACTTTGAACGGTGATTAAATGAACTGTTGTAAGTCGAGGACTACCTGTATAGTGAAAGCAATGTCAAACTTCGTGTCAATGCACTTCCATTCATGCAGGTAAACTTCTTTCCATCCCTCCAGACATTTAGAATAGATGCAGAGGAAGCCTTAAAGGAAAAGAAAGAATTTGTTTCTTTCAGGAATACTGGTTAGCGGATGGGTGTCAATGGATGTTTCATTTCATTGTATACTTGGAGGGCACCTTGTTGCTAATCCATCTCACAATGGACATGCTTTATTATTGTTCTTTATCATTTTAAAATGGATGATATTACCATGAACCATCTTGTAGTATTTCTCATTTATTTTAAGGAGAAAATACACCTGAAGTACTAAATCTGTACAGGGAGAAATGAGAAAGAAGGTTGTACTTCTCTACCTGTGTCCTTCCTTCCTATTCTAAAAACTATTTTCTTTCCAGCCAATAGACTAGCCAGATGTGGAACATTCCAATGAAGAACCGGCCAATCGAAGGTCATGTTGCTAAAGACCACTGGTTTTTGAAGAGTCATCACAATTTCTTTAGCTTCTTCTGGTGTAAATGGTTTGACTTGCTCACCTACAAATGAAACAGAGAATGATATCAAATTTAAGCTATCATATGAGAACAATTGCAACATCAAAATATAAAGCCATCTATTGCTTCTTCAAATGTTTTGTTTCACCAAATTTTGATGCCATCTCAACAGGAATATGTTAAAATGTACGTAACAATTCAACAATGGTTTTCTAATGTGCAGCATAGCACCATGATTTACAATTAATCTGAAATTAATTGCATGTCTCTGACTGTTTAAAGGAAATATAGTGAAGAAAAAACAGTTTTTCCAAATGCAGACACATATAGCAATCCACCACCAATGGGCCTTGGTGGTGCAGGCTGTTAATCATCTAGCACTTAGTGCAAGCTGCCTGCAATTAGTGCAGGCTTGAATCCCACCAGGCTCAAGGTTGACTCAGCCTTCCATCCTCTCGGGGTAGGTAAATTGAGGACCCAAGTTTGTTGGGGGCAATAAGCTGACTTTGTAAAAATGCTGCTTGGGGGGGCCAAAAAAAGCCCTAGTAATAAGCAGGCATATACAATGGAATGAAGGCTATTGCCAAGCACTTAGCATGGTGCTCCATAGACTGTAAGCCGCCTTGAGTCTCCGGAGAAGGGCGGCATATAAATGCAAATTAAAAAAAAAAATCTTCTCCAATCTGATTTTGGTGGACAACAATATCCATCATCCCTAGTTATTGGGCATTCATTGCAGTTTTAGTCTAATACATGGGGAAGCCAACTTTGAAAAAGCTGGTATAAGGTATTGTCATGAGATGGCTGAATATGCTGATGCAATCAGTTTCGTGTAATTAAATATTTTCTGCAGTATGAAACTTTTAAAAAACTCTTCAACTTAAGAAAAAAGACTAAACATGAAGTGTGCCTTCTCAAGGTCTATGCTAATCCTAGATTTCAGTATATACCTTAGATTTATATGCCCATTGAAACTGTCATTGTAAAATGTTGGCAGCCTTGAATAAACTCTGCACTTTTATAAAAATTGCTCTAAAGGGACATGTTAAATGAAAGGACCTTTTTTCATGCAAATATAACCATCCTATAGAGTTTAAAATAAAAAAGCAAGTTATAGCCAGAAATTATAAAAATATTTTCCAATATCGAACAATGATCGCAAGAAGCTTTTTAATTAAAAGTGTTTTTGAAAAGATAAGGAATATTTTTTGGCTTGTTCAAAGTTATTGAAAATCACAAAACTTTCTGAAAGTTGGATCAAAGAAGATAGTTTCCTCCTTCATCCTGGTTTCAGAATGCTAAAACCTGTAAAAGGTTTACTGAAGACACTTTTTAAAAAAAAATGATTATTAAAGATAACAACTGGAAAAATTAACAGCTAATTCACCAAAAATACTTCTACTCCATTTTTCAGTATTAAAAAATTGAGTTGTTCTCAGACTTTTGAAAATCGGTAGCAATCATACATAACAAACCTTAGGGAACAGTTGAAGTTTAAAATAATCAGAACATTGATAATTGTTTAAAAACATTTTTATGTTATGCAAATGAAACCAACTTTTTTATTTTTCATTAAATGACAATTCAAACAGGAAGCTATTTATTTATATGGATTATTTATATGTTTACTCCTAATAAGCAATTTTCCCCTAGCAACTAGAGAAGCAATTTAAAGTCATAGAAAGAAATAAAGCCACAGAACAATAACTTTAAATAGAATAACCATCTCCAACATAAAAACAAAGCTGGCAAGAACAATACTGAATTTGAGGAAATATAACTATAAAGTCTTATAAAATGTTGGTGCTATGCCATTTATTATTTTATCAAAATTTTGCTAAGCACAGTATTGTATAAAGTAGCTTCCTTTAAACTGATTTCCTTCAGGTGTGTTAGACATTATCTTCTCTAATTTCCAGCCATGCCGTCTGGGAATTATGGTAATCGGTGCAACCCGGTTTGAAAAGTCTGGCATAGTTTACTGGGCAATGCGTGTTAAGTATTCATGAAATCGCCCGAGGTTTTGTACCTGTCCATTCAAATTAGAATTCTGGGCTGCTGTTTTAGAATTTCATAAAGCCTCAGTATTCTTTGGAAGAAGTTTTTTTTAAAAAAAGGTTGGAACTACTGTCTACCCCAGCAAAGAGGAGGAAAACATCGGACTCAGGGATCTGCATTCTTAAAAATTTGAGTAGATGATTTAACCTACAGAATTTATTGCCACACTATGTTGCAATGGTGAGTCCAATGTATGGCTTTAAAAGGAGATTGAATGTAGTCAGGGGATGCATTGCTATCAAGGGCTATGATGATGATGATGGTGATGATGGTGATGATGTGATGATGATGATGTACAGGGAGCAATATGCCTCCACATTCCACTTGAAGGCGAATAGGTGACAGGAGGCTATGTGCCTGTCCCTGCTTACAAATACTTCCAAGAATCTGGTTGACCACACATTAAGAAACCAAACGCTAGATCATGATGGGCTTTCAATCTCATCCAGCAGAAATGTTTGAGTTCTACAAACTCTTCTCATTCTAGCATTGATGACACTGTTGCCTAGGTTGGGTAATGAAATGTCTTCAAGAAAACAACCAAGCTCAGAGAGCACCAAGGATCCCTCATTTCAACCCTGAGCTACACACACTCTCCTTTATTGGAACTCTTCTAACAATTACACATTTTGCTTTGTGAGCGATTGATAGCCAGTTTGGTGTAAGGAGCTGGCCTATGGCCTAGAAATCAGGAGACTGTCAGTTCTAGGCCTTTCTTAGGCACGAAATTCAGCTGGGTGACTTTGGTTCAGTCACTTTCTCTCAGCCAAAGCCTCTTTATAGGGTTGTTGTTACTGTGGGGAAAATAGAAAGCAAGAATATTAGGTATGTTCCGTGCCTTCAGATGAATAAAAAAACCCAATAACAATAACAACAATCCACAAGGATTTAATTGTCATCTTTAACTTTTTGGTTTTGCATATCAAGTATCATTTTTGTAATATTTCACAAGGAGCAATTTGGATCACATGATATTCCTGAGACCGAAAAGGCAGGAGTGAGACTTAGCTCTTAGCATCACCCTCTGTTCCATATCTAAAGGAGTGAGGGTTTCACAGGAGCTGTATTCTCTGCCAAATGTTGTGTTTCATCCTTGCAAGGAAAATTGTCAGTAACCAGGCAATAAGCTCAATGCACAGAAAGCAAAATTAGACAAGAGGACAGTGTTGAACAACAATCGCAGACACAACTACAACTCCTGTTGAATGAATTAACTAGTTGTTATCGGGCATACTATTGTGGTCACCTTGACCTGAGAGTAAAGAAAAAATGTATGTGTGTGTGTATGTGTGTGTTTAAATATTTCATGATAATAAAAGAGAACAAGTTTCCAGGATATTTTTATGAATTAAAAATGACAATGTTTGGCATTTTGTTTCTGACGTATTAGATTCTATTTTACTTATTAGAATTCTATCATGCTTCCTGACGCCCATTCATTTCATGGTAATGAAGTACAGAGGTAGCCTTCTATGATCCAGCAGCTGTTCTAGTACTGTCTCCCAGTGAAATGCAATGATTCCTAGTTAAAATATCCTTAACTGCCTTTTGCTCCTTTTGCTTTTGAAGACTTTTCTACAAAGGTTCATCATGTGCAATATATCTGGACTGAAATTCTAGGTCTCTGGAAAGGGATACTAGGGACCAGAAAAGAACATAGATCTTTTGCCACAGAAAGAGATGTTTATAAGAAGAAATCCTATTTCCTACCTGTGCAAAAAAAACCCCAAACCCTTGCTTGTTGCTCCCAACACTAATGGCAAAAAAGAGAATCCAGGACATCTTTTTGGCAGATGCCAAGCCCTCCCCATTGATCATCAGTGGGAACACTGATGATCAAGCAGGAATAGATACTCCAATCAGAATGACCCCAGTTTTACTCTGATGAAAACCCTAGTGCAATCAAAACTGCATCACCTAGTACAGTGGTCGCCAACCAGTGGGCCGGGGACCACTGGTGGTCTGTGAGAAAATTTTGGTGGTCCACAGAGAAAAGTCACCCCCAAAGCACCCCGCAAAGCAATTAATCCAGGCTGTGCGGGAACACAAGGCTGCGCCGTCCACATGGCCCATAGGAACACGCTTGCATTGTGCACAACACAAGGTAGTGGGGCGGGGGGAAGGGCAGAGGGGGAAACTTGCCCCATGTGCCGCCATCCCCCGGCCTGACCACTCGGCTGCTTCTTTCTGCTTCTCTATTCTTCTGCTTTTGGCTGCATGCAAGGAAAGCAGCAAAAATCTTTCTTTCTCTCCCCCAAACTCCATCAAAAATGAGTCTTTGGGACCCTGCAAGGCCTCCTGCTCCAAGAGGCTGTGCTGGCAAAGACTCATTTCTGGCGGAGTTTGGGGGAAAGAAAGAAAGACTTCTGCTGCTTCTGCAGCTTTCCTTGCATGAAGCCAAAAGTCTCTCTTTCTCTCTCTCTCCCCCTCTCCCTGAGAACGGAGCTGGAGACGGTATCCTGCAATTCCAAATAAAGAATGATCGATCGGTAAGAAAATGGGGTGAGGAATTTTCCTGCAGACTTTTTTCCTGCAGCCATCATCAGTCAAAATTCATATTAGTGGTCCGTGGGATTTAAAATTATGAGTTTGGTGGTCCCTGAGGTCCAAAAGGTGGGCGACTCCTGACCTAGTATAAATGATGCCTGTTGCAGGAGATACAACAAACCACAGTGCTTTTTCCTAACGTACTACCCCTTCAGGAAATGAAGATCAATTGTCTTCTGAGTTTCATGTTGGAACACAGCCTAGTTAGCTTTAGGTAGAGATGGAGAACCAATAACCACTTGTGGCAGTGGCTGTAGTGGATCTTTACTAAAAATCTGGGCTATTATATTCCTCTGAATTGGGACAAGTACACCTGTTAAAACAAATTACTCTCTTTCCTTTTACAGCTCTGAGTATCTTTTTTTTCTCCCAAATTAATAATTAAAATGCTAAATGTTAACTTTCCATTATTTTGAGAGATTCGTGGGATTCTGCCCAGGTAATGTCGTCTCAGTGGTGGCCTTTATTTTATGGTACATGCTTTCCCTCCTTTTTGTTCCCTGGAAATATGGCTTGTCCCTACTTTACAAGTATTTAAAAATACTTGTATTTTTCAAAACATTTGCATTGTAGGGCCAACACTGCTCCATTAGTCTGTTGACCTTTAGGTTAAACTTTTGATGTCCTTGTTTTTTAACTATTGATTTCCATTGTTTATGTAGGCCCTTTATTTGCCAAATTATTCATTAGGATTGGGGCAAGCTATAAATATAAATAGCCCTAATTTAACAATCACAATTGGGACCAGCAACTCAGTTGTTAAGTGAAAAGGTTGCTAAGTGAAAACATGATTGTACTTACGATCTTATTTCAGTTTTCCTTCGCTTTATAAACCTGCAGAGGTCATAAATGCAAAGACTGGTTGCAAAGTTACTTTTTCATCACTGTCGTAAACGTGAATGGTCACTAAATGAGACAGAGGCTAAACGAGGACAACTCTATTGTGAAAATAAAGAAATAATAAGCCAAATGCTTCTTTTATGACATGGTATCCAGGAAGAACAATTACAATCTAACTGTTGATATCAGCCTCTGCACAAAAAAAACAGAATTCTTCTGATTGCCCAGAACTCAACTCATTGCAACATCTCACCAGCTGATCCCACCCCATCTGAGATTTAAGCTTCTCTTTTCACCCTCATCCCTTTAGATCACTTTGAAGCTTAGCCTGGCAACCCAACACAGTTATAAGCACAAGCTAATTTCATCCTGTCAGCATGATCAGGGAAGCATTTTCAAGGGTAGGTCATTTAACTATAGTACATCACTCATCCTTTCCAGGGAGCTGCAAGCATAAGCAAAGCATTTCATGTGCATTAATCAGACCAGGAGCTTTCATCTTTCTGAGCTACTGCTTTGTTTGTCCAGGAAGTTTTCACAACTTCACCAGGCTGGCAGCTGGAATACTTTTCTTTGAGTCCAGGTGCCTTCTTATATTTGCTCTGCCGGAATCAATTAATCCTGCAGATTTTAGGATCTGCTGGAACAATTACCACAGATCTTGCTTCTTTGTATTATTCCATTCCCATACTGGTAAGTAAATTTAAACCTATCTAAGCCAAATTCGTAAAACAAATGAGTACAAATCAGTTGCCTCAGTGAGCCACTCCTTCCCTTATGAAGGAGACAAGTGTCACAATCTGAAGTCAGTGTGGACATTAGTCAACATGAACTATCCCCCGTTATTAAAATGGGATCTAAATATGCTTGGATGCTGATGTCGGATGCTGATGTCTTTCAAGAATCAGTCTGGGAAGATAGAAAACTTTACAATAGTGATGGATGATCAAAAGGGGAAAAAAAGCTTTGCCACCTGCAAACTTTTTTTTACTTTGCTTACATGATGCTAAATAATTTTAGCTTGAAATATTGGCCAGGATGCTTGTGGTAAAGTGTACACCACAGTAAATTAGGAAGTTAATTTATCTGTTCTTCTCCAAATATTAGGCAGCTTATTGTCCCCTTGCTCTTAATTTATTTGCATTTCTTAATTACATGCATTTATTTAGGTTGCTGTTTTATTTAATGATGGCAGGTTCCACAATAGAAGTAGCTAGAGTGTCCATGGTGGTCAAGGAATATCAGACTGAGGAAAATAGCAAGATTATGTGGACAACTCTGAAAAAGAGATATAAGAAACACTGAAATAAATGAAATATATTCCACGTTTCTATTGTCCTCCATCCATGGAATGGAAAAAAATAGATACATATTTTTTCTTGCTGTGGTATCCATATTTTCAAAACAGAGGGCAAATATAGCTGGTTCATTTGAAGAAAAATACTGACTGTGAGCTTTTCCTCACCCATTGACAGCTGCTAAGACAATAGAGATATCTCTGTTCCTTACAAAATAAACTGTCCAGTGTGTCATGCACAGGCTACACCCACCCCAACTCCACAAAGTCAAAGTCACAATACGTCACAATACATTATGTGACGCAATTGAGTTTGACACCCATGGTCTAGAATGAAAAAAAAAGGATTCTATCTCAACTGTAGAAGTGACAACATCTTGTTTGCACAATCAGGAAATAGGCCAATTGCCAAGGTAGTTATTTTGGAGTTACTCTTAGCCATTCTATCTCTAACTTCAATAAGAGGTGGAAACGGAAACGGAGAAGAAAGAAAGATGGGGTGGAAAAAAACAAATGAAGTATGGGATTAGCCAGAGAATATCAGCTGGTATTTTAAGAGACAGACACACCAAAAGGCAGAAAACAAGGAAGCTGAGCATGGTTGAGTCATTGGCTGAACAGGTTTTTTTTTTATTTATTTCATTTGGAGAGCACACCTGGTCCAAACTCTTCTCTTCAGCCCTGCCTTAGAAAAGTAAAAATTAAAAAAAGGTGTACTTCATCACACCATTTCTTCTTCTTTTTCATCCACTCCTATCACTTCTCCTTCCCCTCTTTTCTCTGTCTTTATCAAAAGTGGTGGAAGTGTTAGAAGAGTTGTAGAGTTTGCAATCTGCTTCTCTCCACACATACACCCCACTACAGGACAAGAGAAATGCTGAATGAAAGCAGCTGCTTGAACTGGTTTGATTGGGATACCACTCAGGTTCCTCTGCACCAAACCAAACTCGTAACACAGAATCACTACATTGAGAAGCAGGCAGGCACCTCCACTCGCCTCAAAGATGGCACAGCACACACACACACACACACACACACACACACCAAACATATAGTGCACAGGTTTGTTTTCTAAGTATAATTTCCAGGAAGTAGAGATGGCCAAGGAGCAAAGTATAGATAGTCCTCATTTATCAATTCCAATTAGAACCTGCAGCACCTTCACTAATGGATGCAACATTACTAATAGGGTAATCACAGCCTCGAGAACAAAATCTTCCCTTTCTTTGGATGGTAGTTTGATTGTGATGCCGTGGCCACCATCTGGCCTTTTTCAAATCTTCTTGGGGTGGCAGAAGAGAAACCACCAACAGTTATTATAATACACGGCATTTGGCTTGCAGTGACAACATTGCAGACTCTGTTTTCAATTCTAAAGTTTTCCAGTTAAGAAAACTGAATCCTCTTGCTTTCTCCTGATCCCTGACCAATGTTGAGGACTTGACAAACAACGCTCCCCATTCTAACAGCTGTGCATCCTACGCAAAACAGAGATACCCAGACGACAGCATTCCATTTGGAACCCAGTTTGGCATTTCAGAAAACAAGCTGATTTAGCTTGACCTGACTGGAAGCTGCCAAATCAGCTAGAGGCCTGAATCTGAATCTTCCATTTAATGTTACAGAAAATAAAACAAAAAACAGAGAGCCCAGAGGTGCTTTTTCAGGAGGCAACTGGACTTTCTTGTTTTTTGTCTTTGAAGACGTTTGGCTTCTCATTCCAAGTAGCTTCTTCAGCTCTGACTGGTTGGTGGGGAATGGAAGGATTTATTTATTTATTTATTTTATTTATTTTACACATTTATAAACCACCCTTCTCCCGAAGGACTCAGGGCGGTGTACAGCCAACTATAAAACATTCCACATTATAAAAGTTAAAAGAAGATTAAACATCCTAAGGCTGCCACTAAAATTTATGCCCAACTCCAATAAATTAACCATAAAAACCCCGAATATTAAAATCCCGAAATTTAAAACCCAAAATTCTAAAATTACTCTTTAAAACTCCCATTTCAGTCCTGGCCGGCCTGCTTGAAGAGCCAAGTTTTCAGTGCACGTCTGAATGCTCTCAGGTCGGTGTTGTTATGTAGCTCAGGAGGCAGACCATTCCAGAGGGTAGGTGCCCCCACAGAGAAGGCCCTATTCCTTGGGGTCACCAGGCAGCACATAGATGCCGTCGGGACCCGAAGGAGGCCCTCCCTGTGGGAGCGCACAGGTCGGTGGGAGACTATTGGCAGAACATGGTCTTGCAGATAGCCTGGTCCAATGCCATGGATCGCTTTAAAGGTCAAAACCAGAACCTTAAAGTGAACCCGGAAGGCCACCGGCAACCAATGCAGCTCGCGTAGGAGTGGCGTCACATTTATATTCCTTGCAGACAGCTGGTCATTTGCATCCTTTTAGAGGGTTGCTGAAGCACTTGGAGCTTCAATGACTCTCTTAAGGACCCTTTAAAAGGGTGCAATTGACCAGCTGTCCACAAGAAATATAAATCCTTCCATTCCCCACTATCCACTCAGAGCTGAAGAAGCTTCTTGGATAAGAAGTGAAACATCTTCAAAGAAAAGAAAAAAAACCCAAGAAAGTTCAGTTGCCTCCTGAAAAAGCACCTTTGGTACAACCATAACCTGGATGACTGAGAATCTCTATAGACTTTTAAGAAATAGAGAGCCAACCTGAGGCAGTGATTAAGGTACTAGACTAAAAACTGGAAGAGTGCAAGTTTTAGTCCCCTTGCAGGCACAAAACCCTGCTTAGTTTGGGCTGGGTGATTTTCCCTCTCAGCCAACCCATCTCACAAGGTTATTGTTGTTGGGAAGACAGGAGATTACAAATGCTGCCTGAAGCTGTACAAAATAATGGCAAGATATAAAGCTATTTAATACTAATGGCTTCATGCACAAAAATTGAGAGCTGTTGATAACATTAAAAAAATTAACCTTCAGTGAATTTTTTGCTTATATAGAGCACATTTCCAGTATTGAATGAAGTAGGCTTTATATTTTGGAGTTCGTTGAAAAGGTTACGCTTATTTCTTTTATTTATTTTTTTAAAAAATATTCTGAGATGTTTTCCCAAGGTTTGGAAAAACAGAAGTTCTTTATTTTTCCTTCCTTCCCTACATAGACTGGATGGGGGCAATGTGGGATATATCATAGCTATTTCTCCAGGCAAGCATCTTGCAAAATGTGAGACTTGGGGCTGGAGTGAGGGCGGTACGATGAATGAAAAATAGCAAAGGTGGTTTGTTTTCCATAATTGGCACCAACGGCACAAAATGAGAGAGGATGGGAGAGGGGGAGATGATGGATGTGGAACAAACAATGGCAGGAGGACATGAACTCTCAGTATTTTCAAGATTCACACCTTCGCAATTCTGCAGCCTTTCACAAGACTGCTTTAATATTCTTGCTCCTGGGTATGAAGACTAACAAAAAACATTGAGCTCCAGGCTAGTCCTATGATCTATCATTTTAGCTTCTTTCCCTGAGGAGCTATGATTGGAAAGCCTCACTACTGAAAAATAATTCATTGTGACTTGAAGGTAGAACCTCACTTCCTCCCTCCCGCTTTCCTCACTCTATTGGGATCTTAGGGGAATACACATATTGTATAGAAACTCCAAGAGATGCCAACTGTTACAAACCCAGAACCTGACACAAACATAATTCTAAAGTTGGCCTTTTTGTAGGAGGAGCTAGCTTGGATTTAAGGTTTCCTCATGCTCATCGTAGGGTGTATCAAATTTTTCAACTTTCAATTTCCAAACATTAGGGGTGCTCAAAAGTTGTGACATGCCTTGGGGATTTTAAATATATCTTGCTTACTTTAATATAATTTAGATGTGCTTGATAAGTAACTATATAAATGCAACTTTTGAACATTTTGTTTGTTTCATCTTGCTGCAGGGAATCCAAAATCAATTGAATGATGCTGGTAGGGGAAAGGAAAGAGCTTTGGGTTAGATAAATGTCTCTTTTTCTTTCACAACCCTTTCTCACTTTTAAAAATTATGGAGGACCGCAAAAGAGCTTTTGTTTAAAATTGAAATTGGCGCAGCTACTCAAGATTATTTAATGGAATATTAATATTATTGAATATTATGTTTCAACTGACAAAACTTTTTGATCTTGTAGACCTGAGAGTCTTGGACGGTCTCAAGGTATGTAGGATCACACTAAGAAAATAGTGGTTTGGATAATGATTGACAGAGTGACTGTCCCTGCACTCTCTGAAGCATTTGTCTTGCTTTGACCTCTGTCACATCTGGCCATCATATCAAATCACCCAAATCCTAAGCACATACTTCATCTCTACAAATAGGGAGGCTTTTTAACAATTTCTGTGGTTTTTGCTCAAGTCTTCAAGAAACAGTTGTATTTGACATTTACTGCAAGGGTTCCAAAAAATTGTGGCTGATTGCATTTGCAAGACTATTTCATTACACAGAGTAACCAATCTGTCTTTCGAAAAACCAAAGTAGTTTTGTATGTAGAATTGCTACTGATCGACGGATTTTTTAAAAAAACAACAGCATCTCCATAGGGGCAAATTCAAATGGTTGGACTGCAAGTCTCCTAACTGCGACACCTCATCCGTGGCCTATTTAATATTCATAAATAGCCCTACTTCTCCTGTTGAGCTTTAAAACTTTAAGGGAAAAGGCAACATCATTCTTTCTGCTGGTCCTCCTCCTAACTTTTAGTGAAAGAACTAGACTACCAGGGAAGAATAGTTGCAAGCATCAGCTATGTCACTTACCAGCTTGCACAGGGTAAATGTCTCTTGCTCCTGATGAAAAAACTGCTCAAACACAGTCATTTAGATAAGAACAGAAACAGCAGGGGCTTCTCCTAGCTGTTTCTACCCTTACCAAACCTTTTGAAAGGCCACATTTCTTTTTCCAGCTTCCTGTGCTTAACAGGGAGATGAGAAGGAACTTGGCAGAAGGACAGAAACAGCAAGCATGGCTTTATTCATTCCCCCCTACCCCCAGTCCTTCTGCATAGTTTCTTGAAAATCATAACAGCACTTGCCTTTTCTCATGTTTTCCAGCAATCATAGAACACTTGGGATTTTCCGAGGTTTTTTTTCAACTGTAGTACTTTTATTTTAAGGGTTTTGTGATAGTTTGCATCTGTGTCCTACCCTAAGATGGCTTTCCATTTTCAGCCATCAAAGGACACTCTAGGGTTCCTCCCTGAGCATTGACAGGGCTGAAATGTTTGAAATATCTATCTAATTACCTTCAAATTCAATGGAAAATTGTCACAGATCATTTTGCATGCAGGAAATCTTTACTAGTGGTGTCAACACAATATACAAATTGTTTAACGTGTAGAATTTGGAGAAAAAAATTCTTCATGAAATCTCACCTCCGTGCATGAAACATTAGGGCTAATAAACCTGTGGAGCTCCATATACTATTGAACTACTGTCCCAGAAGTCTCAGTAGACATGACTAATTGGGATGCATGGGTTGTGGGAAGCTATAATTTTATCAACAATAAGGTGGGTCATGCATTCTCTTTTTCTCTTCATTCAAAACTAGCCACCATAGACCTCTTTTATAGAATATAAAAAACACAGATTAAGTAGTTTTTAGGCAATCTGGCCAATATTAATCTACAATTAAGTAGATATTTCTGAAGAAATGTGTCTTTTGTACAGCTTGCCTCTACTTAGAAAAGCTTCTTTCTTCCTTTCAGCTTTTGAAGCATCTCTAGTGAAAATTTAAGAGATGATCTTGACAGCTTTCCTCCGGTTTAGGAACTCTCCTAGGCTCAATCTGATGTCTACCAACAAGTGAAAATGTTTTTATTCAGCCAAAGCCTTGACCTCAGAAGCGTTTTTTTCCAACACTTGAATATTATTTTGCACTTTATTGCTGTTGGCAGTTTTATACATCGTTTTATGGAAAGCAACAGCTTTAAAAAACAGAATGCTGTGTTGTGTTTTTTTTATTTTATACATTTTGTGGTCCTAATTGTGAAATATTCCTCTTCAGAAGTTCCGCTTGAGGCATCTTGCAGACACCCTGCTTACAATGATTAGAATGGATTTCTGATCCCTAGCAAAGTCTTCATCTCTACAATGCTCAATAATATAGCTTTTTCCCCTCAACTTGTTTCATTTCTTCCTTGATTATCTGGATTCATTTCATGGGTTCTTGGTATGATCAGAGTTTGGTTATTTTCTTACTGGTATTTTGTTACCATAACTTATGATGTCATCTAGCTTGGTAATGAAATGTCCGAAAGAAAACAGCAAAGCTCAGAGAGCAGGAAGAACCCAATAGTTCACCTGAGTTACATACATTTTCTTTTATTGGATTAATTCATGGAATTGTATTCTGATAATCAGTCTACAATATCAACAAAATGTCATCTGTATCATCAGACAATAAAAGGCATGCATAGAATAAGTCTATTTGGAGCAAAAGTGACTTCTGAACCCATCCCTTTCTCTCCTGGAGTCTTGCCCACAGGATAGATGATCCTGGACAATCCTTGTGTTAAGGAGATTATTCCTTATCTACTCCTATTATTATAATCTGATTTCCATAGAAATTAAATGAGTGTAAGAGGACAAATCAAAGTGTAATCAAGGAGCACAGTGAAAAATGGGGCTAGAAAAGGCACAAATTATCCTACTTTGGACACATCATGCAAAGACCTAGTTCTCTGGAAAAGGCTCAAATGCTGGGAAAGGTGGAAGGAAAGAGAAAAAGAAGATGACCAGCAGCACATGGGATGGACTCAATTACAGTGGTGATGGGAATGCTGTTGGAAGAGATGAAGAACCAGGTAAGGGACAGATCATCATGGAAAAAAATCTATATATATGATTGCTAAGAGCTAACAGCAATTTGATGGCACGTAATCAATCAATCAGCTTCCATATTGACTTTGCTAGCATTCTCAAATGAAATTCATTCTTCCTGGATATTTTCTGTGCTCTTAAGTCCTAATGTGGCCTATAACAGAGGAAATATTCAATAACCTTTACTTTCAGTGGCTGGATTCTGTTCATTTAGCATTTTCATACAATACTATACAAAGTTTTAAACTTTTGGTTCATGTTGTATGAACTCAGCTGTTGTAGCTCATAAACCATGACTAACTTTGTGGAAGCATAGCCAACTGTGATATAGTTACGGCAACCTATGGCTTAGTAATATATTAGTCTAGTCAATCAATTTCTTTCTTTCCTCTTCCACATAGTATGCCTCTCAATATAAAGCAATAATTTAATTCAACCCACTATTTGACCTTAATGAATATTCAGCGTACTACTCTAGTGAAACCCTTTTTCCACCTTCATTATTAGTATTATCTGTGAACAATGTTAAATCAAGAGAGTAGGAAGAGACATGTCATTTTGATCTCTGTGTTTTCACCTTTTCATTGCACTATACTTTCTTTGGGAAATTAAGTCTGATTCAGAAATTGGGGGGGGCTAAAGCATCCTGAAAATACAAGAGAAAACTATTAATAATTCTCAATTAATTGTTGAGAATTGTGCAGAATATGGAAAAATAAAAGAATTTAGCACAGCAGGATTTTTGCAGGAAAGTGGTCTCAAAGTTATTAAGAAGTTAAATGTACTGTCAATTATTTTGAATAATTTAGCAAATTAGAAGAATTCATTTCATGCCAGGAGTTGTCTTCTTTCAGCATACCATGCTGATTAAATATAGGGTTTAACTGAGAGGTTTTAGAATAATTTTCCAAAGAAAGAATCTGTCTTACTAAAATAACAACCTATTTTTAGACTAAGTGATATCCAGCTGTTTTTCAAACAAGCATACAATAATTTATCAGGATAACATCTTGGAGACTGGGGAATCAACTGTGAGATTAAAAAAGGAATCCATGCATTACTGTAAATTGTAAAAAGAATGAAATCTTGCATATGTCTGCTTTATTAAACCCCACTGAGCTAAAATGAAGCGCATTTCCTATTGTAGGATTACCTAAGGCTATCATCGCTCACTTTCCCAAAAATAGGCTGCATTCACTTCAACGGGATTACTTTTTAAAAAACCATTAACAGAGCTGCAATACAAAAGAATTACTGATAATATGGTTACGTAAAAGGCAAGTGAGGTCAGATGGTTAAGAAACATATTTGCCGAAAGGATCATATCATAGTAACAGCTCTTACTATATCTCATTCCTGCAAATTCTATTCAATTGAGCACTTCCTGTCCTCATTTTTGCCTACTGAGAGAGATGTACAACATATAATAAATTTGATGACTTTCAGTAGCATTCATCATTAGGCTTGTCACATGAGCAACCTAACTTTATGATCTTAATGACCACAGCAAATGCTGTGGTCATTAAACAAACCAATGGTTTGCTATGGGTATAGTTTGATCGAAAACTGGAAGGACATGCCAGGTTTTGGTAAAACTATTGTAAAATGTAATCACATGACTATGCCTTGCTACAAACGGTTATAAATGTGGCCCAGTTGCTAACCATCCAAAGTGACTGCAAGGGAGCAGGGGGCTGTCAGGACTTTGAATCCGGGTCATAAGTAACCCCCAGATAGATCTCCTGGAACTTTGAACTAAGCAACCAGTTGTAAGTTGAGGACTACCTGCATAAAGAAAAAAATACATATAACCACAAAGTATATGATTTTTGAAAGGAGTCTGTGGTCATTTAAATTTGGTTCAGTATTTATTATTATATTTTTATCCTGTCTTTTTAAATATACTTTGGTCAACCCAAGATAGTGAACATACCTACTGTACTAATATTCCTGCCTTTTGTTTTCCCCATAACAACAATCTTATGAGGTGGGTTGGGCTGAGAGAGAGTAGGCGTTGGTTCTTACCTGATACGCCGGTTCTCTTCGAGCTGCAAGGAGCATCCAAATGAGTGGGTTGGTTCAGTCTTCCTTCTGATAGGCTGAGCTTAAACTTCAGAACGCTCCTCCTCCTCCACGGGACTCCTCCCTAATGTTCCCCAGTTTTGGCGAAGATCGCAGTAGAAAGCAGGTGACGCTTCCGAAGAACTACTACATCATCTTGGTCGAAAACAGGACTCCCCCAGACGGAAGGTAAAAGAAACAGACAGCAATAACAAAGTAGGGTGGGGTTGGATGCTCCTTGCAGCTCGAAGAGAATCGGCGTATCAGGTAAGAACCAATGCCTATTCTCTTACGAGCTGCTCGGAGCATCCAAATGAGTGGGACATACCAAAGCTTGGCCTGTACTATGGGTGGGATGCTGTCTGGACCTGTAGTCTGTCCCTGTCCTGTACAACTCCTTGTAGCACCCTCCTACCAAAGGCAGCATCCGCTGATGCAAGGGCATCAATCTTATAATGCCTGATAAAGGGAGAGGGAGACGCCCATATAGCGGCCTGACAAATGTCTGTGATGGGAGCTTGAGTGGCCCAAGCTGCTGTGGTTGCTGCACTGCGTGTGGAGTGAGCTGTGATGCCCCTGGGTTCTGCTAGGGCCTGGGCTTGATAAGCTTTGGCAATGGTCGCTCGCAACCAATGACCAATGGTGAGTGAAGATGCTGTAGTACCCTGACTGTGAGGCAGAAAGACAAGGCTTCGGTCCTTCTAAAGGAAGCCGTGCGATGGATGTAGACTTTTAAAGCCCGTTGGACATCCAGCTTATGCCACTGATGTTCCAAGCCCCGGGAAGGTTGAGGACAGAAATTGGGTAACACTAATTCCTGTGCCCTATAAAAGGCAGAATTAATCTTTGGAATAAACATAGGATCTGGTCGGAGAACAACCCTATCTGCGTGAAAAATACAAAGGTTGGTCCTGACCGACAGGGAAGCCAACTCGGAAATGCGCCGAGCTGAAGTTATGCCCACTAAGAAAACTACCTTATATGTAAGGAATAGTAGGGATGTGGAACGTATCGGCTCGAAAGGAGGCTTGGTAAGAGCTAAAAGCATTTTATTCAGATCCTAGGTAGGATAACGATGAACTGGAGGCAATCGTAAATTAGTGGCACCTTTAAGAAAAGCACGAATAAGTGGATGATGAGAAAGAGATGGAAAAACTTCATGTTCAATAACAGAAGACAAGGCGGAAACTTGACTCCTCAGAGTATTTGGTGAAAGCCCCCCATCGAGGCCATCTTGCAAAAAATCTAAGATTTGATCAATCGAAGGAGATCGAGGTTCAATATGAAATTTGGAACACCATTTTGCAAATATGGACCAAGTGGCGTTATAAATGCGAGTAGTTGAGGGGCGTCTCGCAGCTTGAATGGTAGAAATAACTCTATTGGACAGTTTCTTGCTGATTAAACGCGACCGCTCAACCTCCAGACGGTCAATTGAAACCATTGAGGGTTCGGGTGTTGTAGAGGACCCTGGGTTAGAACAATCTTGTCTGGAGGGATCCTCCATGGTTTGAACACCGACAGACAACAAAGGTCCGCGAACCAAGGCCATCGGGGCCAGTAGGGAGCTACCAGAATCAGTTCCGCCTGTTCCTCTAGCATCTTCCCTATGACCCGAGGAATCAAAGGAAGAGGGGGGAATGTATACAAGAGCCCTGGGGGCCACGGGCAGCGAAGAGCGTTGAAATTCTCCGCTCCCTGAGAGGGGTATCTGGACATGAACCTCGGAAGTTGGGCGTTGAGAGGGGATGCGAAGAGATCGACCACCGGAAGACCAAACCTCGTGACTGCCTCTTGAAAGAGTGACGGATGAAGACACCACTCTGTCTGATCTATTGTGGCCCGGCTGAGCCAATCTGCCTGGGTGTTGCAGATTCCTGAGATTGTTTTGCCCTGATGGAGGGTAAATTGGTCTCTGCCCAATGACAGAGATGTTCCGCCTCCTTCATGAGATGTTGTGACTGGGTGCCCCCTTGCTTGTTTATGTGCGCCTTGGCGGCTGTATTGTCTGTGAGAACTAAGATATGCTAGGTGCGTACCTGCGGTAGAAAGGAACGAAGGGCCAGGTGGATAGCCCGAAGTTCCAGCCAATTGATATTGTGAGACTGTTCTCTTGCTGACCAGCGGCCCTGAACTGTGGAGAATTGAAGATGAGCACCCCATCCCAGCAGGCTGGCGTCGGTGGTGATGGTGAGTCTGTTTTGCTCCTTGAAGAGACAACCCTTGTTTGTTGTTGGCCTGGACCACCAGAGAAGTGAGGTGAGTACCTGTGTTGGAACCTTGACCTTGTGACAGGAGTTGCTTAGACTGGAGCGTTGGAACGGCAGAAGGAACCACTGAAGGGATCTGGAATGAAGACGAGCCCAAGGAATAATAGAAATACATGAGATCATCTTATCGAGAAGTGTAGAAAGATCCGCAAGAGAAACTTTAGTTTGCGACCTGATCTGCTGCACTAGTTGTTGTATACTTTTATGTCTTTCCTTGGAAAGGTAAACCTTGCTTACCTGTGTATCAATGATTGCTCCTAAATGTAGCAATCTGATAGAAGGGGTTAATTGGCTTTTATCCCGGTTAATTGAGAAGCCATGTGCCCGCAAAATGCATAGAGTTGTCTGGGTATCGTGGACAGCTTGTGTAGAGGATGATGACAAAATTAGAATGTCGTCTAGGTAACAATGCAGTCTGATCGGAAGACCGCGGATATGAGCAGCCAGAACCTTGGTGAAAACACGGGGAGCAGAAGCTAATCCGAAGGGGAGGGCCCAATATTCAAAATGTTGGTTATTATAGCAGAACCTTAAAAACTTACGATGTGATGGTCTGATCGGAATATGCAAGTAAGCCTCCGTCAGATCAATGGAGGTGAGAAAGTCTCCCTCCCTGATACTGGAAAGAATGGATTGTAAGGTGTGTATTTTGAATCTGCGGTAGACTAAAAATTTATTGAGGCGTTTCAGGTCCAAAATCGCACTCCACCCTCATGAACTTTTTCGGACTAAAAAGAGAAGAGAATAAAAACCGCGCCCCTTTTGGTCCTCGGTAACCGGTTGAATGGCCCGTATGCTTAAAAGATGCTGGATAGCTGCCTCCATAAGGTTATGCTTGACTGAATTTTTGGAGACAAGGTATACCATAAAAAAATCGGATGGGGCGGATTGAAATTCTAGTGCTAAGCCAAACCTTACAGTGTCTCAGACCCAGGCATCAGACGTGGAAAAATCTCAGTGATCCACATAGAACTTGAGACGGCCCCCTATGGGATGAGGCTCCATGTGGCTAGCGTGGGCGCCTGAAAGATCTGCTGCTGGAGGTTTGAAAGGACCTTCTGAGTTGACCACCCCTCCGGTATCTATCCCCGGGATCTGACCTATCTGAGGGCTGTCCCGGACGGAAAAATTGGGATTTGTGCGCTCGAGAAAGGAGCTCTGGAAGTATGGCCTAAAGGAGCTCCTCCGAAAGGACTGGGGGTACCTTGGGTCAGATTTTCAAAAAAGAGAAGGTGGTATCTTTATCTTATTCTGGGTTTCAATGAGAAGCGGACCTAAGGAAGGACCAAAAAGTCTTTCACTCAGGAGAGGAGCTGAAGCGAGTTTGGATTTGTGTTTGATGTCCACCTGCCAATGTTTGAGCCAAAGAAGGCGTCTTGCGGAGAGATGGGATGCTATAGCCCTGGTGGAGAACTTGACCGAATGAAAGGTTGCATCGGCCGAGAATTCTGCAGCCACTGTAAGCTTAGCTTTGTCCTGGTGGGCCCTAATATTAGAGCAGGGGACGTATTCTCGAAGCTGCTTTAGCCATCTAAGTGAAGCCCGGTTAAAAAAGGAAGCAGCCGTGGCTGCTCTGATGGCCCAGGCATCTGAGTGATGGGCTTTGCATAGTGCTATTTCAGCCCTTTTATCCTCAGGCCTTAAGGCCTCAAGCAACTCACTGGGAATCGAAGAAGAAGAGGCGAGCCCAATTATGGGATCATCGACTTCCGGGGTATCTAACAATTTGAAGTACTCTGGAGCCATGTTAAAGAACCTCCTATCATAACCTGTAGGAGCTGGGCATGTTGCAGGGGAATGGAACTGTTTCTGAACTAGGTCCATAAACATGTGAGGGACCGGTATCACCTCAGCTTGAACTGTGGGCTGATTAAAAAAGAGATCTTGAGGGCCCTCCTCTGCAGAAGACACGGGGGAAACTGCTGTGTCAATGCCTGCCATGTTTTTTGCTTTAAACAGGAGAGATTTAAATAGTTGTGGTTGAAACAGGCCAGTAAAAACAGGTTGATCAGGGGAGAGCCCCTCGTCTTCAGACAACCCTCCCTCTAAAAGATCCGGTTCAGATAACGAATGTTCAGGAATCGTGAAGGGATTCTAGATCACTTTGTTCTAAGTAGTTGCATTTGAAACAGTTCCTCAGCCTCCATGTTAGATTCCCCCCCCCCCCGCCCCTCTGGATCCTGCATAGGAATATCCTCAGAAGGGATTACCTGATCAGCATGGGGTTCCGACTTGACCAGAGACTGAAGTGACTTGGTCTCAGGGTCAACAGGGGCAGGTTGATGCCGGGTCATGACCGCATGCTGTAAGCCGGCAGCGATCCCCTGCCTGATCGCCATCTCCATCCATGTTCGCATTTGAGCAGGGATCTCCTCAGGTAAAGAAGAGTCCTGGCGAAGCCCCTCCGCAGTCAGAGTGAAGGTGACCTCAAGAGGCCGCCTAGAGGTTGGCAGGTCGGATAGCTGAATCTGTTGTCCCACTGAACCACGGTTATGCCTGGATGAAAGAGAAACATCTGGGGGGGGGGGACATACAGTTGAGGAGGGGCCTGGAGTAGGTGGAGAGGGTTGATGAGGAGGCCTTTGTACTTCTCGTGTTCATTTATCTATTTGCTTCTCTAAGGCCCTATGGCGCCTTCTTGCATCACGTTCAGAAGCTTTGGAAATACCCCCCACATTTTTGGATTTGGATTTTGATTTGCCTTGAGAGGTAGAAGGCTGAGAACCGCTACCCCGTGCCATAATAAGTTTGTATGATATAGAAAAATACAGATGGATAAATACAATTGCAGATATCTAGGCAAAAATGGTGGTTGGCACGCCCAGGGATCTGACCCAGCAACGGAAGGGAGCCCTGATAATAGTACATTCCCCTTGTTTAATCAGTTTTGAGGAGATGCTTAACTGTTAATTGATATTGTCAATGAATCTATGGAATCACTGATCAGCCAGATTAAGAACGCCGACCGGGCCTTGTGGAAAAGGAAGAGCCCGCAACAGCGTTACTGCACAGGCTGACTCAGGCCCTAGGTGCTCGCTGTAGTGCTGCTGGGAAGGACTGTGAGTGTTAGCCAACAGATAGTATTAAAAATTGAGAAGAACAAAATCTACAGGTTTGGGACTCCTGCCTTGCAGGGAATCCCTAGAGAGCAATTTTACTCCACACAGTCAATAACAGAGGGCAATATTATCGGCAACGTGGCCATGCGGTCTCCTGCACTCAAAATGGCGGCCAACCGAATTTGGCGCGCGCACGCCACCAGCAGCAACGGTCCTGTCCCTTAATGGAGGACCTCCATTCCTTGTAAAAAACGAACGACAAGGAAGAGAATGGGAGGGAGAATGATTGCGCTCCACTCCCTCTGAAGAGAAAACAGCGTTCGGGGGAATCTTTCAAACAAATCAGCTTGCCACGCGGTTAGAGCGTGGCGCGATCGAACGGCGGGGGAGAGCGGGGGGGCTGGAAAAACAACATTCCCAGGGACCCCTGCTTAAAGAAGGGGGGCGCAGCAAGCGTTTCGCAATCAAAGGAAGAGTCCCGAATCTCCCTAAGGGAGAATTGAGGGATCTGTGCTCTCTATGCCCAATAAAAAGAAAAAATAATATTAACGAAGGCAAACCGAAATCCAAAACGGAAGAAGAGAAAAAACCCCAAAGGTTAAATAAAAAGGCACTGAAGGAATAAGAAAGGAGATAAATGAGAATTGGGGAAATTAAAGAATTCACCTGCTTCAACCAGAGTAACACAAACACAACCTATTTAGACGAGGCTGAACTAAAACTGGGGAACACTAGGGAGGAGTCCCGTAGAGGAGGAGGAGCGTTCCGAAGTTTAAGCTCAGCCTATCAGAAGGAAGACTGAACCAACCCACTCATTTGGATGCTCCGAGCAGCTCATAGGAGAAGGACTGGTTACCTCATTGGCTCTTATGTTTAAGACAGGCCTGGAACTCACAATGTCTTGGTTTTTATGCTATTGCATGAACTTCTACATACCAAATGGATTCTTAATGTTTAATTAGTGTCAAACAGAAACCAACTACTTGAGTCTCAATCACTTAAATATACAATATTCTGCACATTATCACTAAGGTACATTCAATTTAATGAAATTTTCTTCTAAAGAAATATGCTTAAAATTAGACCTCATGTTGATAGGTCTGATGAAATGGCCATGTGGCAGCTCCCTGTAATTTAAATCATACACACTTATCCATTTATTGTCTTCAGGAATATGATTAATCTAATTTTTACTATTATTTTCAATAGCAAATGCAACCGTTTAAGATGTACATTTTTTATAGCTATCAAATCATTTCTCTCCCACTGACTTTATTTATGCCTATAAAATTAATTACCAACTTTTTATTAATGGATTCACAAGGTAGCCTTATGTATCTAAATCTCCTTAATATTGAGTTAAATGCCCTTTGTCTTCATGGGTATATATGCATAGTTTTCTCATCTATAATATGGGAGTGATTTGTTTTTGCATTTTTTTTAGCTTTCCAGTCTAGTCTATAGCTTTGATGGTCTGCCATCCCAATACAAATCAAGCACATCCCCCATACCTCTTGCTTTATTTATTTGTTTGTTTGTTTGTTTGTTTATCTAGAGGCTTATATGATGGTCTAATCAAAACCAACTTGAGAGGCTTATAGAAACCATTCTATGTATGTTGACTAAAACACAAATCACATTCTAATATAAAGCACAACACCAAAGATAAATGAAACTCTACATCTACTAAACTCCAGATTAAAGGAGGAAACAGACTATAACATTCCCCTATAACCCCAAGCTCTGTTGAAAAGCCAAATTCTGATGGTGCTCTTGAAAGCCAGGAGAATAAGGGTCATCTGGATCACAATGGGAATGCTATTCCAAAGATGATTATATCAATTGAAAAGACCCCGTCTTTCACCTTGCTCCTAAAGATAGCAATCTCTGAAGGGAAGAAAATTGAGCCATTCCATCCAACAAGAACTAATTAAGAGAAGGCAGTCGGCCAAATATCCATGTCTTTTACCATGAAGGACTTTAAAAGAGGTGGCCAACATCTCAAATTGCATCTGGAAGCCAAGAGTGACCAAAGCAATTCTAAAACAACTAATGTCAAATCAGCAGATTGTGAAGTGATTCCCTACTCCATTTTAGACCAGCTGTAGCTTTAAGTAGTCTTCACAGCCGGTCTCATGTAAAATCTAATAGTCCAAACATTAGTGAGTAAGGAATGAGTGACTGAGAAAAATTTCTCCTACTTTAGGAAAAGTTGTACATTTCATAGCAAATGAAGTTGTGTAAAGGTCTCCTTGCCAATGCTCTCCCTCATGGCTCCATGAGCAGAGTCTGAGAGCCAGAAAGGTCCCCCAGATCACAAATCAGTTTGACGCAAGAAAGTGCAACCCCATACAATACTAAAAATGGAAATCTCAGGAATAGCATGGCTTTAACATACCAAAGAACTCCATATTTCCATACTCCAATTTCTTCACCATTTGAAACCTAACAGGTTCCAGATACTGAAACAGCATCTTGACTGTGTTACCAATTAGACTGGAGTTTAAATGTAAAGCTGGCTGTCCTCAGCACACCGAAGAATACTATGTTAGCCCCACCAGATAGAACAGATTAAGTTATAAAATCTTGCAAGCATGAACATGTTTCCTTTCCTCCCTTTTTAATTTCATTAAAAGGAGTGAGTGGATGGGTACCTGAGACCTTTATACAAACTACTTTTTTGGCTTGGGCTCAAGTTTCATTTATCTAATCACTGTCTTGGTAATGGATCTTCTCTCTGTCTTTGAAGGCTACCTCCTTTATTTACTACATATAATTCTGTACTGGCAGGTGATCTCCCCAAGCAGTATTATGTAGATGTTAAAGAAGAATAAAGAGAATGCTGAACCCAGTGGTATCTCATATTCCAGAGGTTATGGACCCATCTTTTGCCTCCTGAACATCACTAACTAGAATCCTTCAGGAAGGAGGAGAACCACTCTAGTAAGATGATTCCAGTCCCACCCCTTGTCTGTTATGATCAGCGAAGTTTGATTAGGTACTAGCACCTAACTGGAAAGCAGAAGACACAACAGCACAACAGCTCAAATCCAAGATAAAAAAAAATTAAGATAAAAAAGCCCAAAGCTCTGGTGCCAACCACGAACAGTGAACTTTCCAAGAATGTTCTCTCTTTAATTGCCATACGGTACAATTTTTAATTAAACCCAGCGCTATGAAGAGGGCATTCCAACTCAATCTTAATGACCAAACTGATGCCTAAAAGAAAAAAATAATCAGATACTCTACCCAACTCCAACTCTGAAGGGTCAAAAGTTGGTTCATTTAGGATAACGGCAGTCACTGAAGTTTATTTAGTAGATATGTGATACAGAGTTACACTTTTAACAATCCTGTCATGGCATTCCATATCACCTTCAGCTTCTGGTCAAACTCAGAGGCAATCCATATAAAGCATATTTACAATATTCCCAACTTGAGGTTATCATATATTGGATCAATATGTGTATCCTTACCTTGAGCCAGCCAGAAAAGGATAAACATTCCTCATCAAAAACACCTGGGCTTTCACTGAAAGCAACGGATCCAGGAAGATCTCCGAATGGCATATTTGGTCCATAGTAGACAATGTCCCTAACTCTCCCCAAAAGAGGAAGTCGTATTCAGTTTCTCAATCACCTAATCCACCATGGCATGTAGTTATTTTCCATGATCCTGCACAGCTTCTCTCGACTCTGAAAATGTGGTTATTGTGAGCATAGTAACATCATTGTTCCCTCCATCCACTCCTGCCCTTCATATAGATATTATATAGAGTAGAATCCTTCAGTATCCCATAGCTTAAATGCCATAATCAGTATAATATAATCAGCCAATCCTATTATGTTAACATGCTGCTGCACCTGTAACATATTTTAAAACCTCCCTATTTATAGGAAGGCCTAAAGATATTGCAAGCAGGCTAAAGAAATAAATCTACTTCGATGAACACAATGGAGTGAAAAATTGAAAGGGTAACAATGCCATCACTATGAACAAATGAAATTAGCATGTTTACAAATGAATTTGTCCTGAGAGTGAAAGAAAGCTATCAACGGGCTGCAAGAAGAAATTAATTTGGCTTCTATCAATTTATCAACAGCGCCATTCTTTCCCTTTAACTAATTTTGATGGCATTATAGCCTAGAAAAAGCCCATTGAGTGCTATACTCTGTTAAATTAATTGGGGAGGAAAGGTCAGACCACTGCAGGAATATCCAAATACAGGCCATGGCACTACAAAGCAAAGCAATTTAAAATGTTCTAATTATACTTTATTATCTCAGTTATGATTTTAATTACAAGTAAATACAAATAACATTAAATATCTACGCTGAAATAGAAGTTCTATTTTAAGACTTCTAAATTAGTTATTTGTCTTATTTATATTCTTAACATTTCTGCATTCTATTTGTAGACACAAAAGATGCATCGAATTTATCAATGTCCTTCCTTCTGTTTATTTCTTGCCTTCATTCAGAAAATCCCTTTTATTCCCTACTTTTCCCTACAGCAACACATTGGAGTTGGGGCAACATCATGCTTTCCTTTTCTTCCTTTTAATCATGTCTGATTCTCAGAGATTACCAGGTCCTTGACAATATTTTTCAATATTTAGAATTGATTTGCCATTGCCTCCTTCCTGGGGCTGAGAGAAAGTGACCAGCCTAAAGTCATACAGTTGGCTTTATTTCTAAGCTGAGATTCCAGGTTTCTCCACACTCCAGGTTTCTAGCTGGATGCCACCAGAGTTCCCCAACCTTTCCGGCTTTGCAGATCGATGGGGAGGAGAGGACATGGTTCTGTGCGAGTGCACACACGGTGCACACACTTGTCTGCTGCTCACGCAAGTGGGGATGCACACACATGCACACTCGTCTGCCAATTCCGTGGCCCAGTTCTGAATGGCTCACGGCCCAATAGTGGGCTGCGGCCTGGAGGTTAGGGACCCCTGCCCTACACCAAAATGCTTCTGTAACATCATGCTAAGAGGAATTAAACCATCATGCTGTATGCCAAAGACCAGAGAAAATCAAAGTATAGGCCAAGGAGTAAATCAAAGAGACAAAGAAATAAGTTTTCTATGTTTTCCCTCTTTGAAGGAGTCTCCTGAAAAAAAAACCCCTAAAATATTAGCCCATCTCAATTTTTAAAAAGTAATTCCACAGCTGAATCCTATCGGTGTTTGCCTAAGAACAAATCTCAAGGTTGTCAATTACACTTACTGTTTAGCACAACTTTCCCCACCATGTTGGTTTGTAGATGTATTGAAATTCTTCCTCAAGACCAGATCTTTAAATAATTGTCTCCAGTTTCCCCTTTAAATCAGAGTGATCAGACTGAAATTGTTTTGGGATGTATAGTGCTAAAACAAGCCCAGCAATGAAGTAACAATAAACCTAAAAAATTCCTCCATAATGCTTAATTAATAGCTATTTGTGACTAAATCTGCAGAGAATATCTAGCAGTCATTAATTAGTAAACAAATGAATAAACAAGAAAGATAAATATGAATAAAAAGGAAACTACATAACAGAGCCAGAAGCACTAAAAATGAATTCTATCCATACACTTACACACACTCTATTATTTCCAGTTTTTTCACAACTTTTTGACAGAGGACCTAAATCGTTTTATCAGGAAATTTCCACCTACATCCTTCTCAGGACTCTCTAAGAAAAATAAAATTCTAGCCCAAACTGAATCCAACTATCCTTCCTCTCACTTAAGATGCAATACCTGACATCCGACATAGAATGTTTCAGGATTTTTAATCCTTGTATGAGATGGATTAGGCAATATTGTGCTAGATGAATCCACAACAACTTAGTTCTTAACGTTTATATCTGAGATCACCTGCTTCAGGTATAATTTGTGAGAGAAGGTATTCTAGCAATCTCTTCTCCACAAGAATGTTTTCATCAGGGACCCTGAGAGGATAAAGCTTTTTGACATACTCTCCTCTGGAACAGTCTGACCAGCGACATAAGGATGGCCTCTTTCCTATTCTATTTTTCTGAGCAGGAAAGACTTGGCTTTTTTGTAGGACTTAGGGCACTTAATAGAAGGATTACTCTATTCCACAAGATGTAAGAGATAGGGATAGGGTTGTGTTAGTTATGTTTTTAAATTATTACTGGTTGCATTATAATAGTTTACCCTTAAATAACTCTATTGAGGAACTGTATACTGCTCAGAGTCTTCTGACTGCAGTAGCATGGAAGCCTGGGTAAATATTATTTCAGCATTGTCAGTTCACTGAACTGCCATCAGTATTTGACACAAAAATGAAAATATCCAAACAATTTTGAAGGTAAAGAATGTCTGAGTTAAAAATGGAGTAGCTACATAAAGAGTATATTCAAGTTTCCATTCTACTTGAGTGAAACCTCAACACACCTCTTCTGAAGAGCAGAAAATAATTAAAAAAAAACCTCACAAAGTATAATTTGTGGAAGTGAAAAGTGCATTGTGTTTGAAAAATAAAAATAGCTTGACAGCTACATCAATAATTTTCTTTATTTTTGATCACTGGGTTGACAATGGATGAATTACAGTAATGCAATTGATAAACATGAATTGATTGGAGAATGTGCATGCAACCAATTACTATCTTGGTTCAATGTATCATGTTCATCATCATTTATTAAACTTGTATGCTGCCTGATTCCAATGACTATGGATGGCTCACAATAGTCAATAAAATAAAACCAATAAAAGGTAGCAAGTGCAATAGACCAGATGGAAGGAAGTGAGGAGTCTCCCTCTCCCTCACAGCCTGACTGAAGATGAACAAAAGTGGGTTAGTTTAAATTGGTAAGTGAACCCTAATTGCATATTCAAACAAGTTACATATCTGAATCTAATCTTATATATGTTTACCAGATTCCATAGACATGTCCAATGAAAAGCCTCCATAGCTGGATTTTAATATTTTAGTTTCCAAACATTTGGTAACATTTAATAAAAAATTATATTTAAGGGACTGACCATCATTCATTTGGGAGATATTTTATATGAACTGACTAACGTGAATATCCTCATTGTGCTGTATGATATGATGTACATGTACATCGAGCAGAACTGAAATCAAATTCTCTAGATACTCATTGTATTTGGTTATACAATTTTATTGTATTTGTTATATATTGAACCATATCTTTTTTTTGTTCCAGCTAGCAGGAGGTTTTGTAAGTTTTAAGATGTGAGGATTTTCTAGAGGTTTATGATTGTTTAAAAGTTGTCACATCGCTTTGGGATTGTTTTAGCAATAGCATCTTGGATGGATGGATACACAGATGGATGGATAAATGCTGAGCATATTTTCTAGAGCTGTAACTACTTCCGCTTCAATGCAAAAATGAGCGCGGGAGAACGCAGCGGCAGCGATTGGCAAAAATTCCTTAAAGAAGTTCAGCCCTTCTCCTTTTCATTCACGAGACAGAAAGTAACTGAAGTAGCGAACCCTGTAAGTTTGACAGGACAGGAAAAGCCGGTTCAGTCAAAACGGCTATCATCATTTAATCACTCCTCCTTACTTTTACGTGTCTCGGCGAAGTTCTACAAACAGGACTTAACACAGCAAAGGCAGGCAGGAATACCTACCAGCGTGCAATGGCTCCAAAGCGGCCACCTCCGTGGCCACCGCTTCGCTCTCCATCCCTAGTACGAAAGGGGGGGAGAAAAAGAGATCGCTCCCAGTTCCTCCTCTTCGGCTCACCCTTTCACCGTCACCGGCCAGCCCTTCTTCTACCCGCGATCATGTGAGGGATCATTTGAGACGAATCACGTGGCTTTGTTTTCAAGTTCGCATTCCGGAGGCTGATCCGAGATCTTGGGAACCGGCGCGGGCTTATTTTTCTGTTGCGTTCGGTCCACCTAAAGATATAAATAGGATTTTTTCCCCCAATTCCAGCCAAGATTAAAACTCCCGTACTGGTAACTGACACTTCGCTACAACAAGGCTAATATTCAGCTTTTTCTTTGTAATTAGCCGGTTTTCGTGGAGAGGCTAAAGTACTCTGCTCCGACTTGGGGGTAGTAGTGACTCCCGATGGGTGGGACGTTGCCCTCTGTCCCTAAGCACCCCGGTTGGGGAGAGGGACAGTAGTAACCCCGCTTATCTGGAAAGCTCCCCCCCCCCCCCAAACAACAGGGCAACCCCCTTCCTCGCTCTTGCCATCCCGGCTTCGGCGGGGAAGCGCCTTGGCGAGGCCCGCCTGCCTCGCGCATGCGGCTGGCCAGGTTGCCTCCTAGCCCGGGCGGGGTTTGCTTACATCGCTGCCACCGCCACCGCGGTTGGGTAGTATTAGGATAGCAACCGGCCACAGGCAGGTGGGACTGCCTTCGCCCGGCGATGGGCTCAGCCTGGAGCAGCCCCGAGGAGCGAGAGCCCCTCTTGCCCCCTACGCCGCCCGCCGGGCCGCCGCCGTTTGCTCAGCATGGCCAGACCTATCGGGCGGCGGCGGAGTCCCGGGGCAGAGGGACGCCTCCGGCGGGACCCCTGCCTCGCCTGCCGCCGGTGCCGGTGCCGGGCCGTGTGTACGGGCGGCGCTGGCTGGTGCTGCTGCTCTTCTCGCTGCTGGGCTTCGTGCAGGGCCTGGTGTGGAATACGTGGGGCCCTATTCAGAACTCGGCCCGCCAGGCCTTCGACTTCTCCAGCTTGGATATCGCCCTGCTGGTCTTCTGGGGGCCCATCGGCTTCGTGCCTTGTTTCGCCTTCATGTGGCTGATGGACAAGAAGGGTGAGGAAGGGGAGAGAAGGGCGAGGGCGGCTGTGCCGGGAGCCGCCATCCCCAGAGACGGGAAAGGCGCCTTCGATGAAAGCAGACCGGCCCAACCGGGTGCCTTTCGGATGTGTTGAGTGGCAACGCCTGGCATCCTCAGCCAGCCTCCTCGGGGCGGTGGGAGATTTATTTTATTATTATTTTTTGGGCTTTTTTTTTACAGCTGCAGCACATTGCTGGCTCATATATAAATGATTGTCTACTAGGACTCCCGAGATCCCTGTCACAGTTACTATTATTGCGCCAGGTATCACCTATGCTATACCTGAGCATTTGGTTTTTCTTACCTAAATATAGAACCTTACTTTTTTCACCATTGAATTTCATTTTGTTAGATAGTGTCCAATGTTCAAGTCTATCAAGATCCTTCTGTATCTTGAGCCTATCTTCCGGAGTTTTGGCTATTGCTGCCAATCTGATGTCGTTTGCAAATTTGATGAGTTCCCCATCTATCCCCTTGTCCAAATCATTGATGAAGATGTAGAAGAGTGCTGGGCCTAAAACAGAGCCTTGGGGTACCCCACTGTGTATTTCCCTATATGTAGATGCAGTTCGATTGAGGACTACACGTTGAGTGCGGTTGGTCAACCAGTTACAAATCCATCTGGTGGTGATGCTGTCTAACCCACATTTTTCTATCTTATCAAGTAGTAGTTTGTGGTCTATTTTATCAAATGACTTACTGAAGGCCAAGTAAATTATATCCACAGCATTTCTCTGGTTCACTAATTTTGTCACTTTATCAAAGAGTATAATAAGATTTGTCTGTCATGATCTGCTTTTGACAAACCCATGTTGATTTTTGGTTATGACTATAGTCTGAAACATCAGGAAAGTTGGGTTGCTTTCCTGGAAGAAAAACAGAGCTTTCACCATCCAATTCAAAACGAGAAAAGAATGCTTGATAGCCTTAATTACCTGATTTCCATTCCTTGGGGTGGACAGATATTTATGGATCTAGAACTCGTGTACTGTTTCCCTGGCGTTCCTTCAGTTTCTCTTGTGAGATGATACATCTGAAAAAAGAATTTTCATTTAAAATAAATGTCTAGTGTTTGAGACGTTTATTAAATTTGGCCCTTTTTCTATGGACTAATATATACCCAGGACAGCTTGCAGCACCCAAAAATGCAAATTATATCATCTAAAAATAAAAAGAATACACTTAAGATCAGAACTGAAATTATAATTCATATAATCAAAATCAGTCCAGGTCAAATGAAAGGCCAGAGACTGCCTTGTGTCATTATCACTATATCTTACTGAGAGTAGGGGCCAAAAACACCACCTTGATGAAGGCAATCCAAAGTCTGGGAACCACATTGGAGAAAACTTTCTCCGCTATAGACTAGATAGCTAAGCTACACCCATACCTTTGGGAACATCTTCGGAAGGACCTTTCCAACTGACCTGAGTTACCATACTAGTTCATAGTGAAAGAGTTCATATAGGCCATAGATAGGCTCTAGTCTAGATCAAGGGTCCCCAAACTTGGCAACATTGACTTGTGGACTTCAACTTCCAGAATTGTCTAGCTATGCTGGCTGGAGAATTCTGGGAGTTGAAGTCCACAAGTCTTAAAGTTGCCAAGTTTGGAGACCTCTACTCTAGATAGACCATGTGCTTTTTAGGCTTTATTTTGTTCCATATAAGCATTCATCAATTGGTCCATATATTTTGGGGCATTCATCAAATAATCCATGATTTTCTTGCTGAATTTTTTTTAGTGGGAAAAAGAGGGCCATATTAATGTTTCACCCACTTACCAACCGTGCTGCAAAGGAAAAGAACAAATGGATTTAAATAAATACTACTTTTTATAGCTGCCTCTCTGCTACTTGCTTCTCTAAGTGGAGAATGGGACAGCAATGGAGTTCGAAAGGACCGCTACTACTGTCTCTGCTGGCTGAATAAAAGTTGTAAAAGGTGTCATATGAATGTGGTGCTATGGGACTGATGTCCTCTGTTGCCTTGCTGTTATCTTAGCAAACCCAGATCTTCTTTGCCTTTTAATACAACAAGGGAAAGCCAGAAGTCATGCTAATATTGCCATTTATGTATCTGAAAGACATGACTTCCAGTTTTCTGCCCTCTTGTAGTCTATACTGAACCTAATTTGATTATCCCCCTGGAAGGAGAAAGAATGGCAAGTGAATGGAAGTAGTCACTCTTGGTTATTGGATATTGAAATGTTGATCTTTTGACCAAGCCAAGCTATGAAGCCCCTTCCTCTTCAGGCAGCCTTCCCTTAACCTGTGAGCTTAGACAATAGTGTGATTGCCTTCCAGTTGCTAGGTAAGCATCACTGAAAGAAAGTAAGGAAATGAAGTAGATTGATTGCTAACCTTTATGGTCAAGTATTATTGTAAGACTGATTATACAGAGGAATATACATTAACTAAAATAGTTTTTTATCCACAATAAGATTATTGGAAAGAGACAATGAGAGGGAAACGTAATAATGACCTGCCCATCAGTGACAAATACTTTGTAGATATGTTTAAAAACAATTAACAATTAAAACTAAAATGAAATTAAACAAAACTACATTAAGAACAGCTTAGCTATTTTGATTATTGTTTTTCTATAATTGTGATATTTGAATGCTATATCAAAGTGAAATGTAAAAACTGGATTCTGTGAGCTATTTTCTTGTAGCTAAATGGCCCAAAGGGACCCCACTTAAGAGATACAATGTTGTTTGTCAAGACCTAATCCTGTGGTTGCCCCTTGTTCTCTATAAAAGTTTGTTTATATGTTATGATATCCGAATATTTTATAAGTGAACAGTATTTGGGATTGTTAGCGCTCTCTAAAATTGGGTATGGAGAATATGGCGGTAGCTGTATTATGAAATGTCAAAATTATGGGTCCACCTATGCTCAATGTCAGCATAAATCTCCAGGAAGTTTTTAGAACGAATCCAGACTTTATTAAAGATTGAACCTCAGACCTTATATTGATCGGTCTTAATGTGTATACTTGCAGCAGAAATTGCTGTTTTGGAGTTTTGAATATATTTTAATTAATGTGTAGTGAAAATACTCTGGTTTGGGGAAATACATCAACTCTCCAAAATGCCTCTATCCTGATTTTCTGAATTATCTTTTAGTGCAGGTAATTTAATTAGGCAGAACAAACTCACACAGGCTTTTCCATGGACTTTTTCTAGAAAATAACAGTAAAGCATTGAAGATTCTTTAGATTTTATCTAATTATTATATGTATACCCATCTTTCCTTCAGAAACTTAGATACTCGCATTTCTCAATTTTTGAGATATGGAGATTAACCAAAACCTTCCAATGAGTTTCCTTGGCTGAAGGTAGGTTTGAACCTTAGCCTCAACACTTTAATAGTTAGCATGCTATTTTTTCCTACTCTTCTTTAATATATTAGGCATAAATTAATTTTCAAATTATTGATTTTGCTTTTAAATATGGAAGTAAATTCTAGGTTTAGTATAGAAGTAAATACAGAATCAGCCAATTTTACAAGAAATAGTGACTGTTAAGCAATTTGATAGCCATAATAAACATTGCCTTTCTGGAACATTTTTAGTATTCTGTTTCTCAGTAGTAGTCAGATGTAAGCTATCAAGTGTTTACAGGGAGGGTATGATGCAATAATGATATCCTGTTAGTTTCTCAGTACTCAAGAGTGATATTGCTTATAGTCATAGAGGCTTCATTACTTTGTCAGTTCTGTCATGAATATTGCTCATGTTTTTGGCTTCTTTTTTCTTTAAATAGCCTTGAAAGTTAAAAGCACATTACCACATGTTATAGTCATGAAGTTCAATTTGATTTTTTTGTGTTTGATGAAAATATATTTGACTGTTCTGAATCATTCTATCCCCATTGAGTGGCCTAATCCCTTAAAAGTTCTAGGGCTTATTCACCTAATGTACCTCTTTATATAGGTCATACCATTAATGATCTTGAAAACGTTTCAGTAATCTTAACCTACTATTTTTGGTGATAAGAAAGAAGAGTAACTGATATTAATACTATTATAGCTACAAAATTCTTACAGTATAGAATGCAGCAAAAATTTCTTTTTATTGTTACATGTGAATATTTTCTTGAAAGATTTATGTAAATTGGAAATTAATCTTTCATTTACAGCTTAGACATACAGTATGTTTATTTCACTATATGACGGCAAGAAGAATTGGGACAATTTACTTACTTATTTACTTAGTTACTTAGTTACTTAGTCCAAGTCAGAATGATCTGCATTTTAAAAGGTAAAAAAAATAGAAGAGCAGAAAAGAAATCATACACTATATGTAACAAGCAAGAAGTTGTTTGAGGTCAAAATGCCTTACTCAGAGGCCTAGGAAAATAGCCAAGAACTTTCTGAATATCATCAGAATGGGAGCCATGTGGCCTTCTTGGGGGTGGGTGGGTGGGGAACATGCTGTTCTATGGGGCAGGAACTACAACAGAAGATATGCTTCTGAAACCCAAATAGAGGACAGTTTTGATCAAAGAGACCTGAAGTGCACATAACTTTGTAAAATTTTAGTGAACGTGCTGTAGCTATTGGAAATAGAATGTGACCAGGCTTAACAGTGATAACCTGTACCTTAAACTTTGCCAGAAGTCTCTAGGAATCATAGCTCCTGCTGGAGGAACAGGAACAATTGTGGCCAGGAGAGCCTTTGCACAGTTTCAGCTGATGTACCAATTGTACCTGTTGTTGTACCAGAAGTTCTGCTCACAGTCGCTTATACCTTAGTTATCTCCTGGCTGGATCAATGGCCTGTAGTGTGGCCTGTATGGGACTATCTCTTACTAGATCTTAATGGATGGAACGAAACTATGGGGGAAAGATAGTCTTGTAGATACTTGGCCCCTGAAGCATGCAGGCCTTGATTACAAAGAGAAATGACAAGATGAGTACAGAGAACATTGAAAAATAACCAGAGAACATGAGATCTTGACAATAAAATAAAACTCCCAAAGACTTCTTACTAATATAAAATTAGGAAGAACATGATTCTGGTTTTTCAGAAAGTCAGCAGCAAAATGATACCGGGGTTTCACTGCAGATTGGAGGTAAAAGTTTGTATTAAAATACAAATGTTTGTTCCTTTTCTAACAATGTTTCTTTTTTGTTTTGCATAACAAACTTGTTTAAAAGAAAAATAATCCAGAACAAAAAACAAAAGCAAATAAATAATAAAGGAATGCTAATTGGAAGCATACATGAATATATTTTAAATCTGTGCAAATCATTCAGTAAATGCAATTCTTCTCTGGACCCTTTCACAGAGCAGGTGTACCCTTGGTTTGGTTTGCTAGTTGAAAGTGGCAGAAGTGGGAGGGTGTCAGAATCACCATCTGAACCTTCAAGTTGTTCATAGCTTTGAAGAATGAATACAGATTGGGAAGTAAAACACCTCAAACTATTTGCACTTGTTTCGTTATATAAACCTATATGTAAATTTTAAAAGAGATTTTAACTTAAGAAAAAAAGCTGTATTGAGCTTCAACTCCTATAATTCTCCAGCCAATTTTGCCTTTGGCACCCAAGACTAAATGTTTTTAGTTCAGCTGTTAGTTAGGCTTTTAAGTGTAACTTTTTAAACAAATTCTTGCTTATTCCCATAGAAATAGTCATCCACATGTGTGCCTTTTTGATTATGTTTACATTATTTCAGTGGTTTATCTTTTCATGTCCCCGAGGCTCTGAATTAATTGTAGTATTTTAAAATTAACAGTTTACAAAGCAATTTCAGATATGCCTAATCAAAAGAAGTCCACTGAGTTACCACCAGAAGATTACATTCTTGACAAGAAAGTGAAATAGATACACAGATTTGAAGGGGGTCCAGAATGGATTACAAAAGTGCGAAAGATGTTACATTTGTTTAATTTAGCAAATCTTGAAAAGAGTAAATTGAAAGTGCCTTTTTAGTGATTAAAGCAGTTAAGAGAGATACATATCAGAGTTTCTTCCATGCTGAAGAGTGAACAATGCTGAAGTGTAACAACTTCATTTTGTAGTTTTACTGTATTAGAAAGGAGTTTCCCTCCAAACATGGAAGAACATGGAAAAACACTTTATATTTGTGGAATAAAATCTCAGAACTAGGAATCTAGAAGAATATATGAAATCATTAATGAAGCACCTTCCATATCCAGGGATTTTTTTTCTATCAGCCAGGCATCTATTTCTATCACTCTGCTAAACAAATAATTCCCTCAACACTGTTCAACCATTTACAACGTCTGTACTACTATTACTGTTAATCTTCTCATCACTCCTTATCACCCATCCCCTCCCACTTGTGATTGTAGGACTGTAACTTTGTTGCTTGTATCCTTATGATTTATATTGACTGTTCCTAGTATGATTTGATTGCTGATTGTACCCTATGACTATCATTAAGTGTTGTATGTTATTATTCTTGATTCTTAACGAATGTATCTTTTATGTATACTGAGAGTATTTACACCAAGATAAATTCCTTGTGTGTCCAATCACACTTGGCCAATAAAGTATTTTATTCTATTCTAGGTAGGAAAGATGTAGCAACTTTTTCTACTTTTTTTAAAACCTCATTTCATATGTTCATTCTCTTTCCATTAAGGGCAGTGAGAGAGTGGGACAAGGCTAGTATGTTCATATCCTGCTCCCTCTTGAAAAGGAGTAAACTTTTGACTTGAAGATTTCATAACAGGACTTGGGGTAGAAATGATTGAAGTGGCAATTGCAAAAGGATTCAGTTCAGTTTTGTTCAAGTGTTTTTCCCTTGCAGGAGATTAATGATATTGAATCTATCTTGTGCCATCTTTATAACTTCAAGATTTGAACTTTTGTCACCAAGGGATTCTAAACTTATCCTTAAAAGCCACATTATAAAGGCACCCAGTCTGCTCTTAGCCTATTTTGTAGTTGTAAAGGAGAGTTGATGAAAATCAGTCATTGCTTGGTTCTAATAGATTCCTTTTTATTATTTTATTCCCCAAGATTTAGATACAGGCTTGCTTGTTGATTTTACTATTTTTCTCCCTTACACCATTGTTAAATAGTTTTTAAAAAATATATATTTATCCTTCTTGAGAATAGTCTTAATCTGAGTTTTTTCTGGAAATTTCTAATTGCATCTTCTGCAATTGTATAAAATAAACCATGTTCTTGTCTTGCTAAACAGGAACATCATTGTCCATTGTTTTTATTAGCAAAGGATCTTTATTCTTGGAAATTACCATTGCTCCCCTTTTAAAATATTAAAAAAACGAATGATATTTAGTTCCCCCCCCCCCCCTTTCTCTTAGAAGTTTCAGATCCTCTTTTCCTTCCAGGGACACTATACTATCTTCATATTTTAAATTGTTTATTTTAGATCACTTATTGAGAGTCCCAGTTGAAGTGCTTAGTTCATCAAACATTTGTTCTGCACATGTACTTCTCCATAAAGACCCCTATGTGTGGAGCAACCGTCCCCAAGAAGCTAGAATACACTGCGCTTTTAGAAGGAATTTTAAAAAGAATTTTCACAGAGGGCCTTTTTAAATAGTTAAGATAACACCATAGACAGATTTATATTGGTCTGATTATGTTATTGCCTTAATTTTTTATAATTTGTAATTACTATCTATATTACTGTACACCAAGGATATTTGATGACTAATTATTCTTGTATGCCACTAAGAGCCCATCATTATGACAGTTTAGAAATTAAATAAATAAATGCACCTAGATGCACAATGTAGAGCTCTTCCATACAAAAGAGGATCCTAATTGGCTGCAGGATTCCACTGGCATGAAGGATCAATTTGGACCTGTATGTGATGGAATGTGTACCTGGAAAATCAATGGAGGAGAGTTTTGGCAACAGAGATATTTTTCATAGAGAGGCTTACATTATGAAAGTGCATAGTCCAGGGCTGGAAGAGGGAGAGGAGAAAAGGTTCAGGGTAGCCACACCCTAGAATGTTTTACCTAGTAGGTTAATATGGCTTTAGTTTGGCAAGATTCTGTCCATTAGATATAAGCCAATGAACTATTAGACTCTATTGGATTTCACTGTGTTGTCTTTGGCTGGGGCCTGACATTGTCAATGGATAGAGCTAGTATAATGCAGGGGATGTTATGGTGTTTCCTGAGCACAGAAAGTCGCAGAATGACTGGGTCAGGCATGTTTGTCAGTCAGCATAATAAGAGTTCTGAGGGGGAGGGGATGATAGAGAAAGTGCAATGTAGACATCGTTCAGTTTTAGAATGGAGGTTGGATCTTATGAGCAATAATGAGTAGGGCTCCTTAATTAACGTCTTGAACATACAGTATTCTCATATAATCTGTAAAATTAAGTATATTCTATAATATTTCTGAGACGTAACATGTTTCATCTCTAAAAGTCTTATTCGGTGTTCTTCCTTTCTGTTCTGAATACATGGACAGAAGGGATCACCTAAATTTATGCTAAGGATTTACATAAATATTTTTTAGAAACAAAAGCAAAAAAAAAAGTAAGGAAACTTTGCATATTCATTGCTCAGGTTCCCTGCCACACTCCTTATCTTATTCAGGAATATTTCTTAATTATTGGAGAATTTGGGGAAAGCATTGGGACTTTATAAGGCAGGAAGAACGTTGCCTTGCCAACCTGATTGGCGAGCATTTGTAGAATCTGTCCTTGTTTCAACAGAAAGAAAAGAAATGGTATAAAATTAGAAGATATTTTCAACATTATCTCTGGTTCTATTTGATTATTATAAATACAATATACCATGGGCTAAAAACATAATCCAGAGAATAATCAACAGAGAGCATCTTGTTTTTGTTACTTAAAATAACTTATGAGTAACACGGGATGTGATTATAAATTGCACTGTGTTGCTGTATGGGAATTATATGTACTGTGTCATTTAATTCTGCAAAAATAACAAGGAAGTAGGAAGGGTAAAAAATTTAAAGCCAGTCATGTCTTTGTTAGTTGGTGTAACATACATTTCCTCATGCATGGTCTTTGCATGTAGAATTCCTTCAGTAATAACAATGCTGGATTGGTTTTATTCAAGTTTTTCCCCCTTTCTCAGAACACTAGTACAAAGTCAACCCAATGCCTTTTCTTAAGACATAAAAGGCACAGGGGAAGCACTGATTCACCTGGAAGTAATTAATTTATGAAATACTATTACTACAAGATGTGGCTATGGCATTAACCTTTGGATAGTTTAAAAAAGTGATTGGTTTTAAAATTCATGGAGAATATGTCTGTGAAGAGCTGTTGCTTTTGAAGACTCAATGTTATCTTTGGATTGGGGATTGTGTGCATACAGATACCAGTTGCCATGTGACAATGGAGGGAAAGGGCTATGTTCCTTTTGTGCATTCAAACACCTGGGGTATTTGATTGGCTTGAGATACAGAATATTGGACTCATCTACCGTGTTTCTCCAACAATACGCCCCCCCATAGGAAGACCCAGCACGGTTTTAGGCATAAAATGAAATTAAGTCCCTCCCCCCAAATTTAGGCCTATTTTAAAACATGCAAAATGGGTGGAAGGGCAGGGGGCTTGCCGTTAGGAGCGCCCCATGGGCAGCCATGCCTCGCCACCAGCTGCTCCTAATGGCTGATCATGGCGGAGCATGGAGAGCTCCCTACTTCCGCCAAGTACCTTTGCTGCAGACCCGGGTATGGTGCTGCCTGCAGGCTGGGTCAGCAGGCGGGCGGCGGCGGTGTGGATGTCAGCTGTGGTGGGGTGCCCGGCGCTGCTGCTTCCTCTTGGAGCATCCTCTTCTGTTTGGAGTGTTGCCGCCGTGTTTGGAGCTTCCGCTGCTATGTTTGGAGTGTCAAACGTGGCAGCAGCAGCTCCAAACGTAGCGGCGATGCTCCAAACACGGCGGCAGCAGTTCCACACACGGCGGCAGCAGTTCCACACACGGCGGCAGCTCCAAATACGGTGGCAGCTCCAAATGCTGCGGTGACGCTCCAAACGTGGCGCCGGTAGCTCCTAACGCGACGGCGATGCTCCAAATGGAAGAGGACGCTCCAAGAGGAGGCAGCACCATCGGCCACTCGAGGATGCAACGGGGGATTAAATCTCCCCCAAAAAGACGTCCTAGCCTTTTTTGGGGGGCTCAAAAAAAAATAAGACCCAGCCTTATTTTATGAGAAACACAGTAGCAGTTGTTCTTATGTTCTAATACATTTTATCTTCCAGTAAAAATGCTAAATTGTTTTGTTTAATACTCAGAAATGAATGCCTTTCCTTTTTGATTAAAACTCTCTTTTCTTTTCTGAAAAATAGTGTTCTTCTCTTCTTAATACTATTCCATGTAACTATAATGCTTTGTAATGTCTTAATGATCCTTAGAAGTTCAGAAACACTAAGTTTTTAATAGTCTCCATCTGTGTCCTCTTTTCACATTGAACCCCTATCACATTCATTTGTAAAACCTCGTTTTTAAAAATAATTGCAAATTATGATGTCACATTTATTTGTAAAACCTGTTTTTAAAAATTATTGCAAATTGTGATGGCACATTAACTTTGATTATTACATGGAGTTACTGTGTCATAGTAAGAAGTACTAAAGTAATAAGCCCAAACTCAGCAAAAGAAAAAAAGCCCAAACTACCAAAACATTAAGAAGTGTTATACTACACCTTAAACATGTACAATTACGTGATTTTTATGGATTTTAATATACTTTATCAGACATGGAATAAAATTGTGTGTGTGTATACCCAAATACACACACACACAGAGAGAGAGAGAGAGAGAGAGAGAATGCTATTGAGAAGGGGAGAATGACAAATGGAAAAATGAGAGGCAGAATTATCAGTAGATTGTAACAATAAAAATGTATATGTTACACTAGATAGCCTTTTATAAATGAGTTTGTTAACTCACACTATGTAATAGCAAACCATGGTTTTAAAACTAAGAAATATTCCAAAGTTCTGTAGCTTATTTATTTTATAACGACATTGATCTGTTCAATTCCTTTTCTCAAGGATCATCATCTTGAATTCAAAGGCAGTACAATATTTTGGGGAATTGATTTGGGTTTTATTATATGTAGAATTTGTACAGTGAGCACTTTCTGGCATAGAGAATGATGTTGTATATATTCCACAGTTGCTATGAGTGATATCTTTGTTGCTTGCCTTATAATGTCATTTGTTCTTTCTGGTAAATAGTTTTATGTTAAATGGTTATCTATAAGTGGGTATAAAACTATCAACCATTGCCCATGAAGTAGCAGCGTCTTTTCCAGGATAGGACTGTAGATTGCTTATATGGTTGAGTGGTTTTATCTGGGGAATAATGCAATATATATATATTACTTTTTCTTCTAGTATTTGTACAGCAGATTATTTAAGAAAACTAAACATCATGAATGGACACTGCAATTTTAAAAATATTGATAATTTAAGTGCTATGATAATTTAAGTGCTATGAATCTTCTATCTGGGACTTAGATTATGAGGATTACCTTAGAAACCAACTAAAATGTTGCCGAATATAGGGTCAGCCAAACTTATAGTCAAGGTCATAAACTTGGTCTCCAGTGAATATTCCAATTTGAAAGGTCAACAGAATAAGGTTGGAAGCTGTTACATAATTCTAATGATTCCCGATTACAGTATACTTTATGTGTCATATTTATATCTGGTATAAACGAAAGAAGCCTAGTGGTTTACAGAAATTAAATGGAATTTTTTAAAAAAAACATCTGTGGTAAAAACAATAAGGACCTAAAACTTGACCTTAATAACTTATAAGTATTACACATAACATTAGACAAGATAGGGCTTCCTATTATTCACCATATGCCCCCCAGAATACAGTAATTCAGTTTTCAAAAGTTTCCAAAAGACAAAAACTGTGGGGCCAACCTGATTTCTAATGGAAGGTCATTTCTAAATGTAGATGGTATCAGCTAAAAGCAGCAACTAAGAGCTTCCACTCCATATACGTTGCAAAAATGGGGGGTTATTAACAATTTCTCTGACACAAAAGTCAAGCAGGTAGATTCTGGATTGAGAAGTTGGTCCTACAAGTATCTCAGTGCCAAGCCATTCAGAATTTATTGATAATGACCAGCACATCAGCTAATATAAAGCCTTTGCAGAGACCAGAGCTAAGCTGTAATGTGCTTCTAGGAGCAAGTGCCAGCAAATAACTGGGCTGCAGATTCTGGACAAATAGAAACTTCTGAATGGTCTTTAAAAGCAGTTCATGTAGACTGCATTGCAGGCATAATGATGATATTATGAGTTGTTGCAAAGTCCACTCATTCCAGGTGGGGAGGGGGTTGCAGCTAGCACACCAACTGAAATTAAACAAAGTTCCCCCCCCCCACACACACACACACAACTCTGCCCTCTCTCTGCTCACATAGCAGTAGCTATTAGTCTGAGAGAAATCGCATGGTATATATAGACCTGCTTCTTCAGAGACAGTGCCGCACCCATCCCACCTCCATTAGAGCAAAATACCATACTGAACAAACAGCAACTTCATCTTGCTGAGATTGAGTCTCAGCCTGTTTCATCCCGTCTAAACGCTCTGTACACTGGGACAAGACATTATAGAACATACTGTAACTTATTGATGACACTGTACTCCAAATAAATATATGACCTCTCCCATTGATTTCATGTAGATGTTAAAAAATATGAGATTGAACTCCAGAAGAAAATGGCTGGCTGGATAATCTCTCCATTCTTATCCCCCCCACATACACTGGTTTACACACACTGGCTGGAACCACCCATTTAAGGAGGAGCAGAACTTTGTAGAAAGATATCCTAAATCCCTTGTACATAAATGCAGTCCAGAAGGATACCATGATTATTGTTCCCTTTCAAACAGTCCTCAATTCCCACACAAACCACTTGATGTCAAGATCTTATTATCACTGCTTCCTCGCCAGGTAACTAGGCAGCTCTGATTCCTAATTACAGCTACCGAAAGAAGGATTTGCTCCTTTTAATGAGATCGAATTAGATTAGAGTGGCTTAATATTGGAGAAGAAGGAATACAAGACAGCAGCTCCAAGCAATAAATGGATCAGTGTTATCTGACAATTTTCCAATTCACCTAAGTCGGAGAGCAGAGAGCAGTTTCACTCCTGTGGTTACTATGTGGGCATCAAACCTCTGTTCTCATTTATTGTGTGCAACATATTGTTCTTCCCTATGGTGTTTGGGGAAATAGCCAGCACTAATATTTGAACAGAATGTGATTGGTCTTTCTGTATGAAGTATACCTTGCCCAACTAAACTCAGCTTGGGCTACTCAATCTTTTTTTGGATCCTGATGTCTATAGTTTATTCACCTTTATGAAGATTAGGATTAATTCTCCACTGTAATTTTCACTAGAAAATTAAATTAAGTTTTCACATAGAATTCTTCTTCATTTGGACAAGGCTACGTATGCATGATAAAAATATAAAAAGTTCTTTAAATCCAAGATACTTGGCGATGGTCTATTTACAAATTGTAAGATGATGTAAAATCACACTTATAGCATTAGATTGCTTAGAATGTAGACAGTGGAAGAGTGCACACTAAGTAACAAGCAAAGCAAAATATTTAATCCTAGGTGTAGAAAAGAAAGCTTAAGAAAAGCTGATGGCTTCTTATCCATTGATAGGAGAATTAGTTGGAAGATAGTCGAAACCAGATTGCATTGTTGGAGAGCATAGAAAGGAAGTTGAACTCTGATAAGAGGATGAATTGTGTTATCAGGACTCTACTTCCAGGCAAATATATTACAGATCTTTTTACTTTTGTTGAAATCTTTGAAAATGCTTTTGTAAAGATCTCTATTTCCCAAGCTGTGACTGTTTCTTTCTTCTGTTACTGTGATTAGAGTTACATTTTCAATAGGTTTTCATAAAGACTTATTTGTTGACTATGCTTTTTGCCTGAGCAATTGATGCGTAACAGTTCATGCCATTCCTTGGCTTTCAATTGTGACTTGTTCATGTAGCATTATTTTTTTATTTTCTTGAACAGCATTTGTCAATATTTATAGTATAGAGAAAATATGCAATATATAAGGAGATATAATGCTTTAACTGAAGCATGACTTTGATGATATAGCATACAATACGAGGAAAAAAAGGTTTTATCATTAAAAATGTTAAAGAACTGATTATGTATCTTCAAATCGGAGTTAGCTTCTAGTGACACACAGATTAATGTAAGTATAGATAAACAAATATAGATGTCTGTTCAGTTAAATACCTTAAGAGTCTTCATACAGATCTTCCCCAAAAGTACATCTGGAACTCAACACAGTTAAACCTTTAAAAGGGTTAGAAAGGTATTTTACCTGGCTTGAAACTCAGTGTGCCTCTATTAATTTTCTCTTAGCCTGAAGAAGTGTGAGAAAAAAAAATACTGCTTTCTGCTCCATTCTTATCCATTCTTATTTTGAGTTGTTGGAAATCCATCAACTATCCTCCCCAGGTGGGGAAAAATGTGTGGGAAAGAGAAATCGGAAGCTGATAATAGTCTTCGTGGATATTTTCTAATATATTTAGCATGTTAAATCAATATTATATATCGTGAACCCAGTTGTCTAGTAAAAATGCCTATAGAATTAGTTTTTAGTATTTCTAGTGCATTACAGTGTGTCCAGGAGACACAACTCATGGTAAAGCTAAAGACACAAAAGCATTGATTTTCCAAGATGGGAAAGCACAAGGGTAAGGAGCAGATTAAGCTTCTACCTACTTTTGTTTAATCCACATCTTTCATAAAAATGTACAGCAAAATGCTGTGTTTGAAAGTCTGTAGCAGTAAAAAAAAAAAACAAGCCAATCTGCCTTCTTTTCCTTATAGAAGAACATAGGACTTTTGTAATTGTACTGGAAGCATAGTTGATACTACTGAAGCAATGCTATTAAGTTAAACATGCATGCAAATAGGAAACTCCTGCAGGGTGCAGCACAGTCACATTTGACTACAAACATGGAAACTCTATAATGAATAGAGCTCAAGGAAGTTATTAACTCAGCAGGGATTATTAAGAAAGGGATTGAAAGGAAAACCACCAAGTTTATATTGTACAGTAATACATTTATATAAATCTATAGAACATCAGCATTTAGAATACTGGTACAGTTATGGTCACTGAATTTGAAAAATGATACATCTGGAAAGCTATAGAAGAATGCAAGCAAAATGATCAAAACGTATAAAAATTTCCTGATGACTTTCTTCTTTGATAAGTGAAGAAATGCACAAAAGAATCAGCAGTCCTTAATTTTGATACTAACCAATAAGAGAGGCTTAACTGAGGAAATGGAAGTAACAAAAACTGAATATAAGAGAGAAAGTCAAAGCATGATAAATAGGATTTCACAGCAGTAGAAGCTATTGAAAAACGAAGCGAAAGGTGGATGGGAATTCCTAAATATGAAATTCTTAAAATGCAAATAACTACAGTAAGTTTAAAAATAGAGGATAGTAGAGAAAGCCAACCATCTCACAAAAGGTCATTGAGTATTACTGGAGATAGAATTGGTACTGCTAGAATGAATACCGTTAGGTTTACCATACATGAAAATTGCCTGCAGGTCCAGCACAGCCAAATCTGATTACAAAAATAGAAAATCCTGAAAAATGAGGTTAATAAAAAAGACTGAAAGGAAAACCAGCTAGCAAAGTGAATGTCATTTGATAACAAAATAGTAAAAATATTAAATCAAGAAAAATACTAAAATTGCAGGAAAACTGAATATTTATTTTTTTTGCACCTTTCATTACTACAGCAGACATAAGATAGGTAACCCAAGCTGGGTTTGACTTTTGAGGGTGGGGAATGAGGGGGAGAAGTAAAGCAGCTAAAGCAAATTGGGTTAACAATGCAGGTGTCAGGATTCCGGCAGTTACTCCAATTAAATCATGATCTTGAGCCATATTCCTAAAACTTCAAAGGATTTACTGGAAGTCAACATGTCGGCATGACCTGGGCGTAGCTGACTCTGAAACAAGTAATTCACTGTCACCCTTGACTCTGCTTCCCCCCCCCCCCAAAACTGGCAGGCCACTAATAAAACATTTTCTATATATGTTTTATAGTTGTCAGCAGGGTATTCTAGGAGCAGGGTATCACCAGGTCCTGATACCAGCCATTCTAAAATTCTTACATATCAAATAGGCATTTAAGGCAAAACAAAATAATGACCTTCAAATCAGAATCGGTGCCAGAGGACTGGAAAGCAAACAATATGATGCTAATTTTAGAAAGGGATTTAGGGAGATGCATAAGAATACCAGACTGGTCAGTTTCAGAGTAATTAACTGTGATGGGAAGTCACAGAAATTGGATGGGTGGATGGATGAAGTTTGTTCCAGGCAAATTGGTAGACATGGTAATCAAATTAAGCACATAGACAGCTCCCCCGGCACCTGGAGGAATCATCCTATTTGGATCCACGCCGGCAACTGGAGGAATCATCCTATTTGGATCCATGCCAATCAGGCTTCAGGCCCGGGCACAGCATGGAAACGGCATTGATCGCGTTAGTTGATGATCTCTGGAGGGCCCATGACGGTGTTTTCCTCTGTCCTGGTCCTATTAGATCTCTCAGCGGCTTTTGATACTATTGACCACAGTATCTTATTGCGGCGGCTGGAGGGGTTGGGAGTGGGAGGCACCGTGTTACGGTGTTTCTCCTTCCTCTCCGACCGCTCGCAATTTGTCTTGGCAGGAGGGCAGAGTTTGACCTCGAGGCCCCTGATTTGTGGGGTATCTCAGGTCGGAGCTCTCGCCCCTCCTGTTCAACATTTATGTGAAGCCGCTGGGTGAGATCATCCGTGGCTTTGGGGTAGAATTCCATCAGTACGCTGATGATACTCAGTTGTACTTTTCTACCCCGGGCCACCCTGACGAAGCCATGGAAGTGATGACCCGGTGCCTGGAGGCTGTGCGGGGTTGGATGGGGCAGAACAGGTTTCAGCCAAAACCAAGTGGCTGTGCTTTCCGGCGCCCCGATACAGCCAGCTTACTCCTTTGCTGGCTGTGGGGGGGGGGAATTCTGGCCCCCACAGAGAGGGCACGCAATCTGGGTGTCCTCCTGGATGTACGGCTGTCGTTAGAAGATCATATAGCAGCCATCGCCAGGGGGGCTTTTTGTCAGGTCACTATATACTAGGATCTACCAGTTGCGGCCCTTTCTGGATCGGGACGCACTTCGCATGGTCACATCCGCCCTCGTCATTTCCCGTCTGGATTATGCCAATGCTGTCTACATGGGGCTCCCCTTGAAGAGCACCCGGAGGCTTCAGCTGGTGCAAAATGCGGCCGCGTGGGTGGTCTTGGGGGCTTCTCGGAGCTCCCATGTTACACCACTTTTGCGTGAGCTACATTGGCTCCCGGTGGCCTTCCGGGTGCGATTCAAGGTGCTAGTGACCACCTTTAAAGCGTTCCATGGCTTGGGACCTAGGTATTTACAGGACCACCTGCTGCCACCGTCAGTCTCTAGCCAACCAGTGCGCTCTCATAGAGCGGGCCTTCTCGGGGTGCCACTGGCTGGATGGCTGGCGACCCCGAGGGTTCGGGCCTTCTCTTTGGGAGCACCCTCCCTCTGGAATGAATTGCCCCCGGAGATGAGGACCGTCCCCGACCTATTGACCCTCCGGCGCGCACTAAAAACCCACCTATTCCATCTAGCCGGTCTGGCCTAGAGTTATGTGTAATGGTTTTAAATTCGGTTTTTAAATGGTTTTAACTTTCTTAATTCTCTTTTTAATTCTTAATGCCAATTTATTTAATACTTTTAATGTATTTTAAATTATTGTATTTGTATTTATATGTTTTTATTTTGGCTGTGCACCGCCCCAAGTCCTTAGGGAGAAGGGGCAATATACAAATTTGAAAAATAAATAAATAAATAAATAAATAGAGGAACATGAGTGTCAAGAGGCATGTGCATAGAAGTGACTTAATCCTCACTATATACTGGGATTTTCTAAAAGCCTTTGATATAATTCCTCATCAAAATCTCTTTAGTGGTTGTGTGATAAGATTTTTTAATGGATTAACTATTGAAAAAATAGAGTAGAAATAAACAGGAATTTTCCTGAATGGAGGAAAGTAAGAAATATAGTCCTTCAAGGATTTGAGTTGGGACCAGTACTTTTCAATTTTTATATATGATCTTGACTTACTTAGAGATAAGCAATTAGTTGGCCAGATTTGCATATATTTCCAATTTATTCCAGGTAGTAAGCCATAAATGATTGCAAAGAGCTCTTAGAAGTTGATGAATAAAACTGATCAGGTAAATAATGAATGTGGTTAGCTGAACTAAGTGTAAACAGATGCACATTAAGTCAACATCCACTTTCACACTACAAGTTCACATGTATAATTGTTGATATTTGAACCAAGAAATTAGTAAGAAAAATATATTGATTAGTTCAGTGACAATATGAGTTCAGTATGCAGGATTTGGAAAACAAATTCCACACCAGGGATCATTAGAACGAGGATGGAAAATAAGCATAATCAAATTCTCCAAATTCAAGATATGTCCGCATCTATAATAGTCTGTGTGATTCTGGTTGCTAACTATAAAAAAAATAGCTGGAGCTGGCAAAAATGATGATGATGACAAGAAAATGATTTGAACACCTTCCCTGTGAAAAAATGATAGAACTTTGAGGACCATTTAGCATAGAAAAAAGGTGGAAAAGATATAAATCATAGTTTAGATCAGAGAAAATAGAAATAAATTCCTTTTCAGAACATAAGGACCAGGGATCTTCCAATAAAATTTATTGGGAAGAAATATAAAACAGATAAAAGCAATATGTCTTTATATAAACACATAATTAACTAGTGAAATTCATTACCACAATTTGCAGTGATGATCATTGACCTGAATGCATTTCAAAGAGCATTTATCTAATCCACAAGAATATAGAAAGAAAGTTTATTAAGGGCTATTATTGTACTTAATACCATGAAATAAGGGGCAGCATTCCTTCAGCTACCAATATCAGGAAAACAATGGCTGGTGGTTGAAGAGGAGTATGCCTTTATGTTTGACTTTTATGCTTTCCAGAGGCATCTGGCTAACCATTGTGAGAAACCAAGTGTTGATTTAAAATGGATGTTGGCCTGATTCATCAGGGCTATCCTTATGTTCTTAAGGAATGCAATGTGGATTTACACTTCAATAGTTCCTCCATGTATCTTCTAGAGTTCCTGCTGCATGCATATATTTCCAATATTATTTGTGCAGAATGTAATTCAGCTGTAGAATTCAGTAATACAAGCTTGTGTCATGATCAGCAGTCTTCACTGCTATAAAAGGAAAGTAGACAAATATATAGAGGATGAAGCTCAATGTGGTTATAAACCATGTCTATAATACTTTCAGAACTGAAGACAATACACTTCTAACCACTAGTTGCTGGAGATAACAATAAATAATAATAGTATAAGACTATTTCCCTTATGCCTTCTTGCTTGGCAACAGTATGTAATAAGGTCAAGCACTGTTTTGGCCTTAATTATGATGAAACACTTTTTTTTATCTTAATCATTGGGATTTTATTAACAATGTTGTACTTGATTAATTTGAACTTTCCAGTTCCTGAATTGATATTTGCCAAAGTTGCCATGTTTTGCTAAAGTAGTGTCTACTTTTTCCCCCCTTCAGGCCTCCGGAAAACTGTGCTGCTAACATCCTTTCTCATGGTAGTAGGCGCTGGCCTGAGATGTATACCTGTATCCAACCAAGAAACAAGGAAATGGTAAGAAAACTAATAATTTATCTTATCAGTAGGAAACTACAATAAGGAATATATGATAAAGATCCCAAATTATTAAGCGGCAGAATGATTGTTTTAAATAGAGGAAAAAGTTAATAAAATATAGTAATATAATAATAATATAATATATAATAATATAAGTGTTAGTCATTGTATGTAATCACACCAACAATTCAGTTTCTATATATTGAAAGGACGTAAATTTATCCCAATCAATCTAATCCAAATAACTATATAGAACGAAAAATGATACAATACATGTATATTTGCAAATTATGATTGATACAGCAGTGATGTCCTGTGTGTTGGTTTCATCTCTGACAGTTCACACTGAAAAGAGGATCTCCTTAATGTATAGGAGAGCTGTGGTGGCTTAGTGCTTAGAATGCAGTATTGTAGACTAACTCACTACTTACTGCCAGCAGCAGTGCACAAAATCTGGTTCTCCACATGTAAGTTTACCTATGAGAACATTAAAAAATTGTTTGAAGTGTGAAATGTATCACTCCCTTTAATAAAATAAGTACCTGTATAATACTATATCTTTATGACCTAGTTATTAATTTTAAGTTTCTTTAGCTATGAGTTTAATTCATTTGTTTTTAAAGTGCTTAGATTTTTGATACTCCAGTGAACTTCAGAATATTAATAAATTTAGCACAGTATTCAGGGCACTGGCTTACTTTTCTTCATTAAAAAAATCAGTAAAGCATTTGTTATAAAAACTGTAGACATATCTCATTCCTGTGCAGAATAGGAGGAGGTAGGGGGCTGATTGGTGGCATGCACAAAAACACATAACATTGACACACTTTGGTTAACACATCATTGACAAGAGCAGTTTTGTGATAGAATTGTAGATGGATCCATTAAACAAAGATGCTTCATAGATTAGCCAAAAATTAAACTGACTGGTACATCTTTTGAAGGTCTTAAGAGTTGCTGACTCTCAGAGGACAGAATTAAGCACTGTATCTTTGATGCATGATTTACAAAACACAACAGTAAAAACAATGAAGATGCAGGAAGAATATAGAATCCAAAAGAAACTGTGGAGAAAACCAGCAATCAATCAAATAACTAAAATGCCCTATCAAGGATCTGCCAACAATTCTAGTTCATAGCCAGGGGATACAGCCAGATATCAAGGACTCATTTAAATGGGCCAAGGTAGAGACTATGTGAATCTCAGGTGGTGTTCCAGCAAAGCCATGAGAGAGAAAGCCCACTTCTTGGGGTCCCACCATTGTTTAATTGATGAGACTTGAAGGATACCCTGGAGGTCTGTAAGGGGCATGCATAAGCGTACCTATTTCCTGTATTCATACTCATGTTTATTCTTATATCTATTATCTTGTAAGCGATTGACAAATCAAATCAAATAAATAACTAAAATACCAATGTTTTCAGACATTATGGTTGGGCAGGAACTATAGGAGATAGTGCTCCCTCAAATAACCAAGCCCTATGCCTGGAAAAGAGCAACATAACCAGCAACTTGAATTTTATTGGAAGCCTACCAATAAACAGTGCAGTTCATGAAGCAGAGGTAATTCATGGGCATGCTGTGACCTGCCCATAAATATGCTATCCGCAAAAGAGACATAGATAAGAGAAGAGAAACTAGGGAGGGGCCATAAATATTGAGAAATAAACATCAGTGAAGTAGAATTCTGCATGAACAAGCAGTCATATTTGTCTACTACAAGCATTTAACTTTAGGAACATTTGTTAGCTTCAAAAAGTTATGCTATTAGCATACTGGGAGTATTGATTTTAAAATGTCTTATGTTTTATTTTAGTAAGAAGGAAAACTTCATAATTAGACCTCTGAAAATCTATAAATGTATGTGGCATGGAGTACAGATGCTGAAAAATAGATTATAGCATTGGTTAGCACATTGAACTAGCTAAGAGAGAAATGCCCTTTTAAAGATTTAATAAGCATTTTAAGCATTTTGCTGTCAATTGCAGCTGTAGCAGCCAAATTAGAAGAGTTCTACCCAGTGGTGGGATTCAGTTTTTTTTTTACTAACGGTTCTGTGGGCTTGGCGGGCATAGCAGGGGAAAGATACTGTAAAATCTCCAGTCAGAGGTAGTATTTGCCAGTTCTAACTACTCAAAATTTCCACTACCAGTTCTCAGAACTGGTCAGAACCTGCTGAATACCACCTCTAGTCCTGCCATAATCTTTTAAGTAATCTTCATCTATTAGTGGACTGGTTCAAAAAAAAAGTACCCTGTTTCACTAATCTTAGCAGCTCAAGATAAAATGGCAGCGGAGGAAAGCAACCAGTGACTGGAGGGAAGGGCTAGCAAAGCACCTATTAGCCAACTGGAATGGAGGCATTGCCTGGAAGAAATGAAGCCCTGCAGCCAGATGGCCCAGTGTCATTTGTGCCTGGAGAGATTAGAAAACACTACTTTTGATTATGCAACAAAAAAGGATCAGCAGTGGCTGCCTTCACAACAGGCAAGAGTCAGGCTGAGAACCACAGCATGCATTCACATATTCGGGAATTGATGAATTCACATACTGAGATGAGCAAGATATGCAGATGAGTCCTAGGATTTATGTGATGCATTTAGATTGGATTTCAAAATGTACTTTGGCGCGCACAGGACCTAAATGTAGCATCTGTTTTTAAAATAGCAATACCTTCTCCCAAGATCCTTGCTACAAAGAGGCAGTCATGTAAAATCTTGGGAAAATGCTGGAAGTGCTTCAGAGTGTTTTGGATTGTTGCTGTGTGTCATGTTCCTGCATGCTCAGAAGCACATTTTGGAATTAAATGGGAAAGACTGCACATCTCTTGCAGAGATTACTAGTGCAAAGTGGGGATACCCTGGAGGATATGTCTGAAGATTAGCTATAAACAAGCGGAGGGGGTTACCTGTGAATTTCATCCTATTATAACACCAACATGAGGTGCTTTTTTGTTGTTGTTGTTCTTTCTACCTCTATAATATAGTTACCATTTCATGGGCTTTGTTATTCTGGTTGAGGCATCAGGCTAGAAAGTGAGAGGCTGAGTTCAAGTACTGTCTTAGGCACAAATCTAGCTGCGTGAACTTGAGCCAGTCCTTTTCTCTCAACCCTAGGAAGAACCACTTCTGAAATTCGACAAGAAAACTGACACAAAGGCACACACACATTAATTCAATTATAGTGGTATCTTGATACTTGTCGTTAATTGGTTCCAGGAAGTGCGACAAGTATTAAAAATAATGAGACCAAACAAATCACATGAATCACCGTGTGACCTTTTGTTTCGGCTGTCTGTCCCTTTTCCTATCCCAGCATGGGTGACTTCCTGTCTGCCCTCTGTGGCCTGTATCCACTGCTTCCTTTTGCAGCAACATTCTCAGCATGACCAACTCCCTGTCCATTCTCCACAGCCATCTCCCTCTTCCTATTGCAGCACAGCAAGTACCAAACAAATGCCTTTTCTTTCCCCCCTCTTCTTTTCTACACTCTTCCATTCCCCTTTCCCTCCCCTATTTTTCCTATTATTTGTTTTTGTATTTTTGTATTTTATATTATAAATTAATAAAAAGGACAATTTTAAAAAGTACCAAACAAACAATGAATACTGGGACATTCACGTGAAAATGAGTCAAGTATCGAATTTGATGAGTTTTGAAGCAGTTGAATACCGAGGTATCACTGTAATAAAATTTTCCTTTTGGGGAATATGTGTTTGGCAGATACATATATTAGTTTATTTGCACAGAAGGATACACAAATATCCCATGCATACATTTATTGCATGGGAACAGAGAATTTCTAAGGTTGTTATTTTGCTGGAGTTGGCAAGGTGGGGAAATGGCTTTACACAGTATTTGTGTCAAAATTATCTTATTACTCTTCTTTTTTGGGGAAATCCTCTTAAATTCAGAGTTTTCTTTCAAGTAAATGCAGTCAATATTAACAATTTAAGAAAGAGCTCTCTGTGTTCCAACATCTAGTAACTTCTTGCTTAATTGTCTGATGACCAGACAAGTGGCTGTTTACCAAACTCTTCTTGATATTTATATATATTGTTGGTTCATATTAAATAAAAGTTACCCATTAAAAGCTCCTTTGTGTATCTTTAAAATGATTGTTTACTGTTTACATGTTTTGTTTTGGAAAATGTTTGGATGGCTTCGCCCACCCTCCTCTCCGGTTATCCCAATGGTGCTTCCTAGCTCTGATTCCCAGATGCCAAGGTCTTTTGAACTTAGATGCAACTTTGATCAAAGAAACATTTTCAAGAGGTTGACAGACTGCAATAACACAGTATTATGATGTGAAAGATTGAGAAAAATTGTCATTGTGTTGCCAGAGGTCTTGCTGTATCATTATGCTGTTGCCTTTTCACTGTCAGAATGTTGACAGAAATGCCATGGAATTGGCCTGTTATGGCAGAATTTGCTTTATTGCAAATCTTTGGCTCTTGCTTGACAAGTTGTCAGTCAGATTCTAAATAGCAAGATTTTCAGAATTGAAAGCCCACTGTATTTTGGACTCCTTAAAGTTTTCAGTAAAATGACAACTTTAAGGATGGCCAAATGCATTTGAGCCAAGTTATTCATACTCAGCATCAAAACCTTTCTGAATTGAAATAGGCTATGCCTTCTTCTCTACCTCTGTCTGTCTGTCTGTCTGTCTGTCTCTCTTTCTGTCCCTCTCTCTCTTCAGTTTAAGAGTAGTTCCTCATTCAAGTCTTAGTGCCTCTGCGTAAAAATCTTTTCACTTTGCTAAAAGGAGTAAATATAACCCTAACTCTGAGGATATAATGGCAGAATTGTCTCTTCTTTTAGAAAAATGTAAAACTAAACAACATGATGCAAAGTTTCATTTTAGGAATTTTTTTTTCAAATGTAATTCTAGTTTTTCTATTTTCTTGGATTTTAATCCAGTCTAGTATGGTGCTTAAAGGGTTGGATTGACAGTGGAGATTGCCAGGATCAAGTCCACCCTGAGTCATAGAAATACACTGAGTAACATTGGAGCAGTGAATAGAATAGAATAGAATAGAATAGAATAGAATGCTTTATTGGCCAAGTGTGATTGGACACACAAGGAATTTGTCTTGGTGTAAATACTCTCAGTATACATAAAGAAGGAACATTCGTTAAGAATCAAGAATCATAATGTACAACACTTAATGATAGTCATAGGGTATAATCAACATCAAATCATACTAGGAAACAGAGGATACAAGCAACAAAGTTACAGTTACAAGTGGGAGGGAATGGATGATAAGGAGTGATGAGAAGATTAACAGTAGTAGTAGTGTACACTTTGTAAATAGTTGAACAGTGTTGAGGGAATTATTTGTTTAGCAGAGTGATGGCTTTTGGGGAAAAACTGTTCTTGTGTCTAGTTGTTCTGGTGAGCAGTGCTCTATGGTGTCGTTTTGAGGGAAGGAGTTGAAACAGTTTATGTCCAGGATGTGAGGGGTCTGTAAATATTTTCACAGCTCTCTTTTTGACTCGTGCAATATACAGGTCCTCGATTGAAGGCAGGTGGGTGGTAATTGTTTTTTCTAATTATCCTCTGAAGTCTGTGTCTGTCTGTTGGGTTGCAGAATCAAACCAGAGAGTTATAGAGGTGCAGATGATAGACTCAATAATTCCTCTGTTTATCTTAATTCCTCCAATTTATTTTAATAATTCCTCCAATTTATCTTACAGGGTTGTTGCTGTGAGGAGAAATGGAAGGAGGATTATTTTCAATTCGCCTTTAGACAGAAAATAAACCTAACTAATACAATATAAAACACTAAGTTCACAAAGTTAAAAAAAGGATTTTTGACTGGTATAGACTCTATTCCTGGAGTCTTCTTTTTTCATACAGAATTGAAAATAGCTGAACAAACTCTCATTTCAGGTCCCTTCAATCAAACAGGGTCATTTTGGGGGATTCAGAAAGCAAGTCTTCTCTTCCGTGGTGCCTGACCTCTGGAATGAGGTTCTCCCTGAGATGCAGGGGGACTTCCGCCCAGAGAGTGTACTAGAAGGCATTAAAAAATCTGATTCTTCTCCGCAGCTAGGGTGGTTAGAGCCCCTTGCTGACTGTGTGATATATTTTGGTGTGGTTGACTGGATATGCCATCCTATTTTAATATTTTCTATATGATTGTATATTCATTTGTCTTTTTATATTATATCCTGAGCAGCCCAGAGTCAAACTGGAGATAGGCGGTGCCTAAATCAAATAAACAAATAAAAACATCAGCTGAATTTAATGTAGTGCCAAGCCAGCATTTTTACACCAAAGTTTGTTCATTATGCAATGGAAAACATTTTCTCTGCAGGGTAAATTTGAATTCTCTTGCAGGGCAAATTTGGGGATTTTGTCCCCAAGTAGTGAACTACAATGAAACAGCTGGTATATCATTCTTGCGGGAAAGGGGAAGGGAGGGAATGCAATAAAGAGTGATGTTAGTTTCATTTCTTTTCTGAAATGCACAAAGGAGTTCAGCTCAAAGACCTCTTCTACATTCCTTCATTTCTGAATAACTCAAAGGCCTTGCAATAATTAATAATAGTTATTGATTATTAATAAATAATCTAATATTCTGGAATTACCATGTGGCTACTATGAGTAAGCAAGCTATGTGTCTGAGTATTTGTGCTTGTGCATGTGTTACTGTTTTTTTAAAAAAACAATGATTTTTCAACAACAACATGTATTTTAGAAAGCAAATATAATCTACTCATCCTGGCCAATCTGGTATACTATTTTTATTAGATTTTAAAATAAAAAAACTGTGCTGATTCAGCCATCTTTCTTCCCTTTCTGTCCCAAAGACTAAGTAGATGTTTCATCTTGCCTTGGCCAGCACATAAAAAACTCTGCATTGCTAACAGGTAAATATTAGCACAAATATTAGTATGTAATTACTACCTAGCGTCCATCCCATGCCTCTTGACAAATTGACTTTGGACTTGATGAAATACAATGATGATTTATGTAGCTCAAAGGATGTGATATATTCATACACAGTTCACTTCAGTTCTTTGAAGCTAATCTTGCTTTTCCAGTTTAATAGCTAAAAGTAAAGTTAATACAAAGTGGATGCTAAATAAAGGGCTTTGGTATGAATACTAAACTTACTAAAATAAAACCTCTGTCTCAAGGGAAAGGTTAAATAATTGATTATTTCATAACTGTTGAAATGGCCTCATATTTTCTTCCATAATTTTGCCCTCAAACATATTATGAAAACCCTAGTCTTGAACTCTCGCTACACCCCACATTGCTTGAGATCTAAAAATAATTAAATGAAAATTGGAAAAATCACATACAAACCTAAGAGCAGAGCCCAGGGTACAGGAATTGATCAAAATGCTACTCTTTTGACCATATTTAAAAATGCCTTTTTCCCCCTTTTGGGGCAGATAGAGAACAAAATTGTATTTCAATCTTCATATTTCATATACAAGGCATTTAACATTACCGACTCAAACTTAAATTGCAGTGTGAGATTTGAAGAAAAATGCAGTCACTTTTTGCTCCTTCTGGATAACATAAACAAGGGGAGGAGGAATAACAGTAATAAATATTTCTAATCATAAAGCAGTTGTTGGAGTGGGTGATGGACTATATGAAAAACTTATGATAGCTTTTTCAGGTTGAAATCAGCTACAGTGAACATAAGCTGCAGATGGCAAAATGTGTACAAGTCTGTTGGATTCATATTTCTATCAGCTATATTAACCACGGCAAATTTGGCTCTCCCATTAGTAATAGATTGCTGTAAAACTATATTTTGAATATATTCTTTCATTTTGTCTCTAAGAAGATAAGGTAAGTGATCTTACCCCCAAGCGAAAAGTAGTTTAATTCAGAGTTCACAAATCAGTGAAATTGATTCAAATGCATGGTAAAGAGATTTTATCTACACAGTATTTCACAGTGTCTGTCTCACAAATATGAAACATTTGGAATGCATAAAAAGCAGTAAAAATAGGAAATAGATAGGTCTAATGGTAGGTATAATGCAAAATTCTCTCTTTATGGAAAGAACCTGGAAAAGAAATAACTATAAATTGAATCTCTTCTACTCTGTGCTAAGCTTATCCAATCCCCAGCATTATTTCTTCCTTGCTTGAGGCTACTGGTATAAATGGACTCCCATCTTCAATTGATAAATGAATAAAGGGCTATAACAGATAAGAGTTCAGTGAGATACTGCAGACTGAAGTAACCAAGAGCACCTAGTTCTGTAAACATTACTCAGAAAAGGAACATCAGAAAATCAAGGTTTGAAGTACTGCAGAATAGATAATTGTAAAATTTAGTATCAATATTACCAGATAATAAACTGTAAATTTCATGCAACAAGATTACCGAGAACTGGCACTAAAAACTAACACTGACATGTAGTGACAGTAAGAATCTATTAATACTATATTCTGTCTCTCAAGAAAAACAGGCAAACCAGTCATTCAGTTCCCATGTAAAAAGCACATGCGGCAATAATTTATGTATTTATTCTTTCCTTTTAAGGCCACCTGACCTGAGGTCTCTTAGAGTGCAATTTCCAGGCATGAACTGAAAAGCCAAAGCCAAGAGATTTTCCTCTGTTATATTCAGCAATCCCAGAACAGTCCAAGATTTTACTAGAGAGTAACTGATCATCACATTATTCAAAACCCATAGTTAGTTATTTGAACAGTTTGATTGGAAGTCATGCTTCTATGTCCTTGGTCTGATCCTGCAACCAGAGCTTAGTTTTCCCACATATCAGAATGGCCAGCTGACATCGTAAGCCTTCTTGCATTGAACTACTACATTTTAGAACCAACTCCTACTCAAATGACTTTGGAGTCTCGTTACTTAAAGTTCTTTAAAAAAAATTCAGGACCTTTATGAAATTGGAAGAGCCAGTGTTTGCAATATTGCTGTATGAAATACAGATAGTCCTAATGTACAACCATTTATTTACAGACTGTTTGAGGTTACAACCGCACTGAAAAAAGCGACTTATGACCTTTTTTCAGGCTTATGACTGTACGCAGCATCCCCATGCTCACTTAGCAACTGTTTCATATCTATCACAGTTGCAGTGACCAGGACCATGTAATCCCCTTCTGTAACCTTCTGACAAGCAAAGTCTATAGGGAAGCCAGATTTATTTAACAACCTTGTTGCTAGCTTAACAATTGCAGTGACTCACTTAACAACTATGGCAAGAAAGTACAAAACATGGGACAAAACTCACTTAACAACTATCTCGCTTAATAATATAAATTTGGAGCTTAATTGTCATAAGTCGAAGACTTTTGTGCTGGTTTAAATTAAATAGTGCTGGGATTGTTTGTATGTCTTGAGTCTATGTGCACATGCCCAGCAAGAATACTTGGAGTTCTGACAAGAGCTATATATCAAAAGCAACAGAACTTCCACTTTAGATACTTCAGTTGTTGTTTTTCCTGTCCACTTAGTTCTCCTTAGTTCTGCTTCCTGCAATGAGTATCTTCAACCAGGAAAGAGAGAGAGACAGAGAGACAGGAACAGGGAAGAGAGAGAGACAGAGAGATAGATAGAGAAACAACATATTACTGCGCTCAGACCCCAACATGATGATTATGAGACTAAGCAGTTACATAGTTTAGTCAATTTCATTGGTTTGAGGTTCCTTGGTCTGGAAGATTTGCAGATTTCTTTATTGATTTATTGTTCTTTATTGATTGCCTCTCTTTTTTACTTTTGAAGACAAGAGTGTGATGTAATTTTCCCTCCCATCCCTTTTTAAGATCCCTTTTGTGTATGTTGCAAAAATGTGTTATGTAACATTATTACTAATAGGGTTTCAGTGTTCTGCACTAGCATTTGCTGTTCACTTTGTTTTCATCAAAGTCTTGAAGTCTATATGCAATGTTTTGGCTTTACATAATTCAATTCTCATTTGTTTAATGTACAAAGTAAGTGAAAATTAAAGTTAACACATGCATAAAAAATGAATATGCCTCACATATTCATCAGATGTAGATATTCTTATTCAAATATACAATATAGAAAGTGTTCTTTCTATTACCCCAATGTGAATGGCAGTTTTTGAGACTATTTCTTAATAGGTTTCTCTGATAAATAATTACTGAATACTAGTCTTTACTTGGGGGGGACAGGTAATATGATTCACTTGATAGCAAATATTGAAAATTCTGGATCCTCGCATGAAATCCTAACAAGATTAATAATACAAAGGGGGAAGTTTTATTTTAATGGTTAGTGCCTACAATATCAGCAAAATGATGTCATATACTTCCTGAAGAGACTGCTGACTTTAATCCTTGTCTTCATGCCAATTTTTGAAACCACCCTTTGAAGCTCATATGTCAAATCTTCATCTAAACCCAGCATAAAGATGTCAATTGAACTGTTTTCCTATAGATTTTTATAACACTGTTAGTTTTGTGTATGGCAATTCAGTCTGTATGTCTCTCTCTTTTGCTTTGTCTCCAGGCTAATACACGGAGGACAGCTGTTAAATGGATTGGCAGGCCCAACTGTAACAAGTGCTTCTCCACTTCTTTCTACTACGTGGTTTTCACCAGATGAGCGTGCCACTGCCACAGCTATTGCATCGTTGATCAGTTACCTCGGTGGAGCATGTGCGTTTTTAGTAGGACCTTTGGTAGTTCCAGGGCCAAATAGCACATCAACAATTCCACCTGTGTTTGGAAATAGTCCTGAATACATAAAAGACCGCATTGAGGCTGTATTGTTTGCAGGTGACTAATAAATAATTTTATACTTTACTGCATTATGTACATCTGTTACGGGTTTACTACTGCCCTCTAGTGATGTATCTGGCAAAAAATGTCTCTTGCTACAAGAATAGAGATAATAGAAATACTTGCTTTTTATATTAAAATACCAAACCCTAGCTATAAATATTATCTTCTTGAATGTGACCAACCGTACCTATTCAATTCACTTGTCAAACATTTTTCCACTAGTATGTGGTTGTATTAAAAAAGAACTGACACTCCTATTCTTTTTTTGGTATTTCACTGCCAGTTCTGCTTTTCAGGCATCAATAAAATACAGTCCTCATATAAAATTCTGTGGGTGTTTTTATATTGTAAATCAGTGTAAGGTTCTTATTAAAGTTATTTCAACTTTATGTATATTTTGTCTCATCTGATTCTGTAGATTATGGGTTATAGAAGCTTTACTCATAGAGGATGAGTAAAGGCTTCAACTCTTCTCTAAAATAAATAGGTCGATATAGCTTCCAAAGAAAAGAGAAGATATTTTTGTAATTGGTTTTCTGTTACATAGATTTCATTTGAAGTAAGAGTAAAGTAGCCTTCCGGATATTGCTTAACTACAGTTCCCAAGCACAGCATGGTCAATGGAAGTTGAATTTAAGAACATCTAGATGCTTAAACATTTCGCTGAAGCATCCAGATGGTTTATACCGTTATATTTAAAAAATCCAACTGTATGCACAGTGATGTATTCCAGTAGACTCCTTATATTTAATAGCATGATAAAAGTATATCTCAGTGTTGATTTGCATAGCATAACCGCAGTTTTCTTTTAGGAAAATCTCATGGAGGTCTTTTATATTTCCTTTTCCTTAAAGTATTTTTATTTCCTCATTCATTTCAGTCCCTTAACAAAAGCCTGTTGCTTTCTTCAGTTACGCCTTTAATTGATTATTAATTTTCTGTTATTTGAATTTGTAGCTTTAGTTTGCTATTAATTCTTAACATATATATTGACCCTTTTAAACGAAAATGTATGTACTTAACTTCAGTGTATATCTTTGCAATTTTATTCCATTTCTGTGATGAATGCCAATTACTGCTATTGTTTATTGAAAGGATAGGTGATGAGCCCTACAATGATTGTTGAGTCATGATGGTGTAGTGGTTAGAGTGCAATACTGCAGGCTACTACTGCTGGCTGTCTGCAATTTGGCAGTTCAAATCTCACTAGGCTCAAGATTGACTCAGCTTTCCATCTTTATGAGGTAGATAAAATGAGGACCCAGATTGTTGGGAGCAAAATTCTGACTCTGTAAACCACTTAGAGAGGGCTGTAAAACACTGTGAAGTCAAAGAGCTATTGCTATTGTTTATGAGTGTCTCATATAAAATGCTGATTGTCAAATCTAGAGTGCTATTGCTATTGTTATAGTTTAGTGAATTGGGATTGCAATCAAACAATATTTGTATGATCATTCCATGGATCTAGTAAGCTGCTTTCCAGATCATATTCTCTGTTGTTTCCATAGCATTTTAAAACAGGTTGGCAACATTTTTGGGCAATGTATGTATATTTTATTATAATCCTTTTTTTTCTCTGATTTCTTTAATTGTGTCCCCCTAGAATTTGGCATTGTGGCTGTGATATTCTCTGCAGCTCTAGCTTACTTTCCATCACGTCCTCCATTTCCACCCAGCGTGGCTGCAGCTAGTCAGAGGCTCAGCTACGGAAGAAGTTTTTGTAGGCTACTCAGGTATGTATACGATAGCTAAATTAGATAGAAAATCAATACAATTTCTGCCTTTGTTTGTTTATTTGTTTGTTTGTTTACCCCTTAATGTTATACAGTGTCCTGCTGGAGTTTCTTAAATTTTGAAATTGTGGAATCTCATTTAATTAGTATGGAATAACATGTAATATAGTTATTTCTTATGTTAAGCATTAGCTTGAAGTGGTTATGGACAAGGGTATCTAATAAATGTTGAAGACCAAAAAAGAGAAATTCACATTAATAACCAACTGTGACTAGAAAATAAAATAGGCACTGCATTTATTTTGTTTCCAAACAGTACGTAATGCATCTGTCTATTGAGAATGGCAGACCCACAATGAAATTATTTTCTGTAAAACAAATTCCCAGGAAGATTAATTTATTACCGAGCAGTAATAAATGGTGGTGATTTCTTTGTTGTTGTTGTTCTTTGTAGCCTTACAGTAATGAGTCCCCACCTTTTTTCAGTAAAGCCATTAACAGATAATTAATTTTCAGCTATTTGAAAATGTCGCTTTACTTTGCTATTTACATGCATTTCTCTCAGTTCTGCTGTTTCCATCATCTGCTTGCATATTCTGAGAGCTCAGAGATGATTTCTAGATATATTTATTGCAAAGAACTTTTGCAATATAGGTACAGAGACTGCACGAACTGAATATTTTGATTAAGAAACAATCTGTTTGCCACTTGTTTTTTGGTGATTGGAAACAGAATGAGATGATTGATATAAATTGTGTCCTATCCGAGATTGCTGAAAAAGAAAGTGGCAATTCTATTTAGGACACTTGGCACTCTTACCCATATTGTCATCTGAGAGCCTGCATCCTGTCTGTCACTAAGCTGTATTATAAAAATGTTACTGTCAAATAAAAACGTGAATAACAACTAGAGCAGGAGGTAGAGTATAAAATGTCTATTGGCATGACATTTTATACTCTAGAACTATACCTGAGAACTATAAAAGTAGAAAGGACCTCAGATTCATGACAGAGAATCTGAAATTCCTGTAAAGTTTAAAAGTGAATTATAAAAAAAATACTAACCTTTTAATAATAATTAAATAATTGAGAATTAAATAGGACATGTTTCTGATTCTTGAGGCTTTGATTAATGAAAAGCAGTCTAATTCATTGTTAACTACTCAAGTTTAATAGTTGCACACTAATCTACTTTATTTCCATTTCTTTATTTACCTTATCTTTCAGATACCTTTCATTAATATTTTTCTCCCAAGCAATACTTTAGAAGTAATCCACTCATAGGGGAATTGCTTTTACCTGATCAGATAATACATCATATGTATTCAATGCAGCATAATATACTGCAGATTTCATTATTTTGAGGGCAGACATATTTTACCCAGTACCTTTAGAGGTAATTATTGTGCAAATATATTCACATGCAGTATTATGTATTGGAAACTTCCTGATCACTTAAAACTTAATAATGATCTAGGCTTTATTGATCAGATGAGTGGGGTTTATAAAGGAGCTCATTTTTAATTAATCATACAATATAAACTCATTTTAACCAAGAAAACATAGATAACTGTATATCTGTTTCACATTTAAAAATGAAATTGCTTTGAATTCAGGCTTATTACTTTCAAATAGCGTTCATTGCCTTCATTGCCTTTTTATGGCCCTGGGAGCAATTAAAATAACCTAGAATCTTTGCAACTTTTTTTGTTTACAGTTGTATCTGAACTAAAATTCCCAACTAATAAACCAGAATGTAATGCGAAATATGTTTTTGGCTTCTTATTCTTTGCTTGTTAGATGCATATAGCCAGAAATTCTAGCTTGGACAATGATAAATAAATCTAGTATTTATATTTAGCCACAGATTTTCCACATAATTTCTGTTTATGCGTGCAGCAGTCTTAGATTCCAGGGTGCTAGCAAAAATTTTGCACCAATTCAAGCTAGGAGGCGCTATTGCTGTGGTGAAGATCATGTGTATGTGTTTTGAATGCAACTCGCTCCTGTCCTGTTCTTCCTACTGTTCAATATATTTCCTCCAGGAGATCAAGATGATGTGCATTCTTCTATTCCTTTTTTTAAAAAACTTCACAATAACTCTGAAGTAAGAATTCCCCCCTAGACTGGAGATTGTGACTGATCCAGTATAAAATATATATACCTAATGGGGAATCAAACCTGGACCTCCCCATTTTAGTTCAGTATTCTCAACACTTCATAGAGGAATATGAAGCAGTATCAGCATAGATGGCAACTTTGCAACATCAATATGAGAAATGGTATTTTTATTGCTATGTCAGCCCACAACAAATTACCATAGGCTATGCATACTGTACTTTTGATGAATCTCATAAAACAATTTACTCAAAAATATTGCATTATTAAGCATGAATAAAATATTTAATAAAACATTAAGTCGGTGGGGAGGGGAGGAATGCAAAAATTTCCCTGGAGCAAAATTAAAAAAATGAATTATGGGCTGTTTTTTAAAATTTTAAGTCAGTAGAAGGTTTTATACTTGTTGGTGTGCAGTATAGCTGTTATGTGCACATCATGTATTATAGAATCATACTATTTGACTGCACTAATTCTCCTTGTCTTATAAACATTTTATTGAAGATAATCAATCACATTGAACCATCAGTGCACTATGTATTGTACATAATGGATGCAGACAGATATAATCAACACAGTGCAATGAGAATGTGTTTTTATTAGAAGAGCAAAATTTACCTAGTTATGCTTCAGAAAATTCAATTGTCATAAACCTACTGCACATAATAGCTGTAGCCTGAAGATCTTGAAATTCAAAAGGACCATCAACATTCTCAAATAATGCCCCAGAAGGAGGCCTCTTGTTTAGATTCAGGTTGACATGAATATTACCCTTTGATATCAGTAAATCAGAAAACCAACATAATCTGAATCAACCACAATATTTCCCTTCACTTCTTCAGGGGTAGTACTATCCATGAAGTATTATCATGAAATACAAGTAGTACTATCTAACCTAATGCACCCATTGTTTTAATGCCAAGTCAGATATTTAATCCAGGAGTTAATTCTGAATGAGAATGTTATTGCTAGTTACTCTATCTTTTTCAACACTTCTGCTAGGACCATACAGAGAGTCTGTTCCATCCCACTGCTTAACAGTATTTTTCCCCCGACATAGCTTGACTTGTCTTAGGGACAATATTCAGCTGGCCTAGACTTCTCAAACAGATAGGTTTACTATATGGATATTTTGAGTGAATTTATTTATTTATTTTATTTATATGCCGCCCTTCTCCAGAGACTCAGGGCGGCTTACAGTCTTTAGAGCACCATGCTAAGTGCTCGGCAATAGCCTTCATTCCATGTATATGCCTGCTTATTACTAGGGCTTTTTGGCCCCCCCAAGCGGCATTTTACAAAGTCAGCTTATTGCCCCCAACAATCTTGGGTCCTCAATGGAATTGATGATCTGAGAGAGGAGGAACTTTATGTAATCCTGTTATTTTGATTTTGTCAAAATAGGCTGGGTGTTCCCATGAATCTCTACAAACCTGGTGGCTTTCCTAAAATGTCTGTCCTCGGATTCAGATTCTTTTATTTTTCATGATTTATTGGCTTCAATGGGAAGTACTCATTTTAATAAGGATTTATGGATTTGAATAATTGTCTAAATAGGTGATTTTTCTGTCTCCTTAGTTAGTTTTTCTTTTAAAGTCCTAACTAATTTGTGGACTATTGAAATAGCTGACATGAAAACACCCTGAAGCATTTTTTTTCTCTGTAGCATTTTAACTCAGCCTCCTACTTAATGAGTAGCTGAGGGTGATATTGAAGTGATATGTTTAGATTTGTATGGTCCAACCACAAAGCATACTTCTTTCTTTTGCTTGGAATACCACTGACAAAAATAAAGGATTAGTTTACTGAAAACAGCTTTACCACTTTACCAGAATAGTCATATTGGAATAGCCAAGCTAGGAACAGAATGATTTCAGAAAGTCAGATCTGCATGGCCCTAGTTACAGGCAGTTATGTTGTGGGTTTGTTGTTGATGATGATACATATTTACTTTTCTGAGAAATTATTCAAATGGTTCTTCTCTTTCCTCCTCTTCCTCCTCCTCCTCTTCCATTCTCAGAAAATTATTTTATAATATGCTCTATTTATACCACATGAAACACCCAGAAGAATTTTTTCAATGAGATGCCACTAGAATGCTGACAAGCCTCAGCAATATTGTTTTGTCAGGTAATTTTAGGAATAATGAGTAATTAAAAATGCATAAACTGACATTAAATTCAGGTAAGATTGAGATTAACAGAAAAATTATGTCAGGAATCCAGATTCAACCTATCTTGAAAAGGCCTTTTCTATTTGAAAGATCAAGTTCACAGGTTGAAAGTCCTTTTTATTTTTCTGATTTATTTTATTGCTGGTATAATTAGTAAAAGTAAAGAATGTTTGCATAATTTTGTTTAGTGCCAACTCTATATTTTGTTTAATTTGAACACAGTTACCCACCTTATTGTTACATCTTGTTCATACTAATACAGTACAATCTAAAGAAGAGTCTTTGGAAGCTTCATTTGATGAAATGTAATGGAATTATGTGGCTGACTTGAGCATACACTACTGTGATCTTATCACTGTAATACTGCAAGATCTATATAGATTATCAATTACTTTTCAGACTCAACTCAAAATATTGATTGTTAGCCTTTAATGTTCTTAACAATTTGGAACCTGATACCTTTTGTGGTTCTTTTTTTTCTGACTCTATATGAACATCTGTAAGTTATATACTTAACATACAGTACTTATAATTATCTCTATATGGTACTATGCACTCCTGAAGACAGCCTGGAGCACATTAAAAGTACACATAGAATTTCCTGATTGTTGGATGGCTAAGTGATGAAATACCTGCCTTAATACCTGCTGAACATGCTGTCTAGGCTATCTCTGAGCTGCTGGGCTCAATTTAAGAGATTAACTGTAGTCTGTAAACAGGTTGTTTGGAAGTCAAGAATGAAATATTACTAGTACCGTTCAATATGTCCATAAGGATCAGTTGGGGATATTCTGCTTGCGGTTTCAAAGGTAATTTGGCTTCCAATATGAATATTGCTTTCTCCATGGCAGTGTACCAATTGTAGAATTTCTTTTGAAAGAAGTATGCTTCATTCACTTTATCAAAAAATATGAAGATATAGTCTTGTATATCAAAAGGTGTTCCCACATGAAAGTTATATACATATAAATATTGAATGCTGAATACTTTCAAACTCTTTCACCTAGCTTTATTCATTCTTGGATATGAACCAGCTTAAGATCTGTAGTTGTTTATATATGTTGGTTTAAATGTCTATTTTTGTTACCTTTCCCCGAAAAGGGAATCATACTGAAAAATGGATATCCTGGGTAGTAAATATATAACATATTTGTCCATATAGACATTATTATTGTGAAGAGTTGTGAACTGTACAGCAGAAGGAGCACACACATTGAAACTGCCTGATTACTCTAGGTGGAAGGAGACAGATAATACAAACCAGGTGTGAAAAGGGTCAATACAGGAGCGCAGTAAAGGACATTGTTTATGTTAGAAGGTCTAGTACCAGCAGAAAGGAAAACTTTGAGGTCTCTTTAGAAAAGTAGAATTCAGTATTAAAGTCCCTGCATGTTCTTATCTGATTCTGCATTTCAGCTGTAAAGTTCATGTTATAATTTACATTACTTTTCTATTCCTCGTGTATCATTTTTAAAGGCATATAACTTATAACCTTTGGGGCTTCAGGACCTTTTGCATTCCTTTGGCAAGGAGGTCAGTGATCACTATAGATGTGCATGCCAATAATATATTTATAGCATTTATCTCCAGACTCTTTGATTCCTTATTTAGTGGGCAGGTTTTACCACAACATCGATAGAATTCTTCCAAAGGGGCACAAGGCTTATTCAGAAATCCTTTCAGGAAATAACTGAGGTAGGAACTGCATACCGTAGCTCCTTTATCTATGGGAAGGAAGAACCATGGTGGCCCAGTGGTTAGAATCAGCGGTGGGTTTCTACTGGTTCTGTCCACCTCTGTAGAACCGGTAGTTCTGAAGAGCAGCAGGCATAGAACCAGTTCTATGTCTGCTGCTTTTGTGGCCCACCCCCCCCCCGCCCAGGCTCTTACCTGACCTTTATTTCCTGCTTTTTCAATTGCAGCTGCTTTGTGCAACACAGCTGCAATTGAAAAAGCAGGAAAAAAGGGCTTTTCCAACTGCTGGGCACTTGCACGCAGCGCTGCTCAGCTGTTCGGGCAGCTCAGCAGATTGTAAATTGCATTTGTCCGATGTGTGCGACTCGCGCATGCGCGCACAACAATTATAGACAAAACCGGTAGTTATACCAGTTGGATCTTATCCCTGGTTAGAATGCAGTAAAGATAAAGATTCCCCTCACACTTATGTGCTAGTCGTTTCCGGCTCTAGAGAGCGGTGCTCATCTCCGTTACAAAGCCGAAGAGCCAGTGCTGTCCGAAGACGTCTCCATGGTCATGTGGCATGACTAAATGCCAATGCACGGAACTCTGTTACCTTCCAACCAAAATGGTCCCTATTTTTGTACTTGCATTTTTACATGTTTTCAAACTGCTAAGTTGGCAGAAGCTGGGACAAGTAACGGGAGCTCACTCCATTACACGGCGCTAAGGATTCGAACCACCAAACTGCCGACCTTTCTGATCGACAAGCTCAGTGTCTTAGCCACTGAGCCTCTGCATCCCTTTTTAAAATGCAGTACTACAGGCTAACTCACTGCTCACTCCAGGAATTCAGTTTTGAGTGGCTCAAGGTTGATTCAGCCTTCCATCCTTCCAAGGTCTGTAAAATGAGGACCCAGATTGTTGGAGGCAATATGCTGAGTCTGTAAACCACTTAGAGAGGGCTCTTGTTATTTACAGATCAATCATGGATCTAATAAATAAGATTATAGGTAACCAGGGTGGATAAAAATCAATGGTTTTTTTAAAAAAATAAAAAAATCAGATTTTTTTTAATTTAAATCAGATTTTTTTAAATAAAATGCTTTTTGAGGAAAATATATTACCATCCAAAGGTTATTCCATCATGAAATAAAGATTAGTTTTTTAATTATGTAGAATAAGGCTGTATATGTTTAATTTGTTTGGTAAATAAATTCCATTAATCCATTCACAATGTCATGCTCTTCCAGAGGTTTTTGTAAGATTACTGGGCAGTTTCTCTGCCTACAAGATATTATCACAGATGCTTGGTTTACTTTTAAATTGTTATTATTAAGGTAATGATTATTTTTCTCCTTCCTAAGTACAACAGAAAAGTTGTCCAAATATGAATGATTAACCTATTAAACTGGGGATAAAAAAATTAATATGAAAAGTTGTTATTCTAAAAATCTTCATCTACTTGCATATTAAAGTTATATCAGCAAGAATTAGTCTTTATGTAGAAAACTATTATTTAAATCAAGCCTTACTGACTAGTGATTTAAATCGTGAATTAAATCAGTTTGATTTAAATCAAATCGATCCTGTATGTAACTCAGAGTGGAACTGTCGGATTCTTTTGGTGTCCAAGATCAGGTATTTGTTTGCAAATGTTTTGTTACCAGACTACATAAGATCTTCAGTTCTTTGCTCTCTTCATATAGTTTGCTGTGGTGGCACAGTGATTAGAATGCAGTATTGCAGACTAACTCTGTTCACTGCCAGGAGTGTAATTCTGACTTGTACAAGGTTGACTCAGCCTTCCATCCTTCCAAGATTGGTAAAATGAGAACTCAGATTGTTGGGTGCAGTATGCTGACTCTATAAACTGCTTAGAGAAGGATGTAAAGCATTATGAAGTCTAAGTGCTATATAAATCAAAGCGCTATTGCCCTGTCAGTCGGGAAGGGATTTCCTTGGTAGTTTGTTGATTAAGCTATTTCTTGATTGGTGTGTCTGAGTTAGTAGTTTAGTTCCTTGATTAGGGTCTTGTTTACTGCTTGTTTCTCTGGTGTTAATCCCTGCTTATCTGAATGTTGATTGCTTCAGAGAAGGTGTTCTCTTTTCATTTCCTTTTAGCTTTTTTGTCTCTTGAATAGTGTGAAAATGATATATTTTTGGCATATGGAATTTTGTTGTTTTCATAGCTTGTGTTGGTTGTGCTGTAGTGGTGGGTTGAGTGGTCAGGCACTTTTTGATAAAGTTGCACGGGTATCTATTTTGTTGAAAAAATTATAGGCAGTTTCTTTCCTTTTCTCTAGTTTTCTGAGCTGTGCAGTGTGTTTGTGCTCATCTAAATACTGTTACTACATAGCTTCTCTTGTGTTGAGTTGTTACTTTAGTAGTGGAGCATTTTGTTAGTGGTGGTTTTTAGACAGAACTGTATTTTTGATTTGCTAGTCATTTCCTCTGTTGATGAGAATATGCATGAAAGGTAGTCTGTTTAGTGAATTTTATTTCTTTGAAGGTGTTGGGGATAGAGAAGGTGTCTTCTCTAGTTGTTCCTTTTTTATTAGGACAAAAGTGTCATATACATACTAGATCCATATTTTTGGTTGTGTGCATGAGGATATTTTTTTTTCTAGACATTGCATTAATTTCTGCTCTGAAACCGGAATCTTTTGTTCTTCCAAGTTCAACATTGCTTATAACTGGATTCAGTATATTAGGTCTTCTTCTATTATAAGAAAAAAATTCAGATTCATCATTCACATATTATGTAGTTTTGAATTTAACAAAATTATTTCCTTTGACAACATATAAACTGCAAAACAACTGGTTAGGAAACATGAACTTGTCATAATACCAAAACTTCTTTATGCATTCAGTGTCGATACCCACTGAATGATATTATTCTATCTACAATAAAGAGCAAACTCCTAAACACTGAATATTCATATAGGCTAAAGCTTCATCTTGTCCTGCAGTTTTCAAATGTAAGCAGGTAAGCAATATTTATACCATTCTAAGCAGATAGCAGTTTATATATATATAAAGTTATAGCAGCTTTTTCCCTCTTTCATGTTACACAAAAGCTGATTCTTTGGGGCTTTTCTGTCAGCCAATGTTTATTTGATAGAAAGAGGTTGATGAAAGAATTTCCCCAGCTTCTCTTTAGTGAGCATTGAAGGTGAATTGTTATTAGAAGAAAATTTTGCATCCCTCTGAGTGATTTTTTTGGGATCTTGCTTGCTATTTCAGCACATTATATTAGTTAGCATTTTTTATAAATATGAAATAGTACTATTTTGCATCAGATCATCTGTTTTGAGTATGCTATAAATATAACAGTGTCTCTTTAAAAGGTTTGTGTGAAAATGCCTCACTTAAATGAAGCTATGTTTCTTTCTCATATGTGTTTTGTAGGTCAGAGCCATTATTCATTTCAATAGGTTAAAGAAATTTTAGTAAAGGGCATTTTTACAGATAATTTGCTACTTAGGACACATCTAAATTATTGGTACCTAATTCAGTGCATTTTTTTCTTGGAACTTATTTTGTTGAATGTTTATATCTTTCCTGATGGATGAATAATGGAATTTACCTACCAAAAATATACTTTTTTTGTTTCTTCTTCCATAGAAGAAAACAATGTAAATAAAGTTGTTCAACCAAGTTTTCAATCTAGAAATAAGGGGAATTTTCCTGACAGTTAGAACAATCAATCACTGTCTTCAGAGGTTGTAGGTGCTCCATCACTGGAGATTTTCAAGTTCTTTTTGTATTGTATCTACTACTGTACCTAGTGAATAGATGATAAAAACTCTGGTTTCTCTAGTTCATTCCTATACTCTGTTTTCTTAATTCATTTTGTAGTTTATCCCATATATACAAAGCAATTTGGACAAAGTAGCAGACCTCAGTGTATATATACTAGAATTTGGTGTCCTACCTTTTCAGGATTTGTCAGTATATTTAATTCATCCAATGAGTGATAAACACTGGTTGGAGGTTGATCTAGTTTTGACTGAACTATGTTCTATGAAGTATTTAGATATAGTTTTGTAGAACTGACACATAGTCTCTACATTCCCTCCTCAAGTTCTTTTGCAAGTTCTTTTCTCATTCATTGTAATGGGGTGTTCCTGGGAGGGATGAGCAAAGAATGCTGGATTCTACACCAGGGGTATATTTTCCCAACAGGGTCAACCAAGAGATGAAGTTCATTCCAGTTGTCTAGCTAAAACAAACAAGCACCTTTGCTGGGCAGCAACCATATAAGAACATGTCAGTGGAGGATGATCACTATAGTAAGAATGACCAAGATAATGATTTCATAATGCATAGAAGACTGGTAAACCACTCCTATATTTGATCAAGAAAACCACAAGGATAGATAAGATAAAGTGATTGATGATAAAATTCTGGATGATAGGGAGAGTACTTAATATGCTATCAATAAATAGCTAAGGATCCTTTAGAGTATTAAATGTTTATAATGTGGTATGTTAAAGACTTAGGATAACTGGTTGCTGATGTTGTTGGACAGGAAAAGAAAATCTTAGCTTGTAATAACAGTTATAGTAGGAACATGGAATATAAGAAAATGGAAAAGCTCAACACAGTGAAAAGTAAAAATGAAACAACTACATGTTAACATATTGGACAAGAATGCATTGAAATGGTTTGGAAATGGACATTTTCAGTCAGAAAATTATATTGTTCGGGGACACGAAAAACAAAGGTGTGGCACTTCTTTCATAAGAAGGATTAACAAATACAATATTTGGGTAAAGTGCAATCAATAGACTTCATTATGCTCCAACTACTGATGTGGAACAAAGAAATTTGACAAGTTTTATATGCTCAAGTTCAATTTGAAATTTACAGAACATGGAAGACAAAAAACATATTTGGACTGTTTGGCCTAGGAAATCAAAATGAGGCAGAAAAACCAACTTATCAATATCAATTTCTGCCAGTCCAATTATCTTTTCATTGCTAACATAGTCTTCCAACAACCGAACAGCGTCTGTATACATGAATATTGCCTGATGGAGTAGATGGAAATCAAATTTACTATATCATTAGATAAGGAGGTAGAGGAGCTCAGCTGGAACAGTAAAGACAAAGCCAGGATTGACTGTGCAACAAACTGTTCATTTGCAAGTGTCATGTAAGGGTGAAGGAGAAAAAACTCTGCCGGTTTCCACAATATGATCTTAACCACATATAAACCATTTTCTAGCAGAACATCAGAAACTGATTTGAAATCATTTGTTGAGATGAGCAGCTATAGAAATTGAATGTAGGGTATATATGTATCCCTAGAATATTTTATTAAATAAAATATTTAATATATATATAAACGTTCATTTCCTTATAGCATGATGAATGTTGGCTCAGTTTATATATCAAATGGATGAAATATTTGTGACTTAAGAGCTGTGGTAGCACAGTGGTTAGAATGCAGTACTGCAGGCTACTTCTGCTGACTGCAGTCTGCCTGCAATTTGGCAGTTCAAATCTAACTAGGCTCAAGGTTGACTCAGCCTTCCATCCTTCCGAGGTCTATAAAATGCTAACTCTGTAACCACTTAGAGAGGGCTGTAAAACACTGAAATGGTATATAAGTCAAAGAGCTATTGCTATTGTTTATGAGTGTCTCATATAAAATGCTGATTGTCAAATTTTGCACCATATCCAAATAGAGGGAACAATAGGGCATGGGGCAATTTTGTGCAACCATTAAAATCACATGTTGAGATCAGATTACTAGAGGGGAAGCATAGTTTACTGTATCTCTGTGCAGTCTCTTTATAAATTTGTTCCCTCTGTGTGGATACCTTTCTCAGGCACTTAATAAGTGTGATATAGTGTATCTTTGCTCTGCCTGAAAGGCCACAGATATACATATGGATAATTACTTGGAACCTCAGCTTGAATACTCAACCAGTTTGCCCTTTAGGACAAACCCCCTCCCAACAATGTCCTTACAAGTTATGAATCTACAGGTGGGGTATTTGTGCTTCTGGGTTGTCCTCCAGTGCACACTCAAGGGCCTCATGTCAGTGCGACAGAACCCAATTCATGTTTCTAGTTTCTGGACAAGATCTGTTTAACTTGTATATTTTTTAATCTTGCATTTTGTATTTTATGTTGTGTAGCATGCCTTATTTAATTGTTATGCTTCTGATACAAACAAACAATACAGGAAGGTAAAATGAAGAGCAAAATGCTATCTGATACTATAGCCCAACTATATCGCAGTCCATACAGATAGTTCATGACTTAACAATAGTTCGTTTAATAACCATTCACAGTTACAACAGCACTGAAAAAGTAATCTAAGACCATTTTTCACACTTATGACCATTGGGTTGTTACCAGTGCAGCAACCCAATGGTCACGTGATCAATATTCAGATGCTTGGCAACGGGCTCATATTTATGACAGATGCAATGTCCCAGAGTCATGTGATCACCTTTTGTGACCTTCTAACAAGCGAAGTCAATGGGGAAGCCAGATTCACTTAATAACTATGTTGCTAACTTAACAACTGCAATGATTTACTTAACTGTGGCAAGAAAGGTAGTAAAATGAGACAAAATTCACTTCACAGATGTCTCATTTAACAATATAAATTTTGGACTCAGTTGTGGTCGTAAGTTGAGGACTACCTACATTTCATGAGTGATTGTAAGGAAGTACCTCTGAGAGGTAATACAAATGGAGCAGCAGGCAGGAGTATATTCTTCATTTGTTGTTCAGACCGATGCATATTCAAAGAACTGGGATATATATGTCATATCAACAGTAAATGAAACTGAAAAAATGTTTGAATGCAAAGCTTTTATTAGTTACTGGTTCTGGACTGGTTCTCGTTGTTTTTACATGTGGTAGTGTTCAGATAGTTCAGTAAAAAGCCAATGTAAATTCTCTCGACCATGAAACAGAACAGAAGCTGAACTCAAAGTATGAAGGAGAAACATATTTTACAAATCATATCTCTGAAATGTGGTTAATCCTTTTCAAACACAATAACTAAAAATGAGAGCCTGACAACAGCAACATTAAGTAAAACATCAAAATATTGTATTAATTGGTTTTGCCTCAGCAGATATGCTTTAATTGTACACAGTCATGTTCCTGAAGTGAGCCAAGGATAATTTAGATTAAATTGCCTGTTAGAATGCTGTACTATCCACATGTAGCCTCCAGGAAAATCTATATATATATATATCACTCAGTGTTGCTAGAAAAAGAACATCATTTAAATACGATTGCTGCATCATAACTCCAAATAAATTAAACAAAATTTCACCAACTGTAACTTTTTGTTGTCCAATTTAGTGCCTGTTATGTCCTTGAGGATTAATTGGAGGAGGAAAATATTGCAATGAAATTTGATCTGTTACTGTTGACAAACCTGCTTACATATATATATTTTACTTTCTAGCAATCCCCGGTTTTTGATGATTGCTCTGGCCTATGCAATACCACTGGGGGTTTTCTCAGGATGGTCTGGTGTTCTTGATTGGATATTAACTCCAGTTCACATAAGCCAAGTAGGTGCACGTGTGTGTATGTGTGTATGTGTATGTATGGTTTGCTGATAAAAGATTGGTTTTGTGATTTAAAATTAAAATAACAAGCAGAATGGCTGATATTCTATGAAATTAAAAGTGGCATTGTAGAAACTGATCTTAATTGAGCTGCCTCAGGTCTGAAAGTCAACTTTGGGGAAAGCCTGAACCTTAATTTTTGGCCTTGAGGAGAGAGATAGTAATTTCAAATTTCATTGCTGGTTCACAAGTGTGAATTTAAAAAGCCAAAGCTTTCCCACTAGCATGAAGGGAAAGAAAAAGAATTCTTTTTCTTTCCCTTCATGCTAGTGGGAAATCTTTGGTTTTTTAAATTCACACTTGTGAACCAGCAGTGAAATTTGAAATTACTATCTCTCTCCTCAAGGCCAAAAATTTCTTAAGGAATTCCACATAAAGCTTGCTCAAGAACTTTTCATAAGCTACTCTTCCATACAACTACCTATTTATTTCAAGTTCCTTGAGAAATGTGCGTAAAAGAAGATTATATCCCCTTCAAAGTCCCAGCTAAATGCTTTCCTATCCCCTTTCAATGACTAGGACCTAACTGCTTTTCAAACTTTATCTAAGATCTAGTCTAACTTTGTCATGGTTGATCATCTTCTTTTCATCCTGAATTTTTGTTTCTGACCTTAGTAGTTGCTTGATCAGACCAGTGACAATATTCAAAAAGCTCCCAGAGGTCTTCTGTGAGCTCAGTTTTAATAAGACCCATTCTTGCCCTACCTAATCTCAGTCTTTCTAGTAAGTTAATGAGCAAAAGCAGGTCTATGTTTCTCTTCCATGTTTCTCACACTCATCCGTAAAATTGTAATTGGGGTGTCAGAAGAGGTTCTAATTGTAAGGTAACTCTTGTTTAAGGACAGCTGTGCCTATTCTGATACTATGCCTTACCATCAAGATATTTGGCAAACGCCAGAAGTTTCTGAGAGCTGCCATGTCAACACTGGACCTTTTGAATTCAAGAACCTCCTCAAATGCATATTAGAGGAGTTTTAATCAAGAACAGAGTGAGGTACAGATTTCTGTCAAATGGAATTGAGGTAGAAATCACCATGAATTGCTTCAATATTGCTGTGTTTGTGCTTTGTCTCAAGCTGAAGCAAATAGTAGTATTTTCAGGGTATGAAAAATGGATAACTGTATATCATAAAGAGGAAAAATGATATCAATTGAACTATACATTATATTTAGAAAATTATAGGAGAAAAGTGGCAGACAGATTTTAAAAAATATCAACAGATCATATTCCTAATGCTTAATAATGAAATTGATTGGGAGTAGATCTAGGGGTGTCTGCAGGATCTGATGTTTCCATCAAATTGATGAAAACGGTGTCACATCCTTGAAATGTAAGTGTTGCTCCTTTTGTATGTGCATGCAATATCACAATGCACATATAAAAGGGACAGATTCCTCCTTCCCCTTCTGGATGCCTCTGGTCAGACTGAACTCAACCTAAAATACATCTCATACACTGAATATGCTGTCTTGTATTTGCTTTCTCAAGAGGGTTTTGAGAAAGCAGTCTTGAGGGTCTCTAGAAAGTGTCTGCTTCTTTAGATGGTTTAGAAAGAGATTAGGCAAATTAATTGATAATGAATCAATCAATAGCCAAACAGAAATTTACTTTCAGAGCTGTATTCCAAAATTATATACAAATAGCAAATATCAACCAACTACCTTCTATGTTACTAGAAACAACATTGTATTTCTTTATCTTGGGTTTTTTTTCCAGGTGGATGCAGGTTGGATTGGATTTTGGTCCATTGTAGGCGGCTGTGTTGTTGGCATAGCACTAGCAAGGTAAGCTTTACTTTTTTTTCTCTCTTATTTTTCTTTAGCGAAATTGTGTTTTAGTTATACTAAAATAATACCCCTTGAAATCTTTTCCTCTCTACCATGACAATTGTAAAAAGAACAAATAATTTTCTATAGGTTACAAATATGTTCCTTTTCTATCTAGAGTAGTAATTTGTCTGGTTTATCTTTTTTTTTTTAAATGTCTCTGAATGCTGAAAATCCCATTTGTTCAAACATCAAACTATGCAGGGTGTATTATTGTATTTAACCACTCTCTGTCCACTGCATCCAAAGGTGGGAGAATACTTAGATGAAGTAATGAAGGAACCATGGGTATTTTGCTCGTGTTTGCTTTCATCTCTTCCATTACAGCTGTGATTGATTCTTTCGGAAAATTGGATATTATGGGGCTGGTTTGAATGTTACAGTGAATTATTTAAACATCTTGTGAAAATCTTGTTGTATTTCCATTAATGTAAGCCATTGGCTAGATGTGAGTTGTGAACTTCTGAATATCACAACATCAAAACGCTTAATACAAAAGATGTTTAAAAGTAGAGGATGTTATAATGACTTGTTACAACTATCATTGTATTCCCAAATTATATTAGTCATATAAATTGTTCAGCTTAATGAACTTTCATGCAAAAAGGAATTAATGTACTTAATAGTCTAAATAGTATATGATTATGATTAAATGATGACATTCATGGCTGAATAAACTACATATCCATAAAATGTATATGCCCACATGAAACTTTTTTTCTGCATTTCACAAGAGTAAACTAGCTAGAAATGTTAATGTAACCATTCCTCCAAATCAGAAACTATGAGTAATTATTCCAAGCTGGCTATGATCAAAGAAGCCCTGAATGACTACAGACCAGTTGCTCTAACATCTGTAGTTATGAAAATCTTTGAAAGGCTTGTGCTGTCCCACCTGAAAACCATCACGGATCCGCTGTTAGATCCCATGCAGTTTGCATACCGAGCAAATAGATAGACAGATGATGCTGTTAACATGGCTCTGCATTACATCCTACAACACCTTGAATCTCCACAAATACCTACGCAAGGGTCCTCTTTGTAGACTTCAGTTCAGCATTCAATACCATCATTCCAGACACTCTTCTAACTAAATTAAACCAACAAGTGGTACCTGAACACACTTGTAAATAGATCATAAGCTTCCTAATAGACAGGAAACAGCAGTGAAGCTAGGCAGAATCACATCTGATACCTATACAATCAGCACAGGGGACCCCCAAGGCTGTGTGCTATCTCCACTTCTCCCTATATACCAATAACTGCATCTCAAACGATCCATCTGTTAAAATACTGAAGTTTGCTGATGACACAACAGTGATTCGTCTCATTCGAGACAACAATGAATCCGCATACAGACAGGAGGTTATACAATTTGGCTCATGGTGTAACTGGAACAATCTGGAACTGAACACACGCAAAACCGTAGAAATGGTGGTAGACTTTAGAAGAAACCCTCCCATACTACCACCTCTTACAATACTAGGCAACACAGTATCAACAGTAGAGATCTTCAAATTTCTAGGTTCTGCTATATCACATGACCTAAAATGGACACCTAACATCAAAAACATCTTCAAAAAAGCACAACAAAGAATGTTCTTTCTGCGCCAACTCAGAAAGCTCAAACTGCCCAAGGAGCTGCTGATAGTTCTACAGAGGAATTATTGAGTCTATCATCTGTACCTCTATAACTGTCTGGTTTGGTTCTGCAACCCAACAAGACAAACACAGACTTCAGAGAATAATTAGGACTGCAGAAAAAACAATTACTACCCACTTGCCTTCAGTCGAGGACCTGTATATTGCACGAGTCAAAAAGGGCTGTGAAAATATTTACAGACCCCTCACATCCCGGACATAAACTTTTTCAACTCCTTCCCTCAAAACGACGCTATAGAGCACTGCACACCAGAACAATTAGACACAAGAACAGTTTTTTCCCGAAAGCCATCACTGCTAAACAAATAATTCCCTCAACACTGTTCAACTATTTACAAAGTCTGCACTACTACTACTGTTACTCTTCTCATCACTCCTTATCACCCATCCCCTCCCACTTGTGATTGTAGGACTGTAACTTTGTCCCTTGTATCCTTATGATTTATATTAACTGTTTCCTAGTATGATTTGATTGTTGATTGTACCCTATGACTATCATTAAGTGTAAGAATTATGATTCTTAACGAATGTATCTTTTCTTTATGTATACTGAGAGTATTTACACTAAGACAAATTCCTTGTGTGTCCAATCACACTTGGCCAATAAAGTATTCTCTTCTATAAGACAGCTTTAAACCATGATTTAAATGTATGTTGTGGATCTTATTTTATTTGGAAACTATTGATTGTAGTTCCTGACCTGGATATAATGGGAAGTGGTGATTAAATGTGGTTTTGCTGGCTCTTTTTCTTACCCCAAAAGAGGAATGAAATGGCAAAAAAATGCTTATATATGATTCAGTGTCACTCATATAAATGTATAGCTTAGCTTATGGGTAGCAAACTGCACCCTGCTTTTTTGCTACATAGTGCTGTCCTCAAACATAAAAGCTGGAAGCTGCTACCATGATTTTCCATCAAACTTTAAAGCTGTGGTGTAAGTTTGAAAATGGGTATAATCACAATTTTTTTTTAATATTCTCCAATGTCACATGAAAAACAGCAAGCCCTGCCTATACTAGTTGATGTGATCCTTCCCATTTTATAGCCTCAGCTTCCCCTGTATTCATGGCCACAGAAAAAAAAAACATCCCTAGTTTACATTCATTGTTTTAGAACTGAATATAATGTAACTTACCGAGCTGTGAAATTTTCCAGATCACCATTTTCTAGCAGGATATATTTGTTTCATAACTGATAACATAGAACTAATTTTAAGCTCTTCATAGTTTTTTTGTACGTGCCTTTCTTTTGAGATTATTTTCAGAAGTCTACCCAGGAACTATCTTTGGAAAGGCCTACTGTTTAAGCATCAAAACTAAACTAAATTAAAATAAAAATATGTGATAGCATTGGGTATGGTAGGTATATGATGACTTGAGTTGATAAAAAAATAAAGGCAGAATAAATAAAATATCTTTTTAAACATTTCATTTTCCTGTGCTTTTAATAACTAGTCAGTGCCTTACGACTTTGTTTCTTTCTAATTCTTTCTTCTTCATCGTTTTTCATCAAACTTTGATCAGATTTTTTCTCCAGATTGATAAGCTTTCAAAACAATGATTTAGTATTTATTGTTATTGTTTTAGTTTATGGTTTTAAGTCACTTGCACATTCTTTTGTATTGGAACATGAAACAGGAATGCTGTAAATAAATTATGTGTAAACATGTGATTCCAATGAATTGAATTTGATTCAAATGAATTGATTTGATGGCTGTGATATTGTTTACAGTGGCATAATTTTAAAGTGCCTCATTATATCATATGGTTAATATTTTCTACAGTACAATTCTTGTTATACTGCATAATTATTCTTTATCAAGGAGTTTTTTTCCTATCTCTGTGTCAATAAAACTCCTTTAAGATCTTTGGTATGAAAAACTTATACAACCTTATAATTTCATGTGAACTTGTGTCTAATTTCCAAAGCCTTCCGAAAGTTCACATCAATTTCAAGAGCTATTGGTCCATTCTTTGGTGTCTTTTGTATATAAGAAAGAGAAGAGCTTGTTGGAAGAGAAAGAACTTTAAGAGTGAAAATGAGGTGTTAAAGAAAGATTTATACGCCTCTTCGCCATCTTAGCTCCTCCATGTTAAAGAAAACAAGTTATGAAAATTGTGCAGATCATGGTTTCTAGAATGCTTTCCAGGCCTCTTATCAGCACTGGCCATAGGAAGCACTTTTTCTTTTATACAGCAAACTAAAAAGTTTGTGCGTGAGACGTGAGAGAGAAGGGGTGGAGGAGAGATTCTACTTTCCCTTGTAGAGTACTTCTGTGTGTTTCTGTATATGTGTGCCTTTTGATACACAGGGTGAGTCCTTATGCACTGCTCTGTGTCAGAGACTAAGAAGAGGATGGGAGAGGAACGTTGCACAGAAGAGTCAGCAATAGTCAGAGATCTTCCCAAGCAAGCTATCTCACTAAGATGTCTGGAAAGGACTTTATTCTGGATTGTTTTTTTCCTCAATCCTAAACAGAATATGATTGATTTTCAGTCTCAGTCTTTTGTGTGTGTGTGTGTGTGTGTGTTGTCCTGCTGATGGATGGCTAGACTGAGTTCTGAATTCCTTTATATCTTTCCTTTGGGCTTGAAGGAATAACAGTGGCACTTTAAAAAAAGGAGGCAGTGCTTGTTTCAGTTGCGGCCTCTGTTGGCTTGAAGCCTTGAATAAATTAGCCATGAAGAATTCGTTTGAAAACTGATTGCTTTCAACATATTTTTAAAAATCTGTTTAAATGCATTTGCCTATATTAAAATTAAATAAAAAATAAAAATAAATAAAAATAAAATAAAAAAGCAATAATTGCAACATCGGGTTTTTAAAAAAAATTACGTTTAAGGTTGGTTGGGAGTAGCTAGTCTTAGTTTACTTTAGTAAGATTACTAATCTATAATCAAAATGCATTATATCTAAATAGATGTGTTTTTCTGCACATCTGTGGAGCTTACACATTACCACCAAATCTGACATATGTCAGATTTGGTGGTAAAGTGTAAGCTCTACAGATGTGCAGAAAAACTGCACTGTTGCCATATTGGGTTTTTTTTAAGGGGGGCTTACTCCAACAGTGCTTGCCTGTATTAGGTGTTCATTTACTGTAAAAAGAATTAAACAGGAAATGAGAGGTAAGATTGCTAGGAATAGTTGTAACTGCAGTTTCTTCTTTGATGGAATAAGATATTTCTGTCAAAAAGATAGGTAACTATTTAAAGATTTCCATTTCTGTACAGATTATAATCACTTAAATGCTTTGGTATCAGTGGTTTCTGTTTTTGTGGGGGAGTTTCAAGATGTAATCCCAGTGGAAAAGAAGGGATGTAATCCCAGTGGATAAGAAGGATTGAGGGTACAGTACACTAATTCTCAGTCCTTCATGCTTTTCCTCCTTCACAGACAATGACAACTAGAATTTTAAAGCTTCTGATTATGGTTTAACAACTTACAGATATCTTTAAATTGTAGGGTCAAAATAATCCATATTATTGAAGGCATTGGATGGTTCTTCTATCAAAATACAACTAATATAGTTGGCTGTTGGATATGACTAAAAGAATTGGATGCTATACTTTTTTAAAAAAATCAATTATCTTATTTTAGAAAATCACCTTTTTTCATTGTTAAGGTTGCAGTGCTATACTTGAACAAATAAATATATAAAAAATAGAATTGCTTATTTAGATTTGCTAAATAAGATATCTGGTTGTTAGAGAACAGAGCTTTTTGATAAAACACTCTCAAGGAAATGAAATAAGGGCATAGAATTACAACTATAAATATGTGGAGCCTCTTATCGCTTTAAGTCAGCAAAGTCTTGTATCACATTGATTTTTCTTCTACCACGTGATAGGATCTTTTATACAAAGGATAATTCTTTCTTTTGCTGGTATATTGCAATGAGTAGCCATTCTTTTTTAGCTTTATGATGACTCCTCTCCAGGTTTGCCAAAGGAGTTTTATGTAAATTTTGACCTTTTGAGAGAAACTAATTACTCAAACTTGTAGCTCAGTTTTAGTAGCAGAATATCTGTTAATGTCTTTTTATCTGCTAACAAATGGTTTCCGATTCTGTAGCAATGAGTACATTTTTGTTGACTCTAGCACTTCAAACTTTTTGTGCTTTTAATAAAAGCTAACAGCCTTTTGCCAAATGCCTCTTTCTGACTGAAAAATTACAAAACCTTCAAGCACAAAATTTTGAATGCAAAAAGAGTAGCAATTTATCTCTTTTGATGAATGACTCCCGTTCCTTAAATCTATTCAGCAGTTTATCTGTATAAAATTAAATCAGTGTCTTTGCTGACTATCACGTGTTGAAAGTTGTGATTAGGAAAATTAGATAATGATTTTTGTCAGGTCCGACAGGCTTATGGATTTCTGGGATGATCCTGTGACTTGAAGGCAGTTTGGTATATTTTCTAATAATCTAAGTGTGGAGACTTTGTTTTGCTTTGTTCCAAGAGTTGCTAATTTGCTTAGTAGCTCTGGAATTTCCTCTTACAACTCTAGTGGAGATTTATTCCATCCTACACTATAATTCAGTCCCAGTCCTTCTACCACCCATTGCAATAAATTGCAATATAATTTCACTCACCTGGTGAGTATTATTTACTGGCTAAATGCAATCTTAAAGGACACTACATTTAAACCTCTTTCCAGTTGGATGGTGCTGAAGCTATCATTTGGATGTCAAGCAATCTCTGCATCTAATAGAAACGTTTGTGCCTGTGGTACAAAATTATGCCTGTCAAAGGAAAGCAGAGTTGGAAAATGAGCTCTCAAATTTCATTATTTTGTTAACAGTGGTATATATAGTGCCTTCCTCCACATGAGATTTATGCCACTCTCCTGACTTCAGTCCAGAAATTTGAGATAATTTATATGGGATGTTTATGATTGAAGAGCCATAGATATTTTAGTGGCTGGTAGGCATTGAATGCTTTTCTTATTCACTATGAAACGAAGCTAATTTGGGTTGGGGAAGGAAAGAAAGAAAAACTTTTTTAAACTTAAATCGCATAGCATTGCAAATCAACCTGATTGTCACACACACACACACAAATAGCATTTTTCTTGTCATATTTCATAATGGCCAGAGTTATTTTTCAAGTTTTGTCCTTCATAGCTCAACATTTCCTTCAGCATTAAACTACAGCAAAGTCAAAATGCAACAACTTTGCAACATAGGGTGATAACTGTAGCAATAAGGAGAGGGGTTTAAAGATTTAATTAAACTGTGAACTAAAGGATGCATACAAAGTGACATTTTTAGTTCATGAAATACTGGTCCAAATTAAAAGGGTGACAGCAATATGCTCTGTGGTGTCCTGTAGTAGGAATTGAAGTGGAAGGTCAAGGGCTATATTGCAATTTGTTGGAAAGAAAAAAAGGAAAAGAAACGAATAGCAGATGTGATAAAGTGTGTGAGTGGAGAATAAATTAGAACTAGACCAATTTTTCTGAATGTTAGTTGCTAGATAGAATAAAAGAGCAATATGCTGTTTCTTAGGGCATATTACTAGCCTCAGTTGGAATGCAAGACATGGTCTTAAATGGCAATTATTAGTGCCAATTGTTGTCTAATAATTAAGGAAGTATTCCTCTGTGTAATGTTAACAAAAAGACATCGACTTTACACATAAAAGCTGTGCTTGAAAGCTGGGACCTTAATTCCCAGAATTTTCAACCAGAATAGCCTGCAGCTAGGTGGTTTTGGTTCAATATAGTCTTTATTTATTCCCAGGTAGTTTATTTAATTTATATCCTACTTTTCATTCAGAAACTTTAAATCAGGTACTGTCCTCTCCCCCTTCTCCTGCAATAGCAGATATCTCTGAGAGAGATTCACTTGGCTTACATATCACCCAGTGTGTACGACTTGCTCATAGGACACTAAGAGGCTTATAAAAATTGTCTATAAAAATCAATACAAACAATTCATGTAATGCAAGCTGGTAAATTAATGCAAGCTGATAAATTGTCTTCTGTCCTTCAGCTCCCAAACTCAGAGATCCTATGCCCTCCAAGTGGCACAAAGTGAGAAGGCTGTCCCTTTTCAGTTCAGAAAATATTAACTTTGTGAGTCTAGCCACTTTCTGCAGCTATATGAACAAGGGACTTAATAAATGTTGGATAAATGAAGCCTGAGTCACTTTTATGCTTTAAGGGTGTGATGAAGGAGGGCTCAGATCTATTTGGAAGACAGAGTCTGAGCCCAATGATGGTTGTCCTGGGCTACCTTTGCACTAGAAAGGATTGCTGGGGAACATGGCTTGAACTAACATATCATTAAAGGACCTTATCATCTTGGTTTAAAGACCCAGAACCTGAACTAGCTTCCCAAAATATTCATTGGGCTTCTCTCTACTCAGCCACAATATGAAGTTGCAATGTGCTTTAATTCATGGAAAGATCTGATGAACAATAAATCACAGATATATTATACTTTAGGAGAAATAATTTTAAAATCTTGAGCAGATAGTGTTTCTGCACTTTTTTCCTGATTGAAGGGAATCTAAACCCGTTCCATTTATATTTTCATATATCAATAAGATTATTGACTGCAAAATCCAGAGGCAAAAAAGTAATGCTTTCATCTAACTATGTATAAATTTAATATCAATTTTGAAAGGTCAGCACATAAACAACAACCAAATATATAGCCTAGGGAAAAATAATAAATGATATTCAGGATTGACATCAGAAACGTAGTGGCCAGTTAGGTCATGAAACTCCTCTTTCATTAAAAGATACCATTGTCTATAAAAATGCTAATGTTAAAGAGGAGGCCATTACTGTATTTCTTTTTGATGCCATCAAATATGATCCCGAATTCTTTGTAACCCCAACCTTTAATGTCTCGCAATAAGATGAAAAGACATTCTGATTTTAAAAAATGAAGTTAGCAAAAGTTTAATTTTATATTAGTATTCATCATTCCTTCAATAGTTCCCGATTCACCATTTATTATTCCCTAAGTAATTGAGGAAATTTTGTTTCAATTGTTTTATTTGATTAATAATTATATTCTGTTGTGATTCGTTAAGCATTTCATTATAATGCGATTCATTCATTTAAATAATTTTACATTACAGTATGGTTTCACTATTTTTCTCTGACATACCACCAGTTTGCCTGTTATTCCAATAAATTTAAATTGGTTATCCCTTTTTGGTGGAGTGGTATTAATTCAGTGGTCATTTTTCATCAGACTGTTAGAGTAATCCAGGATAAATGGCTAAAATAATCCAGGTTTCTACAAAAATGGGTGAAAATGGGTATGCCAATACTTTTGAGACCAAACTTTATATCCAGCCAATTGAATTTATCAGAAATACTCAGCTCAAGATGGTGTTGAACTGAGAAAAATAGTATGAAGCCATTTACAATGCCTCATTAATTGGAGGAAAGGGTTAATTTCCATTATTCAGTAAATTGTTTCACTTCCTAAGATATTTTTTTCAGCCAAGAATAAAATAAAAATAAAATATAGACTTACCCATATACATAAGGCTCATTTTAGTAATTCAAAATTATCATATATATTGTAATGCATCTTTGTGTCTATTGATATCTTTCTAAAACAAATCACTACATCAGAAAACACTGTTTTAATAATTCTATCTGGCACTTTAGCTAATGTATATTAACTAATCTATACTTTTTTATCACAGATTGTATGAATGATTTTAAAATTATGGTTTATGTTTTAGGTTTGCCGATTTTATCAGAGGAATGCTGAAACCTATCCTACTTCTGTTACTGTCAGGAGCAACTCTGTCATCCTTTTGGTATACTTTGACATGTTTAAAAACTGTCATTCACCTTCCTTTAACTACAGGTATGTTAATCCCAGTTTCCAGGTTTGACAAATATTTGTTTTCGTAATGGCTTTCCACCATGTAGAATGTTATGAAAATGTGGTAATGTAGTTCACTATAAAACTTAAGCTGTACATGTGAAATCTAAATGTGGGAAGTCCTTGAATTTCTTAGACTAAATAGGCCTGTATAGCCTGTAATTTTACTTAGTGGATTAAAGCAAGAAAGGGGAAATTTTTATGTTCATGAAACAAGTGTCTTTGACAAGGCTTTTAAGATCTCTTTAGTTAATTGCAAACATTGGTTAAAGAAAATGATTAATGATAATCCTTAAACCCAGCTGACTTAGAACTTGTTTCTGCAACTGTTGTAATAGTGAGCTAAAGTCCAGCTACAACTACAAAGAACAGTTTGTAAGCGCCACCATAACTTCAAATGGTCACTGAATTTTGGCTGTTAAACAAAAAACTGTATCTGCTCTTCTGAAGTATTGTGCTATACTTCAGACTTAATTTCCAAAAAATGTTTTGGAGTTTGTCTCTTTAGAATGCCAAAATTATTGGTGTTTTCTTCCTAGACTGTATAGTAGCTATGGGGGATAACTCCACTATCAGATGGGCCTATTGATCACATACCTGGCTCCCTGCTATGTGACATCGGCCCTGCCTGAGCTCCTCGAGGTCATAGCCGGTCTGACGGTTGAGACCCCCAGGCTGATGGTCATGGGGGATCTCAACCTGCCTTCGGCCGGTGGGGCCTCGGGGACTGCCCAGGAGTTCTTGGTTTCCATGACAGCCTTGGGCCTGACCCAATTAATTAAGGAATCCCACGCATACTGGGGGTCAATGTGAAAGAAGTATACTGAAGGAGTTTGATCATGAGGCAAAAATTGCAAAGCAAACATGTGATGCAAGAATGGTTGGCTGGAAGGGTGAATGGTGAATAGAAGGGAAAGACCAAGAAAGACAGAATTATAAGGAGGGGGAGGGGGAGGAGAGAGAGAAAGAGAAAATTGCTGTTTATACATCAGGGTTCTCCATTGGTAACAGTGTTATCTCTGGACAGGCAAGCACTAGATGTAAAAGAGCAGATTTGTGTTTTGGGGTTTGTGGGGGGAGTGGCAGCTTTGACTCAAGGCTCCTACTTAAACAAGTAGAGGCTGTGACTGGATGGGTCTTTGTCCAACTTCAGCGGGTATGCCGATTGTAGCCTTACTTGATGCAGGACTTCTGGCTACAGAACTTATGTCCTTATTATTGTGCAAATAGACTACCATATTACCATAATGTGCTTTACATAAGGCTATCTTTGAATAATATTTATAAATTATATCTGGTCCAGAATGCAGTATTCTGTGGATCAACTGGTATCCAAAGCTGGGAGCTTCTAACACCCATATTGCAGACTCTGTATTATATGCTGACTCAGCTCTGGTTACAATTTAAAGTGTTGCTTTTAATCTGGAAACCCTTTTGTTCTTTGGTACCTGTTTTACAAATTTTACAATACCAGTTGTAGATTTCTCCAACATGGAGCAAACTCAAACACAAGCAGACATATTACTGATTCAGAGCAGAACAGCAACTCAACTTTAGCAGACAAGCAAGACACACAGCAGAGGAGAGAAGCAGTTTCATTTTCAATAGACAGACTCAGAGCTTAACATAGCTTCAGAGCTGCAGAGCTTAGTATAGAGCCATGCCTAGGCTACTTCTAGTTTCAGTTTCCAAACAGTCCTCATTGGCTGACTTAGTTGCTATGCCTATTCATTTGCTGACCTTGTTACCATGCTCTGTTCCAGTTCATGAATATACTCTGACACATTCCTGGTGCATTTAACAGCTAAGGGAACAAACAGTTCTTTGCTTTGCCTCCTTGCCATTGTTGAACCATTTGCTAAGCATACCAATGATTCTCATGCTTTATTTCTTATATGCCAGTTATTACACTGAGGAACCTGACTTTCAACTCCATATTGGTGCAAACATTTTCAGGCATATCCAATTTATTCTGCATCTGTTCTAAATTAGCAAACATGCTGTAAGCTTATTTTATCACTTTCATATAATTATCCATTATTTCTTGAAGAGTAAAATCCAGTCTGCACACCTCTTTCCCAGCATAGAATTGCACCACTTTGCAAATTTTATTCACTGCCACCTCTATGACCTTACAATCAAAAATCTGCCAAAAGCTTTCCCAAAGTGCATTTCACACATGAATTCACTACTCCTTCATTTTTTTGTACTTTTTTAAGGGAACGGTGGTGGCATTCTTTCCATCATAAGGCATAAATATAGTCTTCCCAAGAGTTAAATAAGTTGCACAATCATTTCACAAATAAATCAAATTTATAATCATATCTTTATATAAATACTTTTTCTAGTTACAGCTTCAACACTGGCCAGTCTTAATATTTTCCAACATTTTAAACAGTTTATGATTTTTTATTGTTTTTTTCTAGAACAGAAGTGTTTACAGTATTTATTTCAATTTCTCTCTTCAAAATGTCCCTGTCATTTCCATAATACTCAGTTCTGCATTTCTTCACTTAGATTTCATCTCAAATCATTTTATCACTTTTATTCTTAACCGCAGTCTGGAAATTCTTTAGCCCTTCTTGCCCACTTCCAAAACAATCCTTTATTTCCATAAAAGTGGCTCTGCATTCTTCCTACCTCTTTTAATTTTAACCATTCTTTGCTTTTTTTAATGTCATTACTGTATGCAGATTATATTCTCAATATCTTCCTAGCAATCATTCTGTTATATACCTTTTCTCATCTGTTGTCTCTTTTAAATCATTTCAGCCAATCATCTTTTTCATATTTTCCATTAGCAGAAAAATGTACATGCTTTGGTGGTCTTTTGCACCCAGTCCCATTTCAAAATCTTCTTTTCTTTTCGTCCGCTTTCCATTCTTTCATTTGGGAAGTTTAATACAATATGTCTCTTAATATGTTTTTAAATAGGATTCATATTTAATTTGCTTGGTCATCTTCAAATGGGCCTATTGACACTGATCTCTGCTCCAGTTTTTATAAGGGAAGAAAAGAACAGAATAAGTCACCAGCTTTAGTTGCCAATGTGTAGCATTTCTTGCTAGCAATATGGAAAACACCTGTCATTTTCACGGATTTTGCAATATGCCCCAAATGCAGCCACTTGGTTAGAGTTAGGGCTAAATGCTTTCTCCAAAGCTTATTTGTGCTAATCTGAGAAACATTGGAATTGATATGGTTGAACTTTAACATGAAAATTGGGTTTCAGGGGATCATTTTTCTCTCAATTAAAGTAGGGGGAGTTTGAAATCAAGCAGCACACAATGACTGTGGCACAAGAATGTAAGATTCCTTTTTAAGAAATCAAAGCTGAGATAACATTAAAATAAAAGCATTATGGGTTCATGTTAGAAGGGGAACCATTTTTTTTATTTGTTCAGATGAAAACACTGTGAACCAAGAACAATTCATCTATGCGTCTCTTTACAATTGCAGTAGAATATTTTGTATTTTCAGTCAATGGAAACTGATTAATCATATTGCTATTTACTGAATTGTGTGAAGTTAGGTCAAACCAGTAATAACTAAGTTGGCATTTAGCTGGCATTTAGGACTGACTATTTAAAGTGATTAAGAATAAATACCCCACTGAGATGAATTCTGCTACTGGTAACTGCATCCCTGTAGGTTTTTCAGACAGTGTTCCAAGTGTTTTGTCATTATCTTCACCCACATTTTTTTTAAAAAATGTAGTCTATTGAATAAGTCCATAATTTGGAGCCCATCCAAATATTAACCAGGGTCTACCCTACTTACTCCAAGTTAGCTAAGCGCTAGTATCTGCGGAGGCATCCCACTATTTTAGTGTAGGTAAAATATATTCTTACAATGTTGATCTCCCTACTCTTAATATTCCTGTGAAATTCCTTGTTTTTGTAGCATATTTTATTTTTGCCATATCGCATGGAACTATTTTAGGTATTGTTATAAGCACACCACTATGTTAATGATACATATTCCATAGGGTCATATTTCTCAAATTAAATATTCTGCTTTCTTCTAAGAAGCATGAGGAATTTTCTAAAATATGTTGATAATGAAACTGAAAATCATGGCTCTAGTCAAGTCTACCACTTAGCCATGATCGATCAGCTAAGAGCATTTCTACTACCACAATCCAGCTTTTAGAATTTCTGCTATTCTTCCTATAATTATGAAAATGTTTGCCTAATTTGATCCTGCTTCTGGTGTGATTTTTCTCTCCTCTTTTCCTTCTTCTAAGTATACTAAAGTATGAAGACTTTTTTTTATCAAGACAATTCTAGGAATGAACCACGCCATACCCATCTGAACCACCTATCTGGCCTCACTACGTCTACACACTTTCTTCTCTACCATCTCTTTTTTCTTCTGCTATTTGCTCAATATTAGCCTTTCAGTACAGCCCAATTGGTATACCTTCCTAATCATAGTAGTGAGCTGAAGACAGTCATTTAAGAGAGTTGCTCCTTCATTTACTCAGGTAATTTATTCAGGTAATTCTAGCCAGGTGAAGCATCAGAATGACACAACAACTTTATGTTGCTAATTTTATATCACATCAGCAACTCATGCCCTATTCGGTCATCCTTTCAGAGATATTTCCTTATCCTAACAGAGAAACAGAATGACCATAGGCAGATTGATATTGTGTAACTCAGCCTTTTGCCTTTTGCCTTTAGCCTTAGCAACCATATCAACCACATATTGCTGAAATAGATATCCCTCTCTTAGAAAGTTATTAAACTCATTCTCATGGTTAATTATTCGATAGACACAACTAATGCATTGCCATTACTTTCTTGTTGTTCATCATCTGGAGCTGATGATGCCAGTCCAAAAAAAGAAAAGTATATATTGAAAGCTGTTGTAGGAGCGATGGACTTTGAAATTATTTGCAAACCATCTCCTCATTCTTTCCGCGTAATGTGCTATGATGTTGGTTCAGTTTCAGGGTTATAATGACAGCAATTTACTCCATTTGTGCATTAAATTTTCTCTCGTGTTCAAATGTTGGTCTTCAGTCAGGATTAATGATGGAAGTTTCTGGTATGTCTTCAGCTTGTTCTTTTGCAAGTTGAAGGGACGTAATGTATATGTTTCATTGATATAGTAGTTTCTCCAATAAATCAGCAATATCATGTTGAATGCCATCATTGTGATGCTGTCTTGAGAATGCATGAAGTAAATTTGAATAAATTTGACTTGCTGGTTGGAGTCTGATGTTAAATGTCTGATGTGACATTTGCTTTTGAATAAGGATTCTATTTGTTCCTTGTTGGAAGGACTTCTTCAGCATCAAAGGATTTCATTTGAAGGAGACAGTTGTACAGGTAGTCCTCAACATATGACCACAATTGAACCCAAAATTTCTGCTGCTAAGTGAGACAGTTGTTAAGTGACTTTTGTCCCATTTTATGACTTTTCTTGCCACAGTTGTTACATGAATCACTGCAGTTGTTAAGTTAGTAAATCAATTACTAAGTAAATCTGGTTTCCCATTGACTTTGCTTATCATAAGGTCGCAAAAGGTGATCACATGATCTGGGACACTGCAACCACCATAAATATGAGTCAGTTGCCAAGCCTCTGAATTTTGATCATGTGGCTATGGAGAAGCTATTTTATTTATTTATTTGTTTAAACTTCTATACCGCCCCCTCTCCCAAAAAAAAAGGGACTCGGGGCGGTGTACAGCCTACTAAGACATACAAGATATACAATAAATACAATTAAAAATAAATTAAATAATTTAATCCGGCTGTCTAATTCAGATTCAATTTAAAAGTTAAAAACTAAAAACCCCAATTAAAATTTAATTAAAAACCTGAAACACAGTTACTGGGCCAGGCCAGTAGTTGTAAGTCTGAAAGTCACTTTTTTCAGTGCTGTTGTAACTTTGAACGGTCTTTAAACAAACTGCTATAAGTCGAGGACCACCTGGATTGTCTGTTGTTCTTCCTGAACTCATTTTAATAGGTTCACCATTGCTATGTAAATTGAGGAGTTCATTAGATAGAGGCTGCAATTTGCCTACCCAGTCTTTTCCCTTCTTAAAGCAGAATTTGGTCATTTTTCCAGGGAATAGGGATGCACAACAGTGAAGGCAGACTTTGACCATAATACCAACATTATCAGAAATATTACATCTTACAAATCATGCATTTTGCCTTGATCTTTCTCTGTTGAGGTCTTGTTGAAAATGGGTGTGGTCATGTTGAGGAACTGGTGCAGTAATTAGTGTTCTTCCCTTTTCTCCTTCATCTCTTCATCTCTCCTCTTCTTTAACACATCCCAATAATGTTTGATTTCATCACATAATAATGATAACTCCCCTCTCTTTCCACATGACATGATTATGCTGACAAATATTTTGTCTTAATTTTACTTATTTATTTATTTTACCACAATGTTGTGTATTGCTTTTCTCACCTCAGAAAACCTGCTGGCTTCTCCACTGAGTTGTAGGAAGCTGTGAAAGACTGGTTTGAAAATAGGTCCATGAGACTTCCTGACAGCTAGGATAGGATTTCCAAAAGTCCAAAAAGGAGCCAATCTACACTCAATTTCGGAGTAGGAAGTTAAAATACCAATATAGCTTAGCAAGAAATAAGGGTGCAGTGGCTTATTCAGCCACAACCCTTGCTGGTTGTTGTGGAAAAAAAAACATAGAAGGTTAGAGCAATATGTCTCTGCCTTTTGTTCCTGAACATGTGCATGTTTGTGTGCCAAAAGGGAGACACACAAAAACAACTAAATTATCCAAGCCCTTCTTCATTACCTTAAAGTTGTTGATTCTTTAAGAGCTAACGATGAGTGAATTCCCTGCTCTTGGGTGGGGGAGGGAACAGAGAATTGTGAGATTGGCTGGGAAACTGTCACGGAATGTTCAAAATGAAGATCATGTGATTGCAGCAGCAGCCCAACTAGCTGGAGCATCCATAACTTTTCCAAATTTCATTTCCTTTGGAATATGGGTCCCAGGCTCATATGTACATTAGCCAATTTGAGGTGCCTTAGAATAACAGAGTAGTAATGGATCTTGTAAGTCCTTTAGTCCAACCCGCTGCTCAAGCAGGAGATCCTATACCATTTCTGACAAGTGGCTGTCTAGACTCTTTTTGAAAGCCTCCAGTGATGAAGCACCTACACCTTCTGAAGGCAAGCTTGTTCATTAGTTTATTGTTCTTACTACGGTATCAGAAAACTTCTTATTTCTAAATTAAATCTCTTTGATCAGTTTCCATCCATTGTTCCTTGTCTGGCCTTCAGGTGCTTTAGAATATAGATTGTCCCCCTCTTCTTGGTGACAGCTCCTCCAAATATTGGAACACTGCTGTTATGTCACCCCAAGGAGTTCTCTTCACTAGACTAGCCATGCCCAGTTCTTATAACTGTTCTTCATATGTTTTAGCCTTGATTCAAAAATCGTTGCTCTGTGATGTATTGTTTCACCCAATTAAAAGTCATGGCAATGAGAATTTTAGTAGTATATTTTATATACTGCAAATAAACCTCATTTAAAGTCAGGAAAGTGCTTGAGCAGGACTAGATGACCATCAAGGTCCCTTCTTTATTATTCTATAGTCTGTAATGCAGCCTGATCGAGTGTCCTTTCTTTTGAAGCAATCACTAGGATTTATTAAGAGGAAGAAAGTTTTCTTCGTTAATAAATATTGACAGAAATTGTGCTTAGTTTTGCTCACCATTATTATACAAACTATTCATTCATGCACATAAAGATGAGGAAATAATAAAATTACTAAACAGAAGCAGATGCTATGGGTATTTTATGTTTCATTTGTTTTAACTGGATATATTTAAGTGCTTGCTGTCATTTAGATATATTAGGGGGGAAACTTCTTTGAATCCTAAGATATATTTATGATTACTGATAGCTAGAAGAACTTTTGAATGAATTGTGCCTTGTTATGAATTCCTAATGCCTGTCATTTCAATTTACAATGACTATAGAATCATTTTAGTTTTCTCAGTTCTGCTGAGAATTATGAAGGATATCCTGCTTCCCTTAAGCTCATGGATTCAATTGTTATGGAGGCAAATCCTTTTCTTCAGTTCAGCCTCCTCCTCCTTTCCCTCATCCCATTATAAAAAGCAGTAATAAATTGTGTACCTGGTGGCAGCCAGCTGGCCATAGGCAGAAGGCTAATACACACAGCAATTTCAAGTAGCAATCAGACTTCAGAAAAGTAACTCATGAATCATCTCTTGGCTATTACTGGTATATAGCAAAGCTAAAATAGTACTGAGTTCTAAGAAGGCAAAATTTTATCACTTGAACTTTCCTATTGGCCTGCTTGCTCCAGAATAACTTTTCTCAAGAGCCAGTTGAATAAGGAACAACAAGTCAAGTTCTAAACGTAACCACCAACTTCCAATTTCACCACATAGCATAGCAATTGCTATGAGTTCTGGGAGCTGAAATTCCCATTTCTGCAAATTGCTGTGGTTGACCAAGGCTGTGATATCCTGTCCTCATTCTGGCACACCTGGCCTTTTTGGATGTGTGAGAAGAATGTATGTTTAGATGCACTTGCACCCCCAAGTAATTTACCATTACTTAAACTGAGTAATTTTCACATTTCCCCCAAAAAAGTCCTTATGTAAATAACTACTTTCCAGGGAAGTCCCTCAAAACCTAGCTGTATCATCATGGCATCCCATGGAACCAGTGACATTCTAAGATGGCTCCAGCATTGTGGTTAATATTCACTTTTTCCTATGCCTTCCGGTCGTTACAATTTAATAATGATTTTTATATTTTAATAATGATTTTTTTAATACGTATTTATTGTTGTATGTCCCCTGGAATCAATTTTTGTGAGATGGGCAGCTATGTGAATTTGATAATCAAACAAACAAACCACACTGTTATTAAGTTGAAAGTTTCTGAATCTTTAGTCCTGATAGAGCAGGGCTGAGGCCTTCCTAGTCCTTGGGAAAAAGAAGATACGAGATAGCTGGCCTAGTTGCAGTGTGTGTTTAGAAGTCTGGGCTCTGCTTTTCAGTAAACATATTGAAAGTCCCCCCAAATACACAACCTAATAGCTTTCCCCACTCTGGTACCATTGCTTGTGTTGTATAGGGATGATGGCAGTTGCAGTCCAATATATTTCGAGGAGGGTGTAAGGTTGAGCTGTAGAAAATACAATACAGAACTGAAGTCCCTGCCCTAGGCATTAATGAAATAAAGGTAAAGGTGAGAAATTGTGGCTTTCTTAAATCACATCCATACGCCTATGTCAGTGTATTCAATTCTTTTTCCTTACAATACCAGATACTTCAAAGAATAGTATTGCAATAAATGTTAGAACTAATCAGTTGCTATCATTGCTCTTAATAGATTGCTTCCATAAATTGATTACTGAAAAATCTATTAGCTCTGCTAATGATTTCTCAGTTAAAAAGTCTTGGACTTGGTTACAGGAGACAAAAGGATAACATAAAGCCACAATGCGTATAAAAGCTAGCCTATTTTGTTCTATTCAAAGTCCATATGATTTGTTTTCCAGATTGTTCTTGTCAGCATGTCATGTTTTTTTTCTGGGGGAGAGGAAATCAAGCACATGTTAAAAAGAAAAATTGTTGTGCCTTATCTCCTACCTTCTAACCTTTGTTTTTCATAAATCGTAATATATTTGTGAATGGGGATCTTTGTTGGTATGCCACTCTCAAAGATACATTATTATTCAATATTATTCAACTTGCTTAAGATTTCATGAGGGTAATGATATTACCAGAATAGGTGTGGGGTTTTTATCTGTATGTTTTTGTGTGTCTTATGTCTATATGTGCATGTGGTGGTGATCAGGATTAACTAGATACAAAAATTAGAAATGGACAGGGAAGGGTGGATTGGACCAGATAGTTGAAATCTTCTTATTTGACATCTTTTTTTCCTAGCTCATTTAACAATGCCACTTTAATTAGTAGGTTAGTACAATGGCAAAATATTCCACTTGCACCAATCTTGGCATATGGTTCAAGACTTCTTATTTATTAGGACTTGAAACTGAGGGGGCTGAACACTAGCCTTCAATTATAAAAAGCCTTCTGCCTTAAGTGTCTAATTACGTTAGGATAATGCTAGACACAAAGTTTCCACAGCGAAAATGAGAAGTTGAACATTTGTTTTCTGGTTTATATTTGCCTTGATAGAAACATCATTGTAACTTTGCAGTCTAGTCTTCCCCTATCCTGAAAGAGCTTTTGGATTTAATCTGATCCCCCACCCCTTCTCTTAGCCTCTTTGAGAATCCACTGGAACATGTATATTGTCTTTGAAGGCCAGATTTGCTAGAAAGCAAATATTTTATTTTTCCTCTTCAACTCTTTTAGCAAATGTGTCATCCATCAACACAAGAAATTTTATTTCTATGAAAGAGCACAACTTAAAAAAAAAAGTGGCAGAGCAATTAAACTTTGTTGTTAATGGCCAAGTTCACTCCCAGTCAAGACACTGTATTCTATGTAACCTAATGGTCATTTTATCATGGCAATATTTATGGGAAGGGAACTGCTATAAGCACAGCATAATTTACAGTTGACTTGAGCACTTTCAAATAACATTCTGCATCCTTGATAACTTTTTTTATTTTGTTTGGGATTGTATTATAGAAAAATCTGAAGAATCCTCTGTCCCTTCTCACCAAACCAGATACATGTTCTGAGAATATCTACACAAATTTTAAATATTCTTCTTAGTGAATATTAGGAACTATGAACTTAGTAATTAAAATTAAAATAAACATAGATGTTTATATTTAAAGAATAAGCTACATTTTTTATAATAATAGCTTCAGTTTAAGGATTTACAGTCCAGACCCTATGACCTAATTCTTTAAACAGTAAAACCTTTTTGTATGCAAATGAGGCTGCATATTACCTAAGTGTAAAGCAGACACATAGTGTTTGGGATAGGATACCATTATTGTTTATTTCCATCCAATAGCAGTAGGATGACGAAGAGAATAAAGTTATTCTTCTTAATAACTTATAAAGCCCAGGAGCTAAGATTTTTATTTTGGACTATCAAGAAATTTATTTTGTTCCGTATGAGACTACATTTGTTGAATTGATTTGCTTTGTTTTGGATGATCGAGCTTTATCTCACCAGAGCCAATGCTGCAGCAGAAATGGAAAAGCGCAAAACTCATTGAGAGTGTGCTCTGCTATTTATATATTATTCTGATACAAAAAGAGTCTGTGGAAAAATATTAAATTGGTCTCTTTCAATTAAATACTACTAGAATGTTCAGTCATGAAAAAATGAGGCCTCTTTAGGTTTAGAAACCTGAGAATGAATTATATTACTAAATTGAGAAATTATTTTTATTACATGGTATTTGTGTACTTTTCTACTGTTCTGAACAAGAAGTTGAAGCTAGCCAATGCCTATCAGAGACATATTTACTCAAGAGAGCAACAACATTTGTAGGTCTGTCCATGTAACAGCTTATTTATTGTTGTAATATATTTGCAATAATTGAATTCTAAAGGATGTCAGAATAATTCTGAGAATATGTACACAACTGTATGGATAGATGATTTATACAAGCGCCTACAGATATTTTCAATTGGGTCCACTTGTTAGTCCACCAGTAAGTTCTCTGCTCATTAAGTAAGCATATACAAACAATGGGGTGACATCTGCCCATTACAAAGAGAAATAAAAATGATTTCTTAATCCTTCTGCTCAATTACAGAAGGTAGATTCAGAAACTCCAGTTTTTTTCTGTACAGCTGGGCTACTCAGTTTTATGTTATGTGAACAAAGTAATATACCTTCTGTCCTTCAGGTAACTGATTGTACAATATATCATTGCACACATTTGGATCTAATATATTTGGATCAAATTTATACATACTCAAGTAATATAGTTAAGACACACACACACACAAACCACACACGCATATACTGTATTGTCTCAAGCTATTTTCTTTTTACATAAGCTGCACTGTGCAAAGCATGGGAACATTAATAAGTTGTGAGAAAACAAAATTATAAAAAACACAGAAAGAAAATGTAGCTAAATCTGGTTTGTATCCCATAATACCTCTTTCTGTGACTTTTTATCCTTCTAAATCATCTTTGCTTCTGCCACATCAATATATGGACTCATGTATTGCCTTTAGACCTTTAAGGTTTTGTTTCTCTTTTTGACAGCCTTGTAACTTCATCCAGGCATGACTTTCTTAGTCTTACCCTTCCTCTAAATTTGTATGACCAAACTGCTTCTATATATTTCATGCACTGGTCATATACATTCGTTGTTAATCTATATTCGTGTAGCACCTATTCTTGATTCTAACCCTTTTTTCACAATGTCAGTAATTGGTTTAAGCATGGTGGGATATGGACAATTGTATGTCGGCTAGTGAGATAATCTCAAGATTAGAGATTCTGGCTTTCATAGAATACACACATTTACATGGTATAAAACTTGGTTTAGATTGCATTTCTGGCATACTGGCTGAAATGTACTAATTATTGTATTTCTCTTGCTAGCAGGAAATCTGCATATATCTACATTTATAATTGGCAAATTGATCTTCTTTTTCCTAACATACGAAAAAATGGTTTATGTGAAAGGCTTATGTATGCCTCATATTTAAAGTTATAAAAATTGATCAGAAAGGTTTGTATCAGTTTATTATTGTTACAAAACTGTACAGTAGAACAGTAGCAGAGTAGTCATACAGAATAACTGAACTTGTGTACTTTCATTGCAGCCACACTTTATACTTCCTGCATTTTGCTGGGTGTCTTCTTGAATAGCAGTGTCCCTATCTTCTTTGAACTTTTTGTGGAAACGGTCTATCCTGTTCCTGAAGGGATTACCTGTGGCGTGGTCACCTTCCTAAATAACATGTTCATGGGAATTCTTTTGTTTTTCTTTAGTTTCTACCATAGAGGTAAGAAGTGAATGCTTGCTCATATAAATTTACCAGTGGGATGTATTTCATTCACCAAAGTAGACTGCATAACCTCTTCTACTAATGCTAATGATGTTGAAACTGGGCCGTCTGTTTGTCTAACTGTCTGTCAATCAGAGACTGACATCTTTGTGGAAGCATTCCTTTGAAATTGGAATAGTGGCATATCTTTAAACATTGTGGAGATTATTATTAAATGTACATATTTTAATAAGGATCAATGCAGTGCTATTGCTACGAATCACATTTGTAGCTGGCAATCTAAACCTGTGATAAAACTAATCCAGTCTCATGCTTCAATAATCTAATTCCCTGTGGAGGGAAGAAACAATTTTCTTCTTGTAAATTGTCTCTAATCGATTTCCCAATGTAGCAATAAGTGTTTCACAGCTATGTTTTTATGATAGATAGATACACAGACAGATGGACGGACGGACGGACAGATAGATAGATAGATATCAGTACACACACACACACATACACACGCAAAACAATTTGATAAAGAAAAAGTATATTTATGTTCATGTTTTGTGTGTATTCTTATCAGATTACTTCATTTAAATTCCAAATACAAAACTTCACCTTAGCAAGTTCTTAATAATAAGTGTTAAAAAGATTTTATGAATCAGAGGAAGATTGGAGCTATTAATTTTCATTACTTTGTCGTTGGAATGCGAATAAAGATGGCTGTCTTGCATTCAAATCATTTGTTGGCCCAACCAAGTCAATCATTCTTTTGTAGCTTTAAAAGGGTAAAAGAGAGTTTAGAAAATAGCCCCATTAACTTCCACGTTGCTATCTTATCTGTGCCAATTATTATTTGATATATTTTAGAGAGGTGTGTACTTAATTGTATCTCATGGTAATGGTGATGCAAAAAAATTCAGATAATTTATTTGGGTGTAAGTTTGAGAGCATAGCAGATGCTCAGCTAATATAACTACTTTCAACCATGATATCTCCCTGTGAGCATCTGTTGGGATGACTGTTAGAGGCCGATTTTTGCAATGGTTTTGGAACTTCCAGTCAGATATTCTCTCTTGTTGTCAGGGTTATTAAACTCTGTGTAAAACTGCTGGGAGATGCCAATGGGAGCTTTTCATCAGTTCCATAGTTCTCGGCTACTGCATTCCAAACTTAATGATCCTGATGTAAAGTTTGATTTTGACTTTAATTGTATTAAAGTTTATGGCTATGCTTTCTTTTTTATCTTTAGTTTTATTGCTATAATGTTCCCTAAGGCTAAATATAGTGGTTATTTTTTAATAAAAGCAATAATAGCATTATTAGCCATTCATTAAGATATATAATTGTCCCTGGTAGCAATGGTTTATTACATATTTCCTCTTTAATATGGAGGTTTTAAAGAAAATACATTGTATTTTATATTTAGCCTGTGGATATAGGATTGACCTTAGCCATAATACTTGAAGGGTTTTTAGATCTATAAATGTATAGAGAGAATTAGAGAAATAGAGAACTCAGCGGATTTTTCTTCACTTTTCATTGTTGCATTGCCCTTAGCTCAGTGATAGAATTGTTTTAAAATTTGGATTCTGATTTGCAATTTTGTTTTGTTCGAGAGACATAATTTTGTACACTTAATTTTTTGTGTTTCAAATATGATAGCTCATAGAAAAACCTATCCCAATCCTCCTTTCAGAAGTCACTAATGACATGATTTCTCCCAATATCTGTTGTTGATGAGACCAGTTCCTTCTGGTAAAAGTACTCATTTTGAGATGGTTGATTTTCACTTGAAGATTACCTTTGAGGCTAAAAGTATTCCCCCATCCCCTTCGAAAGTATTGTGGAGTCTAGATTGTGAGCCTGATTTTAGAATTACTGCTTTATTAAAGTGAAGTACAGTGTTACACAAATAACTAAACTATTTTTTTCTTCTATAGAATTTTCTTGGTTTAACTGGTGCCTCCCAGGTTCCTGCTTATTAAGCCTTCTACTCATCTTATGCTTCAGGGAATCCTATGACAGACTTTATCTGGATGTGATCGTCTCCGTTTGAAAACCTAAAGCAAGGAAGTTGAAGAGGATGGAAAATAGTACTGGGTTTGACCTGTTTTCTTAGAAAACACATAGACTAAAGGTTACAGCATACATTCAAAAATTCACTGGGATTTTTTGATTGAATTTACAAACAAAAAGGGTTATTTTTAATTCCTAATATGGTATTTTATCATTTAGATTATTATGATGAGTCTTGTATTTGAATGGAATTAGAATATTTTTTAAAAAAATACCTATTCAGAAGAATATGTGCTAGGAAGAAATATGAACTGTGATATTTTATTTAATAAGCTGTTTGACTGCAAAAATGTGTGCCAACTGAAACTACTTATAACAAAAATATCATAGCAATATCACAGTTAGGAACTAATGATGGGATTTTTATGGATAAAAGCTTCTTTTTAACTCTTTTTCTTTTTTAACTGTTTGATGTTTTAATGAGAATTCTGATAATCCCACATTTGACTTGCTTTGTAATAACATGTTATTTCTTCATTGTGGTACGTTCATACTAGTGCTTCCGTGACGCCAGATTTCCAACTTAGTTGTTAGGACTGAACAAATTGTTGTTCTCTCACTGTGAATCATCTTGTTTAAGAGGGAATTACACTAGGATTTTGGTTAAATACAAGATAAAAGCTTTAACATCTCCCTAGTTTTTCTATTTAAAGCTGTTTTTGCTTATTTAATCTAGAGATACCATTCTTTCATTTTCCTCTCCAAAAGACAGGCAGGCAGGCACATACATACACATGGGGGGGAGACTTCTCACTAAATGGTTCTTGGCAATTGGTGCTATAAATTATGTGAAATTATTTAAATGTAATTGCCTTATAGCTTAATACAGACATTAAGGTGAGTGCGTAGAATTGTAGTCATGGTATAGGTATTTCTGTTCTTAAGGACTGATAATGTCTTATAAATATGGCTTGGTATTGAAGACTCTTACATGGTTTCCTAAGAATTTTTTTTATTTGTGTGTCCTTCCATCAGGAAGGAAAGCCCTCTTCCCAAAATCTTTCAAAGCCAATGAACAAAGATTACAGTTTTTCAATGATAGGCTAACTTGTTTACAATGTAAAGGCTCTGCTTTTGTTTTTTAATAACTGTTTAGTAAAGAGACCTAATAGTGGTCTCAGTGGCCATAAGAATTGCAAGATCAAAATTCCAGAATACGCAGCTTCTGAAATTTAGCATAAGCTGGGAAATATAATGCTTTTACTACTCCTGCATCCTGTATTAAGAGGGACAATTTCTATTTGACTTGTTTCAAATCTTCTTTCATCTTCAATTAATTTTTCAAAGTCTCCTGTATACCAAATCTAAAACAAAGTCATACATTGCTGAAGGTAGCTTGTTTTTCTCAGTGTGGATTGTGACACACATAAAGGGATGTGTTGTGCTGTTCCCCGGATGACCATCATGTGGTCATTATGATTCAGAAATAGCACTTTTCTGTTTGTCATTTTTCCTATATGTAAGTGAATTATTTATTTAGATTAACTTTCACAAATGTTGAGTTATATGATGTCTTATTATAGAATGCGGCCATAGTACTTGATGGGCTAGAAGGAAGGCATTATTGCATGTATTAATGACCTGGCTCTTGATACAGTGGGCTACTATGGTACCCATGGAGGCTGTCAAGGGCCACATTAAAGGGTGAGCTGTGCTGGTTGTATGAGCTAAATCTTGAAAGCTCATGAAAGATAAAAGACTTTATAATATAATAATAAATAATAAAAAGTAAGCCATGCTTTGTAGTTCTTAGTGTATATCCCACATTTTTGGGAAACAAGAAGGGTAAAATCAGGCTGCCGATAATAAACAAGCTTTAACTTCTTAAAAACCTTTCAGACAAAGAGAGCTAGTTTGATCTAAACAGGTTAAGGCACCAGGCTAGAAAGCAAGAGGTGCGAGTTTCAAGTTCCGCCTTAGCCTACAAAGCCAGCTGGGTGATCTTGGATCAGTTGCTTTCTCTCAGCCCAAGTCATTTCACAGGGTTGTTGTTGTGGGGAAAACAGGAGGAGGAAGGTGTGTTGGATATGTTCACTGCCTTGAATTATTTGTAAAAATAGCAAAGGTGGGATATAGATAAATAAAATCCATTAATAATAAGTAAATTGCTGCATCATTGTTATACAGGAGGGCTGTCAAACTCTCAGTCTGCGGGCTGGATGCGTCATGTGCTGGCCACAGCCACGCCTGGTTTAGCGAAGGAGAAAAAAGTCCCGATACATTACGTGACATTGCCGTGATGCCGTGAGTTTGACACCCCTGTTATGCAGTAATCAGAGGCTTTGCAGAGTTTGCCTGATAGAGCAATGCCAAGAAGCCCCAAGTTGGATTATGACTGTAGTAAAGCCCTATACATCAAATGTATGATAGATGTTTTATTGTACACATAATCTTTCTGTCATTTGTTATATTTCATTTTTGCTTCTGTTCCGTTTGCTCCCTCGTATCAGATTAGAGCTCATGTATTAAATATTCTCTCATCAGCATTCTCTGCCATTTCTGTTACTGGAGCTTCAGGGAAATATACTTTAGCACTACAGTTGGGGATCTCTCCACAGGAGGTCAGGGAAATTCAAACTTGAAATATTTCATATTATTAAGCAGTAGCTGACAGTTTGCGATAGCTTTATGCCTCTGTTCCACAAGTTTTTGACTAGCTTGTCTGTAATTGTTACTGAAAAACTCTGCCTGCCTATCCTGTCTAATTTCAGAACATCTGCAAATGGAGCAACTTTAAGCATAATTCTAAATGATTCTGTAAAATTAATTTTTAAAAAACCCTGCATCATTTGACAAGTTAGCCCTGAATTCTCAAATTCCCAGGCCTGGTCCAGTATTAATTCTACCCCAAACTTATAATTTGCATAGATCAGCAGCAATATGGAATACTGAGCAAAATCACTCTACTTTTGTGTATAAATATAGTAGTCTTGCATAATGTCTGTGTTACTAAACAACCTGTGATCTGCTGGCTCATCCTTTCAGAAATATTCCCTTACCAAATTCAACTGAGACAGAACTTCTAATGTTCTGTCTTCACTGGAAAAATTGGCATCCATTCAGAGAGATGTAGCTTCCTTGAAAATAGCCCAAGTTGAACTGTATGGCACCAACATCAACACAGGAAATGTTTTATGACATTTTGTATGATGTCATAAACTCTTTTATGGTTATGTTTATGTCATAAAATGTTTTGTACAATTTGCCAAATTTCAATTCCTGTGAAGATGGCCAAGCCCAGGGAGACTTGTCTCTCTGGATTGATTTTTTTTCCCAATTTAATAACAAAAGGAACAGACATTCCTTTAGTTCATATGCACCGTTTTACCCAGTTTAAAATGAAAGTAATTAGAATTTTAGCAGCATATAGATTAATAAGGCTGGAAAGTTACTAACTCAGTACAATGTATGTATAAATCAGCATGAGATTATGCTGTAACACAAGTAGGATTACATTTGCAATGTTGCATGTGTCATGATGCATCACTCTAGGATCAGTTTTGTCCATACATAATCAATATATAACTAATTAGGGAATTTCAAGTACTGTTGAATTCCATCTGCACTTGTGACAATTTTATTAGCATTAAAATAAATCAATAAAGGAGAAAGTACTTCTTTGGAGTAAGGGGTTTTTTTTGTCGTTACAATTACTGTAGTTTGTTGCAGGAAACAACCTGCATATTGAAAGGATGAGTTAGTCATAGTAAAGAATTTAACAATACTTTACTTAATGTGAACTGTTTCACGTTGCTTCATAGTGCAATATGTTTGCTGAGAGGGAAAGCCCGTTGTATTTATTGAACTTTATTACTAGCCAATTTATTATTTTAGCTTTAATGCATCCTAATGAAATTAGTAGGATTTGAAAAATGCATAATTTTTATTGGAATCTGTGCAAGCTTACCATCATAGATATGTGTGATTTTTACATATAAAAACACATTAGGACTATAAAACATTTTATACTAAGTTTCATACAAGCTATTCTTACACAGAGAATTCTTGGACTTAAAAAAAGAAAGAAAAGAAAAGTCACTAGAGACAGGGGAAGGAATGCTAAACATTTTCCATGCTTTTATTCTGTCTGTTAAGTTCTGCTATTTTCCTCCATGGCTTCTAAAAAGAAAGAAAAGAAAAGGGGATGAAGAATTAAGCATTTTTAGTCTTCCTGTTTTTCATATTCATATTTCTTTTCTTTTTAAAAGAAAATTGTTGCATAGGAGACCCTGGTACCATGCAGTCTGTTCTGGCTTATGTAATATGTTACTTAGAAAGTGTGTTAAAGCTTCTATCGTTTTTATCTTGAACTCTTATTTTAAAATGAGCTTAAGAATTAGACTTACAAACCACAATGGAAAAGATGTCTTAGGTATAAAAGTTGTGCAATTAACAGCAAAAGAATTATTAGCACCCTTGTTCACAATTCTTGATTATTTCTGAAAAGGAATCTTCAATTCAGTGAAGGGAAGCTACCAATATGCCCTTAGGATTCAGCTTGGCATTTTTTTATGATGTGTGTAAATTAAACTATACTGCTATTTGATGCATCAGAAACATAACATTGTCTAGGATAATGTGATTATCTCTTGTTGATCTGTTATATAGTGCATGTATCAGTGGTGGAATTCAAAAATTTTTACTACCGGTTCTGTGGGCGTGACTTATTTGGTGGGCATGGCTTGGTGGTCATGTGACTGGGTGGGCGTGGTCAACTCAATGTCACTCACATCAAAGGGTGTCTCACCTGGCCCCTTCCCTCCAGCCATTCCTTGTCACCCAGCCTCAACTTATCTATAGTTCTGTAAAAATGTTGTTCACTTTTTTGCTTTTATTATCTGCATACTATAGATGTACTTTCATGGACCACTGAAAGGAGGAAATGGCTCACATGCTTTACCCAAGAGTGTGATAGGCAACAGGCTTTTAAGGGGCTGCCACAAAGAAAGGGGGACAATGTATTTTCCAAAGAAGCAGAATGCAAACAAGAAGCAATGGATGGAAACTGAACAGAGAGAAGCAACCTAAAACTAAGGAGAAACTGACAGTGAGAACAATTAACCAGTGGAACTGCCTGTCTCCAGAAGTTCTGGGTGCTCAATCACTGGAAGTTTTTAAGAAAAGACTGGACAGCCATTTTTCAGAAATAGTCCTCCCTCGTCCATGGGGAATTCTTGGAAAAGTTTTGTAAGGACCTGCTTCCAAAATGCATTTTTTTTACATTGCAAAAGTGCTCCAAGGCTCGATTCACCTCCACTCCCTCTGTCAGACCACACTCTTTCTCATTCCAGGCACTTTTAACTCACATGGGGAAAGCGATACTTGCAGCGTCCATGGGGAATCCTTGGAGAAGTTTTTAAAGGACCTGCTTCCAAAATGTATTTCTTTTACATTGCAAAAATGTTCCAAGGCTCGATTTACCCCCACCCCCTCTGTCAGCCGCACTCCTTCTCACTCCAGGCACTTTACTCACACGGGGAAAGCGATACTTGCAGTGTCCATGCCTTTCTTCCTTTTCTCCGGGGAGAAAGAGGATGTGGTGAATGGAAAGCTAGAAGAGCAGTCGCAAGTGAGCAACCGGGCAACCAGGTTGGGGGCGTGGCCAGCCAGGGGTCACCACCAGTTCGGCAACCCACGCCAATTAACTGCTACTGGTTCGCCTGAGTAGGCACGAACCGGTTGAATACCACCTCTGGCATATATCTTCTTTTCAACAAATTGGCTGGCGTTATATTCAAAAAATGAAGTATTGTGAAAAAACATAATGTAAAGAATGCTAAACAGTCTGCAGACAAATCTCTCTTACTAATTGAATTTGCATGAGAAAAATTTTTTGTGTGTATCTTACTAAAAATGGAACTAAATACATATTAGCTGAAGTTCAGAAGTATCTTAACCATTTTCTCTAAATTGTCTGTAAAGACTTCCGATGGTTGCAGTTGTGATTTATTCATTATCTTGCTTGATAATGACATTGAGAACTATTTTTAATTTCTAATTTGCCAGCAGGGCAGAAATTGTTTTTTTGTAATATAATTACATATATAACGGAGATCTTATTTTATTTTCCAGCAGTAGCATGAAAAATTCTCATATTTCATATATAGTAAGGGGTAGAAGAATCACTATAAACTATTAAATAGACAGAATTTTTTTTCTCATGCAAATTCAATTAGAAAAGTTAAGAAGTAGCTAAGTTCCCTGATCTTGGCCTCATGCCATTCATTTCCATATAACTTCTAAAGGGAAGTACAGCTAATAGTCTTACTTATGGCTGGTTACTTAGCAACCATTTGAAGTTAGAACGAACCTCCCCAAAACTACTTATGGCCTACTTTTGAAATTCTAATGGCTGCCCATCTGCCTCCTTCCCCTAATCGTATGATCGCATTTTGGGGACTTGGCAACTAGCACACATTTATGGCCATTTGCAGTTGTCCCGTAATTAAGTGAGACCCCAATTTTCAGCATTTTTTCCCCAGAAACCAGCATTTACTTCAGCTTTCTGGGAAAAATATGCCCATTAGGTTGGCTAACAACCGCCATAAAAAAAGGACATAAAATTGGACATAGTCATGTGATCTATTTCACTACTGCCACGACTTATGGCCATAATTCCAGGTTCAATTACAGCCATAAGTTGAGAACTATCTGTATCTCAGTGGATTGTATCTCATCTCTGCCTTTATTAGAGAGGTACCAAGATATAAACTTTTATAGGCGAGATTTCATTCTCTGCTACATTTCTTCTGAATAAAATAAGTAGAAAAAAAATTGCAGTTATTTTGAATTACATAAGAATATTGCCTCTCAGTTTAATTCTATCTAGATTATCTGACTACATGCATTATCAGCCAATAGGCATTTCTTTTTTTATTACTTCTAATATTTGAGATATTGATTAATTCGATATCAGAATAAATAAAAGGACTTAATTCCAAGCATGTATATTTATTATTAAAGTAACAGAAGTCTCAGGAATATATATCAACAGATTATATATAGCTTTCATGCAAAGAGTTTTTTGACCTAAACAAACCTGTTTTCTGTCAATGCCCAGTGATTTCCATCCTTGCATTGTAAATTGGCAAAATAAATGAGCAGCAAAGTATTTTTACATGCAGGATAAAAATTGTAATCATGTGATTTCACTGTACATACAAAAATGTAAAGGACTTAAAATATTTATGAGTGCTAAAGATGGAGAGATTTATCTTTGAACAAAAGTTTTATACGTGGAGAGAATTAAATTTCTTCCAGGATGAGTACTACAGGAGTCCTTGTTTGGTGACTTCCTCATTTAGAGACAGTTTGCAAATAAGTATGATGAAAAAAAATAAATTTGCTATCAATCTTTGCATTTACAGCCTTCATAGATCTTTAACATAAGATCTGTGTAAGTAAGATGGTAAGCGCAGTTATGGTTTTGCTTAGCTACCACTTTGCTTAACAACCAAGTTGCTGATCCTAATTGGGGTCCCTGAACAAGGACTACCTATACTACACATTTTGAAATATATGTTTTTTTTCCCTAAAGAAATCGTTTTCTGGTGTGCATTTATTCAGCTGCTCAATAGCCTTAGTAAGAAATGGTTTGTACCCAATACCCAATTCAGCCTTCATATTATGAACAAATTATGCCCATTATTACATCCGTACAATGAATTTGATTGGTTAGCATGTTTTTAAAGCACCTGCTGGGGATGGGATCTGTGACTGGTGGGTGTTGTTTCACAATCCAAGCCCTGCCCTTTTGGTACATCTGTCTGTATAGATACAAATGGGAAGGGTGGGTATCTGGGTGCCGTGCCCTCAATCTTGCAGATTTTGGCACAAATACACACAAAGCACATTGAGCCTATAGCAATGTGCAGAGCCTGTGATACATGGAAAGGAAGAAAGGGTGGCATGATTCCCAAAACTTGATTGAGAAAATAAGAAATCTGTCCCATTACCAGCTGTCCTGGTGTTGTGAAGAAATCTGTGTTACCTGACCTGAAAACATGGTCAAATGTGTAACCTCTGAATAAAAAAATAATCTGCTACAACTAATTGTAGTTCAACAAAACTCATTTTCATTTTGCATAATCTGCTCCATTTTGTATGATTCCCTCCACTAAGCAGGAAACCATATAAAGAGGTATCAAGGGCTTCCTTCCCTTCTTGGAAAGGAAATTTTATTTTATTCTTTTTCTGACTTTGGAAACATTATACTTTTTTCTTGTTAATACATTCTCAAGCGTGTCTTGCTTTATTAAACTAGAACTGTCTTTTGCATCATTTGGTGGCTTGGCATTGCAGAGTACCTTTGAGAATGTTAAATTTCTACAGTTTTGGATATCCATCTGACATCTTAAGTTTAATTTTTATTCTCTGTTAAATGTGCACTGTTTGTTCTGACATACCTATCATCCACTAAATAATGGAAAGGTTTTCATAAATAACTTCATCTTTTTATAAATGATTTATGAAAATCAAAAATTTACACCTTTATTTTATTTTTTTACTAGGTAACCTACAAAATGCTTTGATGTAGACCTAAGTTAATTCTAATACATTTAAAGCTAATCTCAATGCTTTATTAATTTAACATTTAACAATCCTTTTTCCAATACCTTTTCACTTATTTCTGCCATTTAAAAAAAAAATTAAATACTTCATAAACAAGTGTATAAGCTCACCTGTTCTGCATGTTCTTCTATGTGCAATATTTCTAACTCTGTTTTTGAGAAATGTTTTATATGTTAAAGTTGTGTTAATTACCTTACTTGATTTATTTTAACAAAGTCTGGTGGCATGAATATATGAAAACTAAAATGCCAATTCTTTTTGGTTTTTGGGGGGTGGGGGGTTAAATTAAGCCTGATATTGTTAAAGGAAGGAAGAACTATTAAATTAGGATTTGTAATAATTTACTTTTTGCAATTTTGTAAAAAAAATGATACTTTTATTTTAAGGTTCTACTTTTGTAAGTAATATACTGACATGCGGCACAATCTGTCAGAAGCACATCCTGCTTTTATCTCATTGAAATTTGGGAAAAAGCCCTACCTCCTCCATCTTATTTTTTGAACTTTAGCAGGATAGAGTTCTCATATGTTGTGCCTAAAATGCCTATTATTTTATAAAGAGAAGTTATTTAAAACCACTGTCTATAAAAATATTTTTTCCTGTATTAGAGCTACCTTAATGCCAGAATCTTATTGTTAAATGTTGTGTTTTAATATGTGTAATGCTTGATATGCATTAAAATATGTTAATTATGGCCTGTGAATCATTTTTCCTGTCAAGTACAAGATCATATCCTAGAATTTATTATTCATTAATATGTGGAAGTATCAGCAAGTATTGTGAGCCCAATTGGCAAAAGAAAGCTCAGGACCATATTGTTGGAAACATGTGGAAGAGGCCTTCATCCTGCAGTGGATAGACAATGGCTAAAATGAGGAGGAGGAATATTGTAGCTGATAGTTTTAAGCTGGATATACCTGATTTTACTCATCCAACATGCCAATCACATTTTTTAAAAGAAACATTTTTTAAAAGAAACATATTTCTTTTTTTAAAAGAAACATATGTATAACAGATTAAATTTAAGACCAGTCTAAAACAGGGAACATCTTTCAGGTCACTATGCAAATCTTGGTAAGATTTGCATGACCATTAAACATTTTGTAGAGTTTTTTTTTCCCCATATATGAATTTCATAAATTGCTTTTTCAGAACAACTTTTTATCCCTCACTGGAGTTTTCATACTATGGATACTCTGTCTTTCAACAGGAGGTAATGTTGTGGTTCGCCGGCAGACGGCAGAGGTATCGGACAGTGAGGACAAAAGGGAACCAGCCAGGGAATCTGGAGTGGACTTGGACAAAGGTTCTTGTCTGATGCAGGCATGGGGCCAGGACCATCTGGGAGTGGGGTGCTGCCTTCGGAGTCTTTGGAGTCTGGCAGCAGCAAAGCAGAGGATCCAGGGGAGTCTGTTCCCAGGACGCGTGTATGCAGAGCTGCTAGAAGGCGAAAGGAGCTGAAGCAGAGGGGGAGACTCGGGAGTAAGGCTGGAAGGTGATTGCCCCTCCCATAAAGGATAGATGTCAGGCCTCAGTTATGAAAAGTTTTGTAGGAAGCAAAGCAGTTCAGTAATTTCTGAATCCTCCTTGAAGCTCTGTACTCTGATCAGTTTTTTCTGGTTTTTTGGGTTGGTTTATGTTATACTTAATTGGACTTCTGTTTTTTGGCAGCATTCTACAGCACTGAAAAGCGTGCTCTTATCTGGAGGAACTGTATAATTGGTTTTGGCTGGGAATGCAAGTAATTCCCAGTGTTGCATTAAAATAGGTTTTACTTTTAAAATAAGTTTGTGTTTCATTAAGTTTGATGTCAGAATTTGTGTTTCATTAAGCCTATGTCAGAACGGGTAATCTTTGATTTAGAAAACTGACAGTGACCAAGAAAGAACACAAAGATTTTGTCAAGCTCTAAAACTTAATTACAATCTTGCATACTGACATATGAAAAAAATAAAAAAAAATATCAAGCACTCATTCAAAATTGTATGCTTCTGGACAGCTCACAACAATCAAATGACTCCACAACAAACTTAGTAGCAGTTGGATAAAAGATCTTTCCACACCAGAAAGAAGACATTTTAAAAAAGTCATGGAAGGAGTGAGGAAAGAACGTAATCCCTTCTTTGTTAATCCAGCAGACAATCTTTACTAAATTGTCTGGAAAAGATGATCTGGAAAAATCAGTTGTATAAAGCAAAAGAAGAGTTCTTGGTTGCAAACTGGGGTATATACTATAGAACTCAGAAATAACAATGGGATTAGGATTTTGAGCTAAATAACAAAAATCCACATGATAACTGAAATTTCAAGGGTGCGCTCTGGCTGTAGTAATAAAATCACCCCCAGCATCTGGTCTTGTTCAACATTGCAAGGAATCTTTTAAAAATGAATTATTTTTTCAATAAAGTTTTTGTAACCAGATTACTTCATCCTGGGGTTATTTGCTTTCTTCCTAAACAGCTATCTATTCCAAACTGTTTAGCAAAGTTATGTTCAAAATGTGTTAATCATTTCGTGTTGAATCAGTCATTAGACAACCCAACTTTTGGTTTATCTAGAGCATCAAATCTCTGGGTCAAATTTGGCATTTTTTGTTTCCAATTGTTCCAACAGAGATTGGTTTTCTCAAGACTGGGCACCACATTTTTTTTATAAAATGGCCAAAAATTTCATATGACTTTTATGAATCCAGTCCTATAATCTTGTATAAAAGTCCTGCAAGATTTTACACCTCTTGCTTATGACTTTGTGAGAAATCTTACAAATTTTGGCAACATCATGAGAATGCTGCCATTTCTGTCTTTAATTGCTATTGGCCTTGCACAGACATTATCTGGGGTTTTTTGGTAAATATGTTGGTGCCAGCAAGATTTGTGGTTAAGACCTGTACTACAAGAAGATTTCTTGTAGTTTGCTACAAGAAATTTGCTATAGAGTCTTCAACCTTCAAAACCTGCCTTGTATGTTGAAGAATTGGAGGGATTGGGGAAAGATCTGCAAGAATTTCCTCTTACTAGTCATTGTTATGATGAACCCTCTTCCAGAAATTCCACTGGTCCCCAAAGGGTACTTGCAAAATTTACTAATATTCTGCTTTCTTAATGTAAAAGGAATCTCTTTCACACACATGCAGAGTAAAAGAAAAAGAGAGAAAGTAAAGGAACTGCTTCCTTAAAGTACCTCCCCATAGAATTCACAAACAAAAAGAGGTGATGAACTAATAGATGGCATCCTCCCTGTTCCACTAAGTTATTTTCAGGGAGAGAAATGACTACGAAAGTATGTTGATATTCCCAATTCCAACAGTTTTCTTCTGATCTGCAGGTCTCAAAAATTCATCAATAAGCAGGCTTGTAATATGAGGTATATAGCCAGGCTTATTTGCTGTTCAGGCAAGAAAGTATAATTGATATTTGGAATAGTAGGAATATACATACACTGTATGTTCATATGCTAGAGAAATGTTCTTATTGCCATATTGGCCAAAGATGCTTCTAAAATTAATAAAAGATCATGCGGTTCAATTTACTACAGCTACTGTTACGATTAAATGAAACAGAACTATAAGGTTGCACAGGATTTATCTGAATGCAAAATGATTTGGGGACTCCTATCCAGGAAATATTGATGGAACAGAGAGAGAAAAAGACAACAACATGGGAATGGTCATAAAATCATTTTTCTCCTTTCATATAGTCTCTCTTGAATATATTTTAATACATAAAATACAACTCTGAAATCTTGTACAAGAGATCTATCATGGTGACAGAGGTCCAGTGGTGGGATTCAAATAAAGTTGTCACTGGTTTGGTGGGCGTGGCTTGGTGGGCATGCTTTGCGCACGTGCACACACTTTGTGTGCGCACACGCGCCAAACACACTTTGCGCAAGTGCAGAGGCGTTCTAAGACGCCTCCTACAAGATTGCACGATGCCGGTTGCTGCAGCAGCTGCCGCGCAGCACTATTCTGCGCCGCGCAAAGTAGTTGTGCTTCAAATTCTGTCCATAAAAGAGTATGGGAGCCCGGGCAGGTGGGTAGGCCAAACACAGAGCAGCGGAGACAACCAGTTCTGTCTCCACTGCTCATCACCACTACCGGCTCTCCAGAACCGAGCATAACCGGTCAAATACCACCACTGCAGAGGTCTGACTTGAGACAAAGTTTCTGAGATATTTTTCTTTGTCCTCTTACCTGATTATTATAAATGTCTTAGACTGAAGTATCACTGTAGAGAAGTTCCTTCAGAAGCACAGAATTTTAAATATATATTATGCAGAATGTTTTTAAAGTTCTCAGGAAATTTATGGCTGAAATACAATGCAAATTAATGCACTTTAGATCATAGACGAGCTATCACTAGGTTCATAGCTGGATGTTAATTAGTATATTGGTACATCCTGATTAAGAACTTAATTCTTAGAAATCTGGCTGGAAAGAGTTAATCATTCCAGTGAGAAAAATCTTAACTCTTTTTTTCCTGAACTGATGCCTCTCAATTACTTTGCATTGTAATGGGCTGCATTCAAAAACAAGAAATGTTTCTTAATACAGTTGCAAATATGAAGTCTCAAAATGATATCTTATAATAGACCAGGAATGAGGCATTATGTATGCAGGTGTAGCTGAGTTTGAATTATTAGAAAGCCAATTTATTTTTTTATTATGGTGTAATTTTTTAGTACAAGACCATGATATAAATCATCAGACGGTGGAATGTAAACTAATGTGTCCCTGAGCATTGTCATTTTCCATGGTCTTTAGTTTTATTAATAAATGAGAGTTAACAACTTTTTGCCAATAAAAACACTCAATGAATATGGGTCTTTTTTCTAGTAATATGAAACAATGATGAAAAGTCAGGTCCATTGGGACTAATCTTTCAGCCTGTAAATTTGAGTCATGTAGCTTTGGGTTTTGGAAAGCATTATTAAAAATTCAACTCCTTTGATTTCATTACAAAAGTGAAAAATGCAAAGCTGAGACAGAGAAGCCAGGAAACTAGCCTTGTTTAAAATTCTAATTCACCAAACTTCAAAATGTTTGTCCTAGCTTTAATATTCTATAGATGAAGGTGATCCACCCAATACATTGTTTCTTAATTTATCAAGTTTTCTATTAAAACCTAGCCAATGGTCTGATAATATCAAATTGCATCAATTGCAGGTGGTTTCAAAATAGCTTAACCTTCATTTTATTATTCGTTAATTTATTTAAATTTATTATGTCTGCGCACTCTGGGTGACTTACATAAATAAGCAGTTAAAACAGTTAAAGCAAAATGGACAGCATACTTGATTAAAAACTATAAACCATAAAATATTGAACGGGCCTCACAACATATATTAACCCCAGGTCTGGTAACTGACCCAGGTTTTAAGGATTTTCTGAAATCCCAGAAGAATGGGCACCATTTGTATCGTAGGGAGTGTTGTTGTTCCAGAAGATGGGGTCAGTAACAAAGAAGGACCCCTTCCTTGATTTTACCAGGTCATAATCTGAGGAAACATGGAGTGTGCCTATTCTACCTGAAAGTATCAGGCAGGCAGAAAAAAATGGGAGCTAGGTGGCTTCTCTTGTGTAGAGGTCCAATGCCATGAAGGACTTTATAGATGTCACAGTATAGTTTTATTATATACCTTGTGCGAGCGGCATTGGCTCCCGGTGGTCTTTCGGGTGCGTTTCAAGGTGTTAGTTACCATCTTTAAAGCACTCCATGGCTTGGGACCTGGATATTTACGGGACCGCCTATTGCCGCCATCAATCTCCCATCGGCCAGTGCACCCCCATAGAGTGGGTCTCCTCGTGGTGCCGCCGGCTGGACGGCTGGTGACCCCGAGGGTGCGGGCCTTCTCGTTGGGGGCACCCTTTCTCTGGAATGAATTACCCCCAGAGATGAGGATCATCCCTGACTTTTTGACCTTCCGGCGCGCGTTGAAAACTCATTTATTTTATCAAGCCGGTCTGGTCTAGGGTTTTATAGGGTTTTAAATTTGTTTTTAATTGGTTTTAGTCCTTATTTTTAAACCCTTGTCTCATTTTTATTATTCAGCCACGATATTTAATCTTTTTAATTGTTTTTAATTATTGTGTTGTTATTGTATTTTTTAATGGCTGTACACCGCCCCGAGTCCCGTAGGGAGAGGGGGCGGTATATAAATCTTGTAAATAAATAAATAATAAAATAAATATATAATATTATAACTGGCCTCTTGAATTGTACCGAGAAGCCAACTGGCAGCTCACAAAGCACTAGTGACACATAGGCTTAAAGAAAAGTGACAGAGATTGCTTATGCTGCTGCATTTTGAACCAGCTAGATCATGGGTGTCAAACTCATGTTGTCATGGCAATGTCACATGACGTATCAGGACTTTTCCACCCTTTGCTAAACTGGGCTTGGCCATGGCTAGCCCATGACACATCTGGCCTGCGGTCTGAGAGTTTGGCAGCCCTGTTCTAGATGATCTTCAAAAGTAGCACAATAGACTAATTATGACTGACTATAAAGGCCTACTAGTAGATGAAAGGGTACAATTGACTTCAAATGCTTCTTGCTCAACATTGAGAGATACAGCTCATAATCTGGTTTTTATAGATGATAGAAATTCCACACATATTGTTAATTCACTCTAGTTTATTACATTTCTGTTGTCAGTATTTAGAAGTCAGGATTTAAGGGAGTGAGAAGATATCAAAATTTAACATCACAATACATTAATGCTGAAATAATGAATAAGCCTTGATACTTTATTTCTTTCTACACCAATTTATTTTATGGAAGTACATCTTGTCAGCAAGGGAACATTGAAATAAATTGATTGCCTCGGTTTAAATGTGACAGGAATTGGAGGAATCCAGGTGTGCATGTCGAAACTGAATAAATGCATTTCAGGGTATATAACTACAAGCTATTGGGCCATCATGCTAATGTATCTGTGAATGGAGATTCTCAATGCCATAAATGGGGGGAGGGGAGGGGAATTGAATTCCATGTTTACAAGACCTGGTGCTAAACATAGACTAATGTGTTGGGCATAGGTTGAGAAGATCTGGTCAGCAGTGGAGATTGTGAAGTTGAGTATGGAGATTAAATTTGGTGGACAAATAGCCAGAAAAGATACTTCCTGTCACCTTTCCCACTGCTACACTTTGGCAAGCTCTAATCTTGAATGATGAAGAAAATAGTCCTAGGGCTCGGCTTGCACTTAAATTCACTGAAGTAGATGATGAGTTCTTATAAGCAGCTGCAGGAAGATTTTTAATGGGAGAGTTTGTCCTTATTTTCTGACTGGAAGAAACTATTCTTTAGGAATAAGGCTGTGGTCCTAGAACTAGTAAAACCACACCTACAATATTGCATCCAATTTTGGTCACCACACTATAAAAAAGATGTTGAGACTCGGAGTGCAGAGAAGAGCAACCAAGATGATTAGGGGACGGTAGGCTAAAGCATACAATGAACGGTTGCAGGAACTGTGCATGGCTAGTCTAGTGAAGAGAAGGACTAGGGGAAACATGATAGCAGTCTTCCAATATTTGAGGAGCTGCCACAGAGATGAAGGGCTCACTCTATTTTACCACACACCTGTAGGCCAGACAAGGAATAATGCATGAAAACTAATCAAGGAGAAATTCAACCTGGAAATAAGGAGAAATTTTCTGAAGGTGAGAGCAATCAACCAATGGAACAGCTTGCCTTCAGAAGTTGTGAGAGCTTCATCACTGGAGGCTTTTAAGAAGAGGCCGGACTGCCATCTGTCAGAAATAGAGTAGGGTCTCCTATTAGGGTGGGAGGGGGTTGGACTAGATGACCTACAAGGCCCATTCTAACTCTGTTAATCTGTTAAATATCTATTCAACTATGGGGCAAGAGTCCATAATTACTGAAAATCCAGTCTTCGCATTCTGCAAATTACTGACTGTTGGTTCTCTTGAATAACTGGAGGATTATATGTGAGAGTCAGTTAAAAAGTCAGTTTTTAAAATGTGGTGGCTTTCAGTAAAACATTAGATGAAAGACATGCTTGGACTGTTTTCATTAAGAAACCTCCATTACTAGGATTACACATTAGGGTGCCTAGAAAATGTGAATTAATTGGGAGAAGACGAGAGAGAAAATAATAATGTTAACTTGTTTAGCAGATTGCAGGTTCATAGTTGTGATTACCAGTAGTCTCTTATGTAAATAATGATTAATAGTTCATAGCACAGTTTTAAAATAATTATTTCAACTGATTATTAATTTGATGGGAGTTATTAAGCCATCATATAAATCGATCTCCACTTACCTGGATATAATTCTGTGGAACTCAGGGGTTTTATGCTGAGTAGGCATGTAAGAATGCATTGAGGACTTAAAAAAAACAGTATCTGTGTATCCATCAAGAGAATGAAAATAGAAGAATGTACACAGCAAGGAATATAACTCTGGAAAGGGTAAGTCATAATTTTGCTTGGCAGCATATGAAATAAAAACATTGGGGAGGAATTTTATAATTCCAAATAGAAGACACCATTTGGAAGAGAAAAGAGTACAAATATGGTAACTTTTCTTCATTTTAAGGCAGCTGAGAAAAATATGTTAAATTGTATTCAAATTTAATGGTAATGTAGTAATAAATCAGATGCAGTGGCACGTAGGACTTCTCAGCATCTACATTTATTCAGAATTACATTACAGCTATTGTGAGCACATCAGCCCTTTTGGTATAGTTTTAACAACCCCTCCCCTCCCCACCCTCTCAACTTTATCAAGGATCAGGTTGATAAGTGCCTTCTTTGCCTCACTATTTACTTTTCATTTCTTTTTAAGGCATCACTGATCGCATGTTCTCTGTCCAGTCTGCTTGGAGAGAGAAAAAATGTATTATTTTCAGCTATGCCTGCAGGACTGGAAGGAGATGCCAGCTCCTTTCTTCACAGTTTCGTATTTACTAGCCTTGTATTCTGGATAATAAATCATTTTTGTTTGCTCATCTAGAATTTGTCCCTTGGGAGTCACAAGGCATAATATATCTTATAGAGCTCCCTCCCACTTTAAAAAAAAAATCATTTAAAACTACAATGTAGACCGGTCATATAGCATTCAGGATTGGCAACCAATAATAGAACTTAAAATGATAGAAGCCCACTCCAGCTATCAAATCCAGCCCTCTGTCAACCAAGAAATCCAAATTAAAATGTCCCTGATAGTAATGTCCAATATTTGCTTTGCTACTACAATCACTAGGACTTCTTTCTTAGACAATTGGTTCTGTTCTGTACACTGGTCTTACTATTTGAAAGTTACCCGAGGAACTGTCTCACACCTATGGGAATGGTCCTACGTACTTATGCTGGCAAAAGAGGCACATTGTGGACTCTGTCAGCTATAAATTCCAACTAGTGTGATCCAGAAGAGTCTTTTTTGCCCTAGCTCCTGCCCTCTGGAACACCATATCCCTTGACATGAGATCTACCACTTGGCCTTCCAGAAGGGCCTGAAAACCTGGCTCTACGGGCTTGGCCTGGAGCCCGAATGAGGGAGGGTTGTGCTGAAGGTGGTTATTGTATTAAACAGAAGATCCCACCTCAGTCCACTGTATACCTCTTGCTCAGTGGTGGGATTCAAATTTTTTTACTACCGGTTCTCTGGGTGTGGCTTGGTGGGCATGGCATTGCTTGGTGGGCATGGCAGGGGAAGGATATTGTAAAATCTCCATTCCCACCCACCCCAGGGGTAGGGTATTGCAAAATCCCCATTCCCACCCCACCCCAGGGAAAGTATACTGTAAAATCCCATTCCCTCCCCGACCCATTAACCTGCTTTCCAGCTCCGTTCTCCTGTGCAGGGCAACAAAAGAAGACCCAGCCAATCAGCTGGGACTTGGGAGGCAGAGAGTAGATGGGGAGCAGTCAGAACTGGTATTTGCCGGTTCTCCGAATTACTCAAAATTTCTGCTACTGGTTCTCCAGAACAGGTCAGAACCTGCTGAATACCGCCTCTGCTGTTGCTATCTTAGCTATTTCTTTGTTAATTGTAACATTGCTTTTTATTGTTTTGCTGTTTTAATCTTTTATAAAATTGTTTGATCAGAGGCATATAAATTTAGTAAATATGTAGAGTTGCCCTCAGAGTCAGTTGAAAATACAAGCCATTCTTTCATTTCCTGTGCTCTGGGTTGATAATCTCCTGCATATCAACTCGCTACCTCTTTAAAAGGTGATGTCGTGTCTCTCCTCTGGCATGTTCTCTGATCGTTACTATTGCTCTTATTTGATCCCTTTCCAATGCATCAGAATTCTGATCTAACTAGACCATTTTGCACCTGCTAGATTTAGCTCTGTTTATGGCACAATGGCCAAAATGTGCAAATCCTTCCAGTTCACAGGGAATGCTGAGTGTGGCAGGGCTTTGATGAAGGCAGATAACCTGGTTGAATCCTTCTCTATCTTACTTAAAGGGCAGAAATGGATGAAATTGTTATTTATAAACAACTGTCAGTTTCTTTGCCATGCAAATTTAAGTAGTGCTTTTATAAGCCCAATTTTCACAAAATTTGGTTTAGCAAGACTAACACAGATGGATGAAATGAGAAGAATTCAACAACTGATTTATATTCAATTTAGAATTGATATATAGCCACGTGGATTAAGAAGGAGAATTTTGTTTCCCGAATCGCTAGCAGTCTGACAACCAACTCTTACAAATAATTTTTCCCCATGTTAATAGAACCAATGGAATTTATGCCCAAAATATATTGATATTTATTATAGCCTGCCCTTTTCATTTGTTAGAGTAACATTAAATTCAACCCATTTTTAACCTGGTCCAAAACAGAATGTTTGTGGGAGACTTTATTAAACCTGCGTGGTGCTGCAGCATAAAATCCTGTATCCAGATTCTTAGCCTCTGGAGATGTGGGTATATAGAGTAGGGCCTGTGCAACCTTCGATGCATGATGATTGATAGGTGCAGCAATAATCCTTTAGTATGTTAGATCTACGTGTTATAACCCAGATGGTCAAGGCAAAGCAGGCCTTTAGAGTTTTTTATTGTCCTTAAAAAATGTTCCATAAATGGTCCTCCAATAACCAGTAAGGTTCCACTCCATGCTATCTTCCACGCTATGCCTAACATCAAAAAGTCATCAAAAAAAGCACAACAAAGAATATTCTTTCTGCGCTAACTCGGAAAGCTCAAACTGCCCAAAGAGCTGCTGATACAGTTCTAAAGAGGAATTATTCAGTCTATCATCTGCACCTCCAAAACTGTCTGGTTTGGTTCTGCAACCCAACAAGACAGACACAGATTTCAGAGAATAATTAGGACTGCAGAAAAAACGATTGCTACCAACCTGCCTTCAACTGCCTGTATACTGTACGAGTCAAAAAGAGGGCTGCGAAAATATTTACAGACCCTTCACATCCCAGACATAAACTGTTTCAACTCCTTCCCTCAAAACAACGCTATAGAGCCCTGCACATCAGAACAACTAGACACAAGAACAGTTTTTCCCTGAACGCCATCACTTTGCTAAACAAATAATTCCCTCAACACTGTTCAACTATTTACAAAATCTGCACTACTACTACTATTAATCTTCTCGTCACTCCTTATCACCCATCCCCTCCCACTTGTGACTGTATGACTGTAACTTTGTTGTTTGTTTCCTTACGATTTATATGGACTGTTTCCTAGTATGATTTGATTGCTTATTGTACCCTATGACTATTATTAAGTGGTTATGATTCTTGACTCTTGAGGAATGTATCTTTTTTTTTATGTACCCTGAGAGCATTTGCACCAAGACAAATTCCTTGTGTGTCCAATCACACTTGGCCAATAAAGAATTCTATTCTATTCAGTCCCCCAAACAACAGCCCATATATTACCAGGAAAGTCCACAAAGCGAAGTCCAGGCATAAGACAAATGGCAGTCCTCAGAACAAGGTGAAAAGCAGTCCTCAAAGCAAGGCCAAAAAGCACAAGTCAAAGCCAAGGAAGTATAATCCAAAACAAACATTTGTTCCTGGAAAAGACTAACTCTCCACCGCTTCTCCTTAAATTACTCCATTCCAGGTGTTCCTTATGAGGAGGAGTGAGTCAACCTCCACCCGAATAGCTTTGTAGCCCTTCTCTGGGCTTGCCTATGCTCAGCTCTCCGTGTCCTTGGATCAGTGGAAGAGGCAGCTGTTCCTCATCAGAGGTCTATTAGCACCACTGCCTGTCAGCAACCAATCCTCTCCTGTGTCTGTGCAGGTAGTTGTCTGGTCAAACTCTCCATCTGGTCGACCATCTCCCCTTTGCCTGAGGGGCCCAGGACAGCATCGTCCTCAGCTCCTGGCCTCTCTAAACATACCAAGGGAGACATGCCATTTCTGTCGGACTGTCTCAGTTCCAACTTTTCCTCCTCTGAACTGGACTCCAATGGGATATGACACTATGTGGTTTAAATACAAATTTATCTCTAACAAAGCAAAACAGATTTTGAATTATACCTTTGCTTAACACAGAACTGAAACATTCTGGTCTTTTTACAGTCAACAAAATCTGGAGTTTAGCAGTATGGCTGGATTTTCTGTTTGAAGTTTTCTTTACATAATAAATAAAATGAACCAGAGGGAGAGCTCCAGCTCTCTCATAATTTAGTGTTTAACGGCTATGGTTATGTCACCATCATCTTATAATAATAGGGCTGTTACAAACTCTGCAATGCCTCTACATCAGGGCTGGAGTATTTTCCCCAGTCTGTTTCACAAGGCATTATCTACTTTTGTTTGTATTTATATAATTCAGCAGATTAGTCATTCCTATTTGTTTTAGTTGCAGAAACAAATAGGAATTTGGATGGTCTTATTTCTTCTGAAAATGGATCAAATCCAATTTCAGGTACTGTATATATCCATTTAAATACTGAGTGGGAAAGCTCACTGTTTTTAAAATTGTTTTCATTTTTCTATGTGCACCTTTATACTTGGGTTACTTATGGAGTATTTTTCTAGTCTCCCTGTAACCTTGAAACAGATTCCTTGTCAGGGCTGTCTTGATACTTTCAAGAACTGTCCTTGAATAACTGTACATTTATCAATTTATATAAGCAGAGAACCTTCACTTTAGAAATGGTGGAAAATGTTTGTAGCTCACCAAAATCTTCACTTTGTTTCCATTATGCTGGAACATATAGTAAATTCATTCTATACTAACAGAGTTAATACGTTGGACTTGGTTTTACTAAGTAAGTAAATTAGTAAGTATACAGATCAGTAGTCTTTGACTTGCAACCACTCATTTAGTGACTGTTCAAAGTTATATCTGTTTTTATTTTTTTTTATTTATTTATTTATTTTGACATTTATATACTGCCCTTCTCCCGAAGGACACAGGGCGGTGTACAGCCAAATCTACCCCAATCCATACAAAAGTTAAAATGCAATTAAATAATAGGCTGTTAAAGTTAAAAACCAACCCTCCCCCTGGACATATTAAAACCCCAAATTAAAATCCAAATTAAGAGGAGACAATTAAAACTCGTGTCAGCCCAGGCCAGCCTGCTCAAAGAGCCAGGTTTTTAGCACACGCCTGAAGGCCCTCAGGTCCGTGCTGGTACGTATCTTAGGTGGCAGACTATTCCAGAGGGCAGGGGCCCCCACAGAGAAGGCCCTACTCCTGGGGGCCGCCAGACGATACATAGAGGCCGACGGCACCCGGAGAAGGCCCTCCCTGTGGGAACGCACCGGTCTGTTGGAGATCACCGGCAGAATGCGGTCCTGCAGGTAACCTGGCCCAATGCCATGGATCGCTTTAAAGGTCATAACTAGAACCTTAAAGCGAACCCGGAAAGCCACCGGCAACCAATGCAGCTCGCGCAGGAGAGGCGTCACATGGGAACTACGCGACGCCCCCATAATCACCCGTGCGGCCACATTTTGCACCAGTTGGAGTCTCCGGGTGCTCCCCACAGGGAGCCCCATGTTAGGTTGCATAATTTATTTAGATGTTAAAGCCCCATGTTAGGTTGCATAATTTATTTAGATGTAACATTTCATGCTAATGTGGCATTTCCATGGTCATGTGATCAAAATTTGGGGACTTTACAACCTATTTATGACAGTTGCATTATCCTGGATCCATGTGATCATCATTTGTAAACTTTTCAGCTGGTCTCCGACAAGTCAATGGCGGAAGCCAGATTTACTTAACAACCACATGATTGATAACTGTGAGAGGGATCTTGGAGTCTTAGTGGACAACCAGCTAAATATGAGCCAGCAGTGCGCAGCAGCTGCCAAAAAAGCTAATGCAATCCTAAGTTGTATTAACAGAGGAGTACAATCTAGATCAAGGGAGATACTAATACCATTCTATAAAGCCTTAGTAAGACCACACTTAGAGTATTGCATCTACTGTAATTGTTCACATTACAAAAAAGATGTTGAGACTCTAGAAAAAGTACAGAGAAGAGCAACCAGGATGATTAGGGGACTGGAGACTAAAACATGAAGAACAGTTACAGGAACTGGGCATGGCTAGTCTAGTGAAGAGAAGGACCAGGGGAGACATGATAGCAGTCTTCCAATATTTGAGGGGCTGCCACAGAGAGGAAGGGGTCAAGCTATTTTCTAAAGCGCCTGTAGGCCAGACAAGGAATAATGGATGGAAACTGAACAAGGAGAGATTTAACCTGGAAGTAAGGAGAAACTTTCTGACAATGAGAATAATCAACCAATGGAACAGCTTGCCCTTGGAAGTTGTGAGAGCGCCATCACTTGAGACTTTCAAGAAGAGATTGGCCTGCCGGTTGTCAGAAATGGTGTAGGGTCTCCTGCTTGGGTGGGGGGTTGGACCGGATGATCTACAAGGTCCCTTCCAACTCTGATTATCTGTTATCTGATTCACTTAACTGCAATGATTTGCTTAACAAAAAAAAAAAAACACAGGTCATAAAATGCAGTGCAATTCACTTACCAACTATCTTGCTTAGCAACATAAATTCTGGTCTCAATTGTGGTTGTTAACTCGAGGACTCTCTGTAGCTAAAACAAGTCATACTTCTTTTTTTTCTCCTTTGCCATACTTTGGGTGGGAGCTGGGCCAAGCAATGATTAAAACCTTTCCTCCTATTTTCCAAGGCTGAACTATTGCAACAAAAACTATTTCTGAGATAAAACCTCATGCAATTGATGAAAATAGTCTTCAGTTTTGAAGACAGCATGAGATGTGTTTTAACACTGCTATCTTCTGGAAACCGTTATTACTTTAAAATATTAATCTATAAAAATAATATCTTTCAGAGCCACAGGATTTTTCTATATGAATTCCAATGAGATAATAAAAGTGGAACCACAATGGTTTAGATACACAGAACCTGCTGATTGCACTGAAATTAACACGCAAGCTTGCAAAAATTGTCCTCTTATGTGTTCTATAGTAGGCAAACATACGTAGGGTGTAAATCTTTAAATATAATTGCCCTTGTTTTCTAATGAGGATCAATAATACTAAAACATAGCTTAGATGTATTGCTTTGCATTTCTGGTCCCAGACATCTGATAGAAACCACAATTATGTCAAAAAGGTTATGTGAATCATGACATCTTTCTGCAAATAAAGTAAATAGGTAATCCATGTCATTTGCATACAACATCATGATGCACACAATGTTACTTCATCTTCCCCAGATATATGTTTCTGGCCTAAATTTCCAAAACTAATTCACACTGCCTTTTTTTGGGTGGGGGATATTCAAGGGGAAATTAAAATAAAATATCACATCAAGCTATCACAGTTTTCACAATACAAGTCATTTCTAAGGCACAGTAGTTGAGCTCAAACTACTAAACCAGAAGCTCATTTCATAGCCCAATGTACTGTGCGAATTGTGTCACTGTGTTATGTAGTTCACTCATTTTGAGCCACTATAGATCAGTGTTTTCTCAATTTCAGTAATGTTAAGGTGTGTGGACTTTAATTCCCAGAATTCCCCAGCCAGAATTCTGGGAGCTGAGATCTACACTTCTTAAAATTGCTGAGACTGAGAAGCACTGATCTATATTTGCCGATTTAAGTAAACTGGGTCTGAATGAGTTTTTAAAAGTGTTACTGCTACTAGTTCTTTTAATAGAGAGAACAAAAGTCTCACCTTTGGTTTTCCTTCTAATCACAGAGAAGTATATTAGCTGTTTGCACAGGAATAAAATGGTTTACAACCAGCTTTATGATGGTTTAACTTTTTGCAACTGAGACCACACCTCATCATCAATATTCAATATAATTGAATATTGAAAACTGCCCCAAATGCCTTTCCCTACATTTGTCTCATTATTGACACAGGTAGTGTGCACAGACACTTTTTTCCTTGTGCCTTCAAGTCAGACTGTGATGTTTCTCTGTGTCATATATGTGCGCGTATGTGGGCATATGCATAATACTTATCCTTTGAGAGCTGAATACAACAAAATTTCATTTTAATGTTTGCTTAGTGTACATTTACAGTGACAATAAAGTTCTATTCTGTTCTGTTCTTGACTCTTAATGGTTGCCTGGATTAATCCCTTATTTTTCTTGGCAAGATTTCAGACATGGCCTTTCCTTAACTCTGTCCTAGGGCTGACAGAAACAAATTGGCCCAAGGTCACTCAAATTATCTTCATCTTAAGGAGGTATGTCAAAATTGTGGCCCGCAGGCCAGATACATCATGCGCTGGCCAAGCCCACTCCCACTTTAGCAAAGAGGAAAAAAGTTGTGATACGTCACATCACGTGATGCCGCAAGTTTGAGATGCCTGCTCTAAGACAAGACTAGAACTTACAACCTCCTGGTTTCTAATCTGGTCCCTTAACCATCACACCAAACCAGCTTTCACTGCACACTCATACCCCACTCATTGTCAACTATATCTCCCAACAGGCAGCATTGAATGGCTGCATATGGATACAGCAAACCAAAGAAAGTGATCACCCAACTAATGCCGTGACTTGACTCTTCTGGGTCAACTTTGCATGCCAAGTGAGATTGCAAAATGCCATAGCTGTCTGCGACAAAATAACAAAAACAAAATTGAAAAGAAGCTTGAATGGTTAACTTTGTTGTTCTAGCTTCACCTCAATTGATAATTAAGGCAACAGCAACAAAGTACTAAGTCAATTTGGGCTGTTTATTCATAAAGTATGAGCAAATACAAACATTGTTTACTTTGCCATTCTGAACAGGAATGGATTTTTTTTCCAGGGGAAGATGAACATTTCTAGTTAAAAAGTCAACTTTTCAATTTTCATTCAACAATGAAAAAAATCATTGATCTATGAAAAATCAAGTTTTTGTTAAAATCTTGCTGGGGGAGGATTTCCTTTAACACTATCAGGACAGTCTAGTGCTGCCGTTTTCTGTTTTTTCTTTTTCATTTTATTCTAAATTTATTTTTAGACATTCAGCAGTAAATATATAACATTTCTGTTATAAATATATAACAATATATTTACCAGTGTTTGAATAAGAGGATTTCATGGCATTTATAGTTTGCATGGGTAAGAAAATTTCACATTCAGTGTGAGTAATGATTACACAGATTAAACTCTGAATGATCTTTGTGTCACAATAGATTTCATAATGCTAGGAAATTATAGTCCTAAATTATGCTTTGAAAAAAATTCAAATCATTCCCACTTCTTATATAGATCTTAATTTAATGTATCATTCTCTAAAAAAAATAATAAGGCAATAGGTATACATGTGTATCTCAGATGTGGGTGAGTCATAGAAATACGCATTCTCCCTTGGAATGACATTTCCTTCTCCAAGTTTTTCTTAATCCCATGATAATAGGCCTCTTTATTTAAGAATACATATCAAATGAACTCCCAGCAGTCAATTCAGGATCGAGCTCCGGAACAGTCTTTAGATCGGTGGGCAGTTCAGGATGGTGTCACGACAGTTCAGCAAAGGAGACCGTATTTCCTCGAGTTAGAGAAGAGACAACACAAATGACCCACATTGCATTTTGGTGCCCTGGCAGAAATAGACAGCAGAGTAAGTACATGGTTGGCATAGAGTTGTGATGAAGCTTGGTTGCTTTATCAGTGTAAACATGCTCTGTATTCCTATCGTGATGGAAGAAGACAAACACTGAAGAAAACCACAGGAACACAGAGAAACTGTTGAAGGACAATCTTGTAACAGGCTGATCAGCTCTTCTTCCTTTGACTCACTGGACCCTTTGGCTCCAATTCAGAACCTGGAAGGCTTTCCAAGATGCGCACTTCACATTCTCCTGTCAATATGGCTTCCTTGGAAGGATGGCAGCAGCAGGAGCTGTCAATTCCATTTAAACGAATCAGCTCTTCTTAGAGCTGCTCTTCTTAGAGCTGCCAGTAAGGAATTGCTGAACCAGAGTGTGTAATAGCAAATTGCCAAACCTCTAAAAACCATACCTATTAAAAGCTAATGTAATAAGATAATGATCCATAATGAAACACATATAGTAATAATTTCTCACACCCAAAAGATCACAGAAGTTAATTATGAAAAAGAAAGGTGTTAATAGACTGTCCTATTCAAATATGAAAACTTACTCCCTCGTCCAATCCTCTCTAATGAAGGAAACAAACTGTTAAGTGAAGAGCAGAATTAATGAAAAGTTTCAAATCTCACTTCTAAACATCTGAATGGCTGTGGTGCTCCCTTCAGCCACTTACTCGGACTCTGTACAGCCCTTTGAAATAACTATTAGTTATAACTAGCTTTAGTAACTAGTTTTCACAGCTGCTTGGTTAGATTTTGCAGATGCCTTCTAAAATCACCCCAATAGGCGGCTGAAATTATCAAGTGTAAGAACTGGGAAGGCTTTTAATCCATTTGGCTTTCGTTCTAGTGCTTTTTTAATAGTAGACTTTTGCGAACATCTCCTTTATGCCTGACCATAAGAAGATTAAGATCCAGTTCCCAGAAGCTTGCATTTAATGTAATTTAAAATTCAAATTCATTATGTCACACACACCCCCCAACGTTGCTCTCTGGTGTTGCATATACTGGATTGAGATTCCAAAGCAGCTTTCTGGGCAGCACTGAAGAATGATCTGGTCAGCGTGGGAATGCTCTGAGGTGGTTTTTCTGCTCCTGCAGCAAAAGGCTGAAGTACACCTCAACACACGTGGGCCTGTTGCCATATCAAAGGCAAGACAATCTGGATGTCCCACCGAGGGGCCAGAGCTTTGTTTTTTTTTAGGGAAAACATTGTTTGCGAAGTGCATGGAATTCCCATTGGGCTAGTATTGTAGTCAGCACATGGAAAATCAAGCATTTAGACAATCCCTCCACAGGGGAAAGGATTGATCACCAAGAACACCAGCAGCCTGTGCCTAAAGGATAAAGGCATTGGAGACAGAAGAATGTTCCTGTCAATAGCCTTCCCTGTGAATTAGGGAGCATTAACGCGGGCGAGAAAAAATGGCACGCTTAAGCAAGACGCTGCGTGGTAATAGCTCTGATTACTTTTCACCCACTGCTTTCCTCGATTTTCTTCTTTTCAGGAGCATATGCAACTGATTTAAGAATGGAGGTTCTTACGTTTGAAAGCATATCATTTTTCACATTTGGGTCCCTGGGAAAAAAGAATTGCAATAGAGTACATAAAATATCCCTGCCCTGAAACATGCCATGATTTCTGGTATCTGAAGAAGAAGAAAAATATGTAAGAGAATGAAAACCCACTATTTAAAGTCACTGAAAAAAATCCACCCGGATCCCCTCATGGAAAAAAATAAAAATAAAATAAAAATCAAGCAAAACAACAGGATAATGAATACTTAATTTGCAGTCACCTCTGCAAAATGAATTCTTGCAAAAAAATGGAACTCTGTCTGAAACAATGCTTCACTCTGGCCTTGATCCAACAATTTCTTTCAGACCTCAAGTGTTAATTAGTTAATAACAAGTATCCCAATGATTACAGATCTGCACAAGCAGCAGCTTCTGCTGGTGAAATTTACAAGTGTGCTCCTCACAGGAACTTGACATACCTTCCTACAAGGGCCTAGCTTGGGTTAGGAGCCTGTAGCAATTTGACTGCTCAATCACTCTCTCTTTCATTAGCCAACAGAAAGATCCATAGAGGATATCCTACCTAAATCACTAAATCATATCTGTCCCATGCACTCAGCTAGAGTTTTTCACAGCTTAGGCACTAATGCTTGTTTTATGACTTCTGATTCTGTAAGGTAGAATGAGATGCTGATATCAGCCCTGGATCATTTTCTCACTTTAAAACAGCATCCTGAGTCATTTTAGAGTCACTTATTAGTTGGGTTTCTTGCTTGGATGTAGGGTTTAGACTGTGCCCCCCTTTCAGACAATTCTCTCAATAGATAATTACGAAGGTACTACCAGCAGCTGCCCATTCCGTGTTCAATGCTAGTCAACCTGAGTTGGAAACCAATGGCTTAAAGCACAGACAACCCAGCAACAGCAAACAGATCAGAACTCATATAGGAACTGGCTTACATTCTTATCACATGCTATATATATTGCGGCCATCTTCACTGCTTAGCACCAAGAGTTTATACATTAGATGATGAGAAAGTATCATTAACAAGAGGCTCATCTAGCCCAAAATGACACGACTAGACGCATTGGTCTAACACAGCATAAAAGATAACCTTCCAAGGCTGGACTGGATTGTTTCAAAATGCTACAGGCCCCAGTTTATTTTAATTGGAGCAGAATAATTATCTTTCTTGCTCCAGTACTAGTGAACAATGGCAGCTACTGATGTACACTGTATTTCTTTCTTGGCTGGAAGACACTAAAGGACTTTGCCGTAGGCTTTCTGGGTTAGGCTACACTATGGAGACATTCTTTAGAGACATACTGAAATCAATATTCTTTTCTTTGTTCAAGTGAATAAAAAATTATAAAAAATAAAATCAGCATTAGCACAAAGCTTGGTAATTTCAACAAGGGCAGAGGTCCATCAGTCCAATGGTGTCTTAAGAATCTCCTGGAATCAAAGCAAGAAGAGAAAAGTTTCTATCAGGATCTTCCATGGCTCTTGTTTCACTCTCTTCATATTGTCCAGAAGAATCAACCATCTTTTGTGTATCCAAAGCCCATGCTTCATGTATCCAAACTTAAAAGTCTTACCACTTTGCTTCAGAAATGTTTCAAAACATTTCTCTTGCGTGAAGTTATCTCACTAGTTTTATAAATCTGACAGGATTTTTTCCATTAAAGGTTGCTTGCATATATGTCGCCATGTCACAGAAAATGCTGATGATCCTGAAGCTTAAAAGCCAAACTCTTGAATATGGTGTTCCACAAGTCTGTCTGGATGAATGATGTTCCTAATAGTATTAACCTGTAGGCATATGAAGAATAAGTCTCAGCACTTTGCTAGGATTTCTCTTCCGATGTCCACAGAACTTCTGAAGTTGTACTGGGTAGTCATATCATTCCACACAAACTTAGCACATTAGGGCTGGTTCCAGGATTATCTTGGTATCAGACACCAAAGGGACAACTCAAACTGTGATATCCATAACAGGATCTGCTATCTCTAGCTGAATACTCCTCAAATATCCTAGACCACCCATTATCCATAAGCAGAAAATCCACTTAAGGAGATGTGCTACTTGAAAGTAAGACCACCAATAAGAGAGAAAATAAAAGGCCCATTTATAATATTTACATCTATAGATTGGGCCAATATTTGGTCCATAAACTCAATTTTAAAAATAAAAATCATATAGGAAGTAATCCAGTTCTTAGGCAGATCGTCATCAGCTATTAGTAAAGGTCCTTCCAGGGGAGGCCTCAGGCCTGTAGTCGTATTTATTCAGTGTACTGGGATAATAGGTTGTTGTGTACACATTTGTTTGTTGCAAAGGATAGAAGTTGGTCCTGTCATCTGGTATTAAATTGTTCTTGTTCAGTGTCTGTAAAAGAAGAACAAAATAATTTTAGATATAGATGAAGATCCTACTTTTCTTTGTGTTATATAATGCTTGTCTCCCGTTCTCTAGTACCACTTCCAGTTATAAACTTCCCTCTGGCTAAGCTGTGCTTCTCTGTACAAATTTTTTGTTGGTTGGGATACAAGGCCTCTGGTTCTGGAGAAATTGAGCTCTACCACTGTTATAAAACCAAGATCCACCAATGTTTTTATATTTGGAAGCTGAATTGGGCAGTTGCATTCCAATTCCTAAATCTGGCTCTCAATCTGTTTCTCAACTGCTGTCTCCTTAAAATATTACTATTATCTTTCCTTCAAAAAAAACAACACATGAGCAATTAATTTTTCATCCTAAATAGTACTGGATAGTAAGAAGAGTATAATAAAGTATATAAAGGACAAAATTTAAATCTAAGATTATTTTTTTAACATTACTAGATATAAAGCAAGTAGAAAATAGAAAGTTTAAACAGTGCTGAATTACACTTATGGAGAAATGTTATGGGCGGAAAAATGAAAGTTAGGATTAGTTGGAAATACGGCAAACTTTAGCTAAGCTATGGACCAGATTACTCTTCCAAGTTTAGGCAGTCTTTCAGAAAATTCTAGCTCAAAAGCCAAATTATAATCTCTATTTATAATCCTACTGTGACAGGAACACAAACCATCTGATGGCAAATGCCCAAGCTTTCCAACTAGCCTATTTACTCTTTCCTGATTACTGGCTCTTATGCTTAACTCTATTTCTGTTCAAATAAATACAACAAGAGATCCAAATCTGGGTGTAAGATCCATTTCGGTGTTGTTGAGAAATAAAACATTTTGGGTTATATAGGCCTGTTTAGAATTTGGAGGCCACCTGTGGGCAATCTTACACAATAACTGTAAGGATAGGCGTGGTAAGCTACAGATGGCTCGTTTATCACATTTCCCGTTTCATTTTGCTAAACCTCCTCCCCCCACCACAGCAAATGGCTATAAGCCCACACTTCATAGCAGATATTCTATCGATCAATAAAGTGGCTGAAGCCAGTGAAAGGTTGCTCGCTATTATTCTGCAGAGCACGAGACAACCATACACTCAAAACCTTAAGTAGTGGCATCCGCTGATATTAAAAAATGTGACAAGTCTACCGGGCTTGCTGCTCTGGCATAAGGCTAATGACAACTCTGCAAGATGTATCACTGCTCTGCCAGAGTAATTTCGTTGCACGGGGAACCACACCTTCCTAGCATGGCTGATTGCTCAATGAATTAAAAGGAGGTTGGGAGAAGGCACTAATAGCATTCGACTAAACTGTACTGCTAACTCCTTTCTTTCTCTCCCTAGCTGACATGACATAAATCAAAAGCCCCTGGAAGGGATATTTAGCGTCGCAAGAGGAGAGCATAGACAGAATGCAGCTTCTGTCCGTCCCCCCCCAGAGCCTTTTCAAGCTGTCACCAAACCCTTTCCTTTTCAGATCAGCCTCTGTCCCTTGACAACATCTGCTTTGCCACTTTGTCTGTCAATGCTTCCTAAGTTGGGTGGGGGCAATCCTTTGCTCCAAACACAATTCATGAGCAGCAAAACGGTCTGGGTTGCTCAGATGGTGGTGCAAAAAATGGCGTCAAAGAGAAGCCGATACTAGCTTTCCAAACTGCTGCAATTCATCAACTTTGGACTAGTGGCCGAATCAGGTACAATCTCCCTCTTGATGCCTCCATGGATCATCTGGGCATACTGCAGAGAAATGACTACGTCTCCTACACCATAGGTAGGTATAATGAAAGAAGCAGGAAAAGAAAAGGCAGTGACAATGGAAAGAACAAGCTAAAAGATAGGAAAGTGTGACTGGGAAGGACAAAACAAGTATCTGCAAATGTGTGCCCGGCTCAATCACATACTTCTGGAAATGGAAAAACCTGCTTTGCTATCACTATCATGCAAAATGAGGTGGAATAAATATTATTTTTGGGAGCAGCCAAAATGATTATCTGCCAGGAACAAGACATTATCAAGTGATGTTTGAAACATCACATTCTCTTTCTATACTCATTTCCCAGCTGAAAAATCCACTGATTTTCTTTGCCCTAAGATTTCAACTTCCTCCGAAATAGAAATACAGAAGGTGGAAAAAACAGAGGATGTTTTCTGGTCCATGGCACTGATATTTGCCTGCAGCAAAATGTCTCTCAATGGTGAATGAAGGGCTAAGGTACATACTGTGCTAACCAGATGAAAACGGGTCTCATATTGTTAATGATGGGAAGGTTACCTTACAGAGACAACAACATTCCTCCTATGCCTCAGGATGTCATTTTTATGAATATCATGTGTCTGGTTTTCATCGACAGACAAGCCTTTCTTCTGTTTAATTGTGCTTGATTCAGAGTTGCTGACATTTCTTATACTTAAGTCTTCCCAGTTGCAATTTTTTAAACTCAGTCATCTCCATCCTTTCATTTCTAAGCTCAGCTCTTCTTCCCCCCACCCCTCTAAATATATGGCTAGCACCAGGGGCATCCCTAAAGCTTGGAAGCTGTCTTCCTTGAATTCTTCTTAATTGAATTGTTTCTCTCTTTGGCCAATCTCATTAAAGACCTAGAGAATGATTAATCTTTCCTTTACACTTTCTGAGCAATTCCAAGAATGGCCAGCACTAATGGGTGTGATTTTCTTTTTAACACTGATGTATCCATTGCCAGCTCCCTTTTTTTTTATACCACCTATAAACCAGCAGCCATGACTAAATTATATGGTGTGTGAAAAAGTACTTGCACTGAATATTTCAAATTTGGCTAATACATATTTAACTGCCTCGAGAGCACTTTAGAGTTGTGCTGATCACGCAGAAAGTCAACCTTTTCCTTCATCTTAGACTGTGGAAAGCCAATGTTTTGGATGTGAAAAAAATGCACCCTCTCTTTAATGTTTTTCAGCAACTGATGCGCAACGTAAAATTGCCTCAAACACTAAATGCAAGATCTAAGCCCAATGACTCAGGTTTAAGATTCATTAATCCTCCAAGATCCTTTCAATATTTTATCTCAGTTTCAATTATTCTGCATAGCCATTTTAGGTAGTGAAAACAGAACAGAATTATGAGAGTGCAAAATTTTTCAAATCTGAAATACCCCTGGGTGCAACAGAACTATTTTGAGTGTGTAACATGCTACTTCAAAACATTTCCAATATGATCAAAATAGTCCATCTCTCCCCATGAAATAGCTATAGTTCATGCTCAATGTATGTGTGTATGCGTGTGCATGCGTACAGGTATATACATGTGTTGAACTGACAGTGGGGATATTTTGAAAGGAAGTTATCTGCTTGATTCTTCTTGGAAACATAGGACTAACCATTGTTAGACAGATATTATGGATTAGATGGATCTTGGGTGGAAGGAACACTGCTCATTCATACTCATTCAAGGGTCTTCTTCTCTCTGTAATGTGGTGACTTTAGCCTACTACTTCAGCCTACTTGGCCTGTTTTCTAATGTTTCAGATATGAAGTTTGCCTAAACCTGCAAACTATGAAAGCTTTTAACTACCAGTGCCAGAGTTTGAACCTCAAATGGAGCGATTAGCACAGATCCTGTTGTTCCTGTTGGGGTTTCAGCATTTTGAACGTTATTAGTGGAGATTCAGATTCTATTAAGAGATCCACACCACAATTTGGTATTTTTAAAAACTAAAATTGGTCAGCCACCATGGATTATCTTGCCTCCCAAATATGAAGTTGGCCCCAATTCTCCTATCCTAAACACTTGGCTCTGCCAGCTGGTTTGAGGCCCCAAAGTGGGGAACATTCAGAGGTGGTATTAAGCAAGTTCTGACCAGTTCTGGAGAACAAGTAACGGAAATTTTGAGTAGTTTGGAGAAACGGCAAATACCACCTCTGACTGGCCCTGCCCCCATCTATTCTCTGCCTCCTGAGTCCCAGCTGATCGGGTGGATCTTCTTTTGTTGCCCTGCCCAGGAGAACGGAGCTGGAAAGCAGGTTAGTGGGGTGGGGAGGGAATGGAATTTTGCAGTATCCTTCCCTTGCCATGCCCACTAAGCCACGCCCACGGAACTGGTAGTAAAAAAAATGTGAATCCCACCACTGGGAATAGTACAATAGAGATGGCTGAATGAGTAATAACCGATCCCACTTCCCCCCACGCTCCCCAAGTGTCCTAAAGATTTTAATGTTTAGTTTTACTTTATTTATGTTTTAATATATATGTACAGAAACATTTTTATGACTGTAAACCGCCCAGAGTTATGGTAAAATGGGTGGCCGATAAATTTTATTTCAAAAATAAATAATTATAACAGTCATGATTAACGCATGGGCTGTAACATAAATTATATACATGAGCCTTTTGGAACTTGCTCTTTTAAGAGCAGGCTTGTGGGTTAGAAATTGTGAAAGTTGTGAAATCTAACACATTGTCAACCCTGACACACATCAAGGTGGGCAAGACCAATAAAAAGCAGTGACTGGAAGTGCAGTGCTTTGGGGTTTATTTTATTTTATTTTATTTTAAATAGCTTGCGGTATTACAATCCAAACAACCTGGTTGAGCTGATGATGATGATGTAAGGAATTCTATTATAATGTGTGATGTAAATAGCTTGTATTACAATATCCGTTCATGCTGAACATAACATGATACTGTCAAAGTGCTGTACAAATTGTAGCTAATTTAATAAACAAAAATGGCCGAGGAGATGACTTGAAAAAGGCTTTCCTTACCCTTCCTAAAAAATTTGACAACAGAACCTAGAATATTATTGAAAAAAATATATGAGAAGGTGGTAAAGAGAAAGGGAATTTGGGGTGAGATTATTTTGCAGTAGTAAAGTCCCCAGGCTTCTTACCATCCTGGAATGTGCTGAAACTACTGTCATCAGCAGTAGTTCTATCTCTGCTGGATAAATTTTCACGGAAACTTAATGCTTAGGCAGGTAAAATCTCCTTGAAATTAAATCTTATTTAATGTTGTGATTAAAGCATAAACAATGCTATTAACCTTTTGGCTGACTAGTGAATGGGAATGACTGATGATTGAAAAATGGGCACTAAAACTATCTTTGGCATCCTTGTATTTTTTTATGTATTGTGGCTCTTAATATGGATGTTCGCTGCTTCTTTTTTCTTCCATGCTCTACATGTTCGTGGACACATGCACATGAAAATGCAGTGTCAAAAATAGGCGTCTGCCCCTTTAATGATGGTGGTGGAGAAACTGGTTTGTCTGAAGCTGAACAGATCTATTTTTGTATATTCGGTTCAATATCTGATCCTCTGGATCCTATCTAACACACATCTTGTGCAATTTGCAACCCTTTAACACAGAGTGAAAAATATGTTTTCGGAATGTTAAGTACAAATGTTATTGCAAGAGACAGGAAACACAGAAGGGGATTGCATTTTTATAATGCTGTGAACAGGTTAAATGCTTTATTTTAGCCAAGGCCCAGATTATTATTATTTGTTCCATAACTAGCTGCATTATTCCTATTTAAATGTGCATAGGTATATATTTCAATAATTACAGTCCTTTATTTCACTAGTGTAGCACATGATATATCAGCTCCGGGTTCCCATTTTTACTCAATATTCTGTCATTCCCGAATACTGGTTACTCCCCTTATGCCTTTTATTTTTAAAACTCAGGGTTACAACACCAGCAGAAAAATGTAGGGTGAGAGAACCTATCGCAGTAGTTGTGGCTCTGACTTATTAGGATAACAGCTTTTTCTCCCAAACATTTAAAACAAAAGCTTGTAACTACAAAATATTCAGTCATATTCTTCTACAGGATCATTTAAATAATGCCCACATTGACTAGGTCTCTTAATAAACTGAAAGTTTTCCACTTCATCAATTACAGCAGATGCTCCACTTTTCAGAATTTTGGATTCATCTGTGCTTTGGGAGAGCTTGAGGGACCTAAACCGGACATCTCAAACGTGGTGGAACTAATGCATTAGCCATTCATATCGTAGAGAGGATTATTGCAAAACAAAAAAAACAAAAAAACCCTCCTCAGAAGGTTTTCAGCAGTGCTTATGACATTAAGATTACAATCACGTACCCATAAAAGGTTCTGCTAATTTCAACAGTACTTATTCATTTTATCACTCTGTTGTTGAACAGACCAGAGGGCGTGGGGCCCTCTAGATTCTGATGAAGTACAATACTCTCCAGCCCTCCCAAATTGCAGCTAGCAATATCTGGAGAATGAGGTGATTCTTCACCTGGGCAGGGAAATAAACTGAATGTATTTTCTTTCTTTCATCTCACACTTCCTCCATCCACCAATTCAGAACAGATGCCTAATATCCCCTTACAGATGTTATGCCCACTTTCTACTGGCTCCACTTTTCTGATCTGCATTTATATTAACTTTTCCACTGTATTTAGATTATAATTCTCCCAATAAAGCCTGGGGACTGAATTGCTGTGGTGGAGGAAAATAGATGTTTCATCACTGATAAACAGTTACTAAACTATAGTTCTTCAAATAGGAGGAGCTGTGATAGTCGAAAACCAATCCACGTGTATATTGCCAGGGAGTTTCTAAGCACCATCTTCAGTTTTCTAAATAGACCTTCATCGTGACTTCAATGTGACTTTTCTACAGTTTTCTCTTTTAAGGACCCACTTTTCTAAACTCAGCCTAACTGCACCCCTGTTTCCTATTGGAATTTTCCCTCCCATTCCTATAACCCATGACATTTTAACTCTCAGTCTATGCATCTATGGCAGAAGACAAAACCCAGTGGATCATCTTCAAAAACTTCAGCATAGCCTTCAGCATCATCCTGGCATTAAATAACATTTAGTGGTGTCTAAGGGACTCCCTTTGATTATGGAACAGAAAGAAGCAAGTATTTTCAGGACAGTAGAAATTCAGGAAACTCAATTAATGAAGCTGTTCCTGAAACAAACAGGATATGGCCTTTCTGCATCAACCAACATGGATTTAATTAGATGAAAGAGAAAGAGAAACAGGATGGGTGGTGGAGATTGTCTGACACAATTTACATTTTCCAAATTCATGCTGACTTGTGCTTAACAAAAATGTTTTCGCATTAACTTGCAAACAATTTTCTGCCACTGTAACCTAAAAATAATGTATAATAAGTTTTGGAAGGAGTTCAATAAACAGGAAAGGACAATATAATGCCCTTCATCTGTAGTCATTTAACTGCAGCTGTACCCACAAATGATAATGGAATTTGCAAATTGATATTTATTTTATTCATGTATGTATTCATTAGATTTTTTAATCCACCTTTTATTACTTTACAAGTAATTCAAGATGCCGAGTATACCTAATACTCTTTCCTCCTCCTGTTTTCTCCACAACAATCTTGTGAGGCAAGTTGGGCTGAGAGGGAGTGACTGCCGAAGGTCACCTAGCCAGTTTTCATTCCTAAGGCAGCACTAGAACTCCCAGTCTCTTGGTTTCTAGGCTTAGAACTGGTAAAAGTTAACTGCTACACACCAAACCGGTATACTAATTGGTATACACCACACTGAATTCACGATTCAGGAAACACAAAATACATCAGTCTTTGAGACTTGCTTACTGAGATAGCCACAATCAGGAAGAATCCTAAATTCAAGGTATTCATTTTGGCATGGTTTGCTTTCCAAGCTTGTTTCAATTTAGCTTCTGAACGTTTCATTACCAGACTACGTAACATCACCAGGATTTTCTTGTCCCTATTCTTCTTAGCTTATAAATGTCATGTCACAAGACATTTATAAGATATCTTGTCACAAGACATTTATAAGCTAAGGAGAATAGGACAAGAAAACCCTACTGATGATGTTACCTAGTCTCATAACGAAAAGTTCGGAAACTAAATTGAAACAAACCACTGTCAAAATCTAAAACCTGAGCTACAAGTATTTTCTATTATTTCAAGGTATTCATGTTCCAACAGGGTAAACTTCCTTAGCTTCCCACCTATAACCCTTTGCAAATTCCTGCCTGCATGACTTGGACAATTTGACATATAGTCAAGGACTAGGAGAAAAAAGGAGGATATGAAAGAGCTTTGTGCCTCTTAAGGCAAACTGTAAATACCAAGCTATTATCTCCCCCAGAAATCAGAGTATCTCACAAAAAAGCTCACAGGGATAAGAGGATTGCTCCAAAGACCAAATAACATTCAGCTCTTCTCATTCTCAGTGAGGCATATGTAGTACTTCTAGAAACCTATTGCAGAAACAGGAATTGTCAAAGTACGCAAGCTGCTTTATAAAGCGAGCAATGAACTAGCATTAAAATTTAGGGGGTGGAGGTTTTGGGTGGTTTCCATTTTGTTCTGGCTTTATTACTTTAAGAGTATCGCCCTTGCTCAAAGAAAAATAAAGTATGATTTCCTTATCCCCCCCCCCCCCAAAAAAAAAAAAAAAATCTATGTAGATATAAAACCAAGCTCAACTTGTCCTACTTTGGATACATTATGCAAAGATCCAGCTCTCTGGAGAAAGCTCCCAATGTTGGAAAAAGTGGAAAGAAAGGGAAGAAGGTGGGAAGAGGCAGCAAGTGGGATGGACTCCATTCCAACAGCGATGAATGTACTGTTGGAAGAGCTGAAGGATCAAGTTAGAAACAGATCATCCCGAAGAAACATTTATCTGTGTGGTTGCTATGAATCAACAATCACTTGATGGCATGTAAACAATCAATCAGTAGATATAACAGTGGCCTCTCCAAAGAAAGTAGCTTAGCCGTTTTCATACATGCAGGAGTTGGTGTGCTTATTGGTAGCAGCAAAGAACTGAACGAAACATGCTATTTATGTACTCAAAACTATTTCAATATTATTTTCTAATGAAAACTGTCCAAAAGGAACTTTCCATAAAAAAGTATAGTTAAGCCGTTTTAAAGAGCAACAAAAAGAAAATCCACATACGTAGCAAAAGTTGGAAGGGGAGCACATAGTCCTAACATCCAGATAGACCTCAATTGATAGCCATTTATTTGGCGACTATTCGAAGACATGACATTACTGAAAAAAATGACTTATGACTGGTCCTTGTGCTTGTGATTCTCATAGCATCCTCTGCAGTCACGTGATTAAAATTCAGGCCCTTGGCAACAGCTTTGAATTTATGATCATTGGAGCATCCCAAGGTCACATTATGTCTATCTGCAATCTTCCCAGCCGGCTTCCCACAAGCAAAGTCAATGGGAAAGCTGGATTTCCTTAATGACGCCATGCTTAATTTAAGCACAGTGATTCATTCAACAATCATGGGGGGAAAGATTGTAAATTCAGATGTGACTCACTTAGCAACCATCTTGCTGAGCAACAGAAGTTCCAGTCGTAAGTTGAAGACTACTTGTAAATGGTTTCCTGCATTAAGAAGATAACCTATCATGGAGAAAAGTTCTTATTCAATTTAGAGCTTAGCCAACTGAGACATAGTGAGTCTGACACGGAAAAGGTGTCTGGTCTTAAAATCTCCACTTTCATTTGGAAGGTTTAGAGAAGAAGCAGTAAATTATTTTTCTAAATAGGCTGTTAAAAATGAACTAAAGCAATATGCTGTATTTCCTTCTATGGCCGATCAAGATCCCCATAGACAAAATTGACTATTCACAACTTCTAAGGTAGGTTTTAATCTTGCTTTTGAGCTGGGGGTAGCAGGGACAGAGGTTGTCTTCCTCTTGCAACACCTTTTCTGTACAGGAACAAGGAAGGCATTCTATACGGAGGAAAAATATGTAACTCTTTAAATCACAGAAAGGAACTAAAACATGAATGAAAGAGCTGACATTCCACTTTCAGCCTCAATATAATGAGGTTCTGCTGGGGGATAGTTTCCCTCCCATCTCTTCAATATAAAGTTAGTTTTTCCAGATTCTAAAATTATTATTGATGCACCTGGCCTGCATACCAACTGATCATGCATGCATCCGTGAAATTAAGTAGCAGTAGAACTGAGTATTTCCTTTCCATTTGTTTGCTGGCAGTGATAGAATTTCCATAGGCAACCTGGCACCTATAGGGCAAGGGAAGCCTGAATAAAGATTCACAGGATTCGAAACACAAGCAAACAGGAAGGATTGATACTGTATGCCAAATTCTATTTTCCAGCTCTAAACATTATTTTAAAATTGTTTTCATGCAATTTGAAAATCTGCCAAAGGAGCCATGGTTGGGCATAGTTAAAATGAAGAATTACAGGCTAATTCTGTCAACTGCTAGCAATTCGATTCTCACTGGCTTAAGGTCGACTCAGCCTTCCATCCTTCTGAAGTCGGTAAAATGAAGATCCATATTATTGGGGCTATTATGCTGATTCTGTAAAAATGCTTAAAGAAGGCTGTAAAGCATTATGAAGTGGTATATAAGTCTAAATGCTATTGTTATTTCTGTATTATCAGCACTATTTAGAACAGGGGTGTCAAACTCGCGTCGTCATGGTGTCGTAACGTGACGTATTGAGACTTCCCCCCTTCACTAAACCAGGTGTGGGTGTGGCCAGTGCATGACGCATCTGGCCTGCAGGCTGTGAGTTTAACATCCCTGATTTAGAAGCATGATTTTCTAAGGAGAGTCTCAACTGGGATTCGTTTTAAGTGCATCCTGCATTTTGTACCTCCTCACTATTTACTTTTTTGCTTGTTGTTTAACTATAGGCAAAGCATAATAAACTTTGCCATAATCTCTGCAAGTTAATCAGTTGCTTTTGAGGATATTTTCCCTAGTCCCCAAGCTACTTTATTGATTGGAGTTGCTAGACACTTTATTATGTGTTAATTGATAGTGCAATATTTATTAGCTTCCCAGGATTATTTCTTGATCAGGGAAATTCCAGATAAAATTTAAAAAAGAAGGTTCCAAATCAATGCATATACAACGGAGAATATTTTCTTATGAATAAACCTACCAAACAAACAACTCATTTGGTTATTTCAACATGGTGTTTCCCATGCTCACCAAATGTGTACCTCTGAACAAAATAAAACTGTTTTCTAACACTGATTAAAATTTGAATGAAAAGAGGAACAGCATTATCTAAAGAAAAACAAAGAAATGGAAGAAAGCACAGTAAATATCTGAATGTTTAGTCTTTAATAGGAGGCTGCACTTGTTATCCAATTATCATCACGGTCATAAACATAGACTTGGTAATATCCACTAGTGCACTTCCCTTCAAAAATATATCTCAGTTATATTACCAAGACTATGTTTATGACCATGATGGGCTAAAGCAAGGAAAAACAGACTTTTTAAAGCGACAACAAATCTCTCTATAACAGGCCATGTCTAAAAGGGAGGTGCAAAATGAGTAACAGAATCAGAAGAATTATGTAATAGGTTCTGATTGGACAAAGACGTATCAGGAGATTCAGTAGCTAGTATAGGTCTACCACATGATTTTACCAATTCAACTCAACCAATTCAAAATTCAACTCAAATATATTGCAACACCCCCCCCACCCCCCGCAAAGAAAGTTAGGAACCACTGAGCTCTATAGGTACACTGGGCCCTCAGTTGCAGAACTTCAACTCTCAATAGCCCTAACCAGCACAATCCATGGTGAAAATGCTGGAAATTGTAGTTTATTAAGTCTGGAAGATCACAGGTTATCTACTTCTGCTGCAATTGAATAATATCGCTTAAAGGAGATCACTCTATGGATGCACTTTCTTACCTTGAATTCCATAGGTGTGTACTTTTCATTCTTGGGAGTTGTGTTGCCTTTGTAATGAAGATGATTGGGAGTGGTGGGATGGATAACGGTCGACTCTTGAGATTGTCTCTGGCACCGTTGACAGTAAACATAGATCACAAAGGTTAAGAGGCTAGAGCCAAAGAAGCAGGAGATTCCTGTGGCAATGAGGTGGATGAGGCTAAAACCTGGAAGAAATGTATTAAGAGGATGCTAAGATCAGTGACACAAACATGGCAAAACACCCCCTTTCTCAACCATAAGTTGCAACATTTGTAGTATAATTTGTAAACAAAAATATTGTAAGTTTTCATACCATGCTGGCACTTCTTTCACAATATGCTTGAGCATCACTATCTCGGCTATTTGTACTACCATACATATTGCTGATTGGATGCCAGCTGGCATCTGGATGCAGTTCAAAGGCTGGTACCACCTTTTAAGTCTTTTATGGCTCAGGGCTTCCACCTATCTCCAACAGTTTCTGACCATGGATAGAATAGATGTGCTCCAAATTTCCCTGATTAAATAATGCCATTTATTGGGACCTATGAAGCAGTCCTTCTTTAGAACATCGTGCCTTCTGAGATCCATATGGGTCTCACCCTCTCGATGTTCAAAAAGTCACTGACAATTTGGCTATTTTCCCAGGCCTTGGGATAGATTGGTTGCCAAGCTTTTATTGTATCCTGCTTTTAAACACTATAAGCCACACAGAATGACAGGGTGTCAGATAGACTCTAAATTTTATGTATATATGCCTGAATGTATATATAGCTCAATATATCCCTCCTAGCATTCCCCTAAAATCAGTTTTATATAGAGAAGTGAACTGGATGGCAAAAACATATTAAGCGAAGCTTGTATCTTCTCATAGCTCTAGAGGATACCTCAGTTCTTTTTCTACAATTTCATCTGCAAAATTTTGGATAAGAGGTGTCCCCTTTATGATAAAAATACTCTTACATTACAACCATAAAAAAGGATATTTGGATGGCTACTGAATGCATGAAGGCTTTAGAATAATTTTCTGTTCCCTTGGTACAAGCAAAATGCAATTCTGAAAACATCTAGGACATTGTATACACCTTCCTTCCTATTAGTTTCCCTATCACAATTCTGTGTTAATGGAATCATACCTTGCTTTTTAAAAAAAGAGTCTTCCTTTCTCCTTTGATTGAAACTGAAACTAAACATTAAAGTTGACAGGTTGAAAAAATGAAGTTTACAAACAACACACATCTGAAGAATGGGCCTGTCACAGAAAGCACATTTCACTAATCGTAAAGGAAAATAGCCTTTGGGATTGCTTTAAAATGCCAGGGAGGAAATACAATAAACTAGATGATAAAAAGGGGCTGGTTCCTGATATTTAAGTTGGAGGGCTGCCCTAATGGCCTCTGGTGATTTATTTAGTTATTTAGTCCAGTTGTATGAATGTCACTTGCATCTCAACAAATGACTCTAGAAAAATATCAATCAGAATTCTACTGATCTAGCAGGGTTAGCAATAATCCAAGGAGTTAAAAGATGCCATTTTCATCAGGATAACAAAGTATCAAAATCTGAACTCTGGCCTGTTCCTTGCTTATGCATTATATGTTGTTTTTTGTGAATTTATAGATAATTGACCATAGGTCAGTCACTGATTCTCCATGCTGCCTTCTTCTATTTAGAGAGCCAATTGGTGAGAGGTTTAGGCAGAAATTGGGAGATTGGAACTTCTAATTCTATTTTAGGCATGAAGCCAGCTGGGTGACTTTGGGCTAATTTCCCTCTCAATCCTAGGAAGGAGGTCATGGCAAACACCTTCCTAAATCTTGCCAAGGAAACTACAGGAACTTATCCAGATGGACATTAGCCATCAATGCTGGTTCAAAGACGTACATACATATACATTATACTTCCTTTACTTTAAAAACTTGTCTCCTGACTTTGGCTCATTTGGTTATTTTCAATTGCTTTGTTCCCTCATATAGGATAGTTTGAATATATGTGTCTAAGTTGTGTCTAAGAGACTTACTAACAAGTGTGACTGTGGTGGGCAAGAGCTGGGATTAAGGTGTTTTTTGATGCCCCCAAAACTGTTCCTGCCAATTACAGTCCTAATACATTGTGTAACCTTCAAGAGTCATTTTGTTGAAAGTAAAAAGAAAAATTCACTTTTATTAAACGGTAAGATTGTCCTTGTGTGAAGAGTTGAAGAACATATGGAATTACAGAATACCAAACATTCTGAGCAACAAACATCCCCTCAACATCCCCTCACAATTGTCTCATTGAAAAAAATCTTTGTCGGTGCGGGGAATCAGTTAAATCATTTTTTAAATGTGCAGTAGAAATTCCAAAAAGAACAATACTTTTTCATGTGAAAATTTTTGTGGTATGTGAAGGTCTTCTTTTTCTTTCATAGTCAGATTCTACCCTCTGTTGTAGCATCAGCAAAGAAACACACAATATTATAAATATTTTCAAGGGCATTGTAACTACAAAAATGCAATAGTTTTATGCCTCTACACTTCTCATGGATATTATAGTTTGGTGAGATAACTGAAAATTTTCAGCCCCCATCTCAGATCTACAACTTAAAGATTCTTCTGGAGAAAGAAATTGCTTATTAAATTGATCTGAAAGGATTGAGCAAATATATCTCATGAATCTAACAATGGACAGAACTTTAAAAGGACCAAATAAAGTTTGTTGTTTGTTGATAAGCAGATTTTTTTTTGCTACTAGTCATGAAATACCACATGCATTAAAAAGCAACTTTCTTTCACCTAAAATAAAATCAGAGGGAAAAGAGCCATCAGTATTTGCAGCTGATTATGCTGGGAAACATAAAAAGCCAATTTTTCTTCTGCCCTTTTCAAAATCTTTGGTCATAACTTACAAGTAACTACAGAGAACAGAGTAATGATTCTGCACAAGGAAAATGCCTTTCCCTGAACTTTGAAGATAAAAATTAGTGACTGGCAACTTTTTAAGGCAACCCAGATCTTACACAGGCTGTTTTGCCTTGGTACCCCTGGGATTTATAGGTAGATTTTTAATGATGTATCTTATCTTGATAAAGAAGGGCCCACTGTTATAGGCAGCTGAAAAAATTACTACATTCTGATTATATCAACTATCCCGATGCCCCCAGCTTCTCACATCCTAGAAACTAATATTTTACGGTTGTCAGTAACAGGTTTAGTACCATGCTAAGCAATCTAAGTAGATCAAATGTAAAAAGAATATTTAAAACATGAGGCAGATTTAAAAGTTCTGTGAAGGAAAAATTGAAGCTATGAACTGTCGATCTTGCAGGCTAGAGAAGACTCCCTGCCATTCTTGTTCTTCAAGCATCACAGCTGTTGTGTCCAATTACTTCTCCTCTGCTTTGCGTGCTTATAAGGGTTGACCCAAAGCTTCCTCATCCTGTGAAGTTTTCGAAAAGGAGCATACGATTGCTTCCAGCTGACAACACCTCTGGCATCCCATGAAGAACAACTGATAACATTGCATGGGTAAGTATGGTGCCCGATTTCCTAGCAGACTATTTTTTCCCCATCTGCTAAGTACTCTACCACTCCAAAAAACACTAGAGCTACATTGGGGCTTTCTGCAATGGAAGATGGCAAAAAACGTAAGAGGAATCAATTTCTTCAATCAATTTCTTTCTTCAGAAAACATGGGCATTTCTTAAAAGGAATAGAGCCTTGAACCACAAGATAGGTGGTAAATAAATTTTTATAAATAAGTAAGCAATGTGGATAATTACAATTTTCAGGATTTTTTTTTTTTTGAATGATCCCTAGTTAATGGGACATAGTGAAAATTGAAGGAAATTATAGAATCTTGGATATCTAATTAGTTTAACTAGAAAGAAAATGAGGGGTGTAGGTGAAAAAGAGAGAGGCATGGGAGGGGTTCTGAATGGTTGAATGTATTTGAACTTACTCACTTTTATGTCACTAACAATTTATAACTAAGTGAATTGACTGAATTAATTGAATTGATTGATTGATTGATTGAACTAAGTGAATGTGAATTTCTAAATAAAACATGCCTTGTTTTATAAAAAGAAGAAGTATTATAGAATTGACCTCAGATTTGCCAGTTAAAGGAATAATTGTTTTAATGATTCTCCTAAAACACAGTTTTACCTGAACTGGAGAACAGAAATAATTTACTTGTAGAGACACCCAGTGATAACTCTACAATTAAGAGAGTACTAAGGAAAACACGGGATCTTTTTCTAGCTCAATGAAAAGGGAGTTACACCAGAAAGGTTTCTGATTTCCCTAGTAATTAATTATTCTGAGAATTTCACATCCATATAAAAAAAAACTTTCCCTCTCCAACTCTGACAAGGAGACTCGAGTGAAATTAGGGATATCAACAGGATGTGAATCACACAGATTAATGGTTTGGTTGATGCATCCCAGAAAAGAGTAGACATGTTAAGATAAATGCAAGATCTATAGTTAGCTGTACTCTACCTCCACAGTTCGTGCTCTCATCAATGCTTGATGCTGGCAGGATTACTAAACAAAGTGAAAAAAAAGGGAGGGGGAAATGTCACTTTTGTCATCTGCAACACTGTACAGGCAATTAAAATGATTTTGCTCACTACATGGCAAGTTAATTTCTGCTGCAAACAAGTAGCTCTTTCAGAGATCTGGTGAAAAATACAGAATGAAATATCATACCAAAAAAAAAGAAGGTGCTTCCTGTTATTGCAGAAATGTGGATCAGATTGAGAATTAGTCAAATGCAACAGTATTCTGTTGTAGAAAGACCTGTGCACAAATCATAGACACGTATATATAAAAAACTTGAAGAAATGTGTAGAACAATTCATGTTGCATTGACAAAACATCTGAATACCACAGGTGGATAATATAGCATACATATTATGTTTTTGCCTCCCAACTCCAAACCATCTAGCTATTTATTAAATAAATTTCTACAGCCACCCAAGTCATGCATAGTTGATCCTGGGTGACTTTCAATATTTAAAACTTTCAAAGATGAGGACCCAGCTTGTTGGGGGCAATATGCTGACTTCTGTAAACCGCTTAGAGAGGGCTGTAAAGCACTATAAAGCGGTATATAAGTCTAAGTGCTATTGCTATTGCTATATAAATAAAACTGTTAAAACACTCTAATCCATCCTTCATTATGTTTTATCTGACATCATTTATTTCAGATTTTTTTAACTGAAGAATAATGCGATTGGAATTTGCTGCACCAGACAAAGCAATGAATAAAGATATGTCAGTATTTTAACCATTTACTTTCATCTTACCTGTCATATGTCTATCCTCTGCTAGCCACTGATCTGATTCATCCAAGTTCAGCTTATTTTAATGCAAACTTAATTATTTTTGGAGTGCAGAATACCTTGTATTTATGAATCATAGGATCCCTCCCACCCACATAAACATAAATATATAGTCTACTTTTGAATTTGTAAATAGAGAAAATAGTTTCATATTTGCTCATTAAGAATGTAACTGATGTGCTTTTTAACTTTTCAGCCATACGCTAAATAAAATAGATGTTAGTTGTAATGAGACAAGTAACTTCTTGAAAATGGTTTAAGCAAGCATGGCTAAAACTCATCATAACCACCTGTAATATGATTATACTCCTGCAAAGTACTGATTATTCCTAAATTATTTCTTTTATACCTACCTTCTATAATAATGTATTAATTTGTATAATATTTATACAAATATTATTTGGCATTTACTTTGCCAAATGCCATCTTCTTATGAATATAAGCTTATGAAACATTAAAAAAAAGAAACCAGTCATTCAGTAAACCCACCTGCACACATCAGTCTATTGATATTAAGAGTAGCAACCACTTTTTTTCGATATAGGAAGCTCTCCTTAACATTTAATCAGTTAGTCAGATTTTTGCCTCTCTAGTGTACTGAAACATATGAAATTCTACCTACCAGGGATCTCATTATACAGACATTCTTGGTACTGTGTGCTGTTCCCTGCACATTGAACAGATCCTGGGCTGTGGATTTCACAGAAACGGCTACGATACTGGATGCTATCTTCATTGCATAAACTCCATTCAGACCATTCAGACCAGCCTCCTTAAAATTATGTATGTCAGAAATAAGATAAATTAGGCAGGATGATTCAGTGTCACGCTAGGAAAAAAGTGCAAGAGATAAAATACTGAACTAAAGATTTGAAAGCAGTTGTTCAGCTGAACATTCAGCTCTGGAGTTGTAGTTCAAAAACATTGATAGAATAAGATTATCAACATCACTTTTCAGAAGTATACCTAGCACATATTTTGCAGAACATCCTCACTTAGCAAAGTAAGCTAAAAACTCTTAATGTGCTTTTCTCTGTTTCATCAAAACCTCCTCCTTTAGTTCCTAACTTGGAATAAAATGTTCCTGCTATCGTTGTTTTTAGTAACCATTTGAGAATGGATAACATACAGTCATGCTTTTATGACTAACTCTTTCAACATCACTTTCAAGGCTAAAAGAATCACCCTCTTTGTGGAATATTGAATATTCTTTAAATGTATTGATTTTATTTTTATTTTTGAAAAAAACCCTGTAAAGATGGCATGACAGAATCCTGTTAGCTATGTTTCATCAATGGGTTTTTAATCAGATCTCATACAGCAGAACTGAGGACAATCAGCAGCTGAGAAGACAGTCTTCCAGCTGATTGAAATTCTCTAATTCCAACCTAATTGGAGGATGTCAATAGGAAAGATAATACTAAGTAGTTAAATGGTAGTTATTACTGTTGCATAGTAATCTTGGAAAGCACTATACTATCAGGTCCTGAAGAACAAATTAAGTGCTTGCTACCTTCACATGAGTGTGTATTGCAGAGGGCTTCCTCTGTGTGTAGGCCAATGCAGATATCTTCCCCATTAGTTGGTGCTGGGTTGGTGCAGGTCCGGGTGCGCTGGTAGTGTCCACCTCCACATGTTGCTGAGCACTGAGACCAAGGAGTCCAGCAGGACCATGAGCCCTTCACTGCAGATGAAATAGAACACAACAAATAGGCACCTCTGAGTTTAATCTACTGCAACTCAAATAACAGCAATAAGAGCCGTGGTGGCATAGTGGTTAAAATGCAGTACTGCAGGCTAACTCACTGCTTACTCCGAGAGTTCGATTCTGACTGGCTCCAGGTTAACTCAGTCTTCCATCCTTCTGAGGTGGGTAAAATGAGGACCCAGATTGTTGGGGAAAATATGCTGACTTTGTAAACCACTTAGAGAGGGCTGTAAAGCACTGGTAAGTGGCATATAAATCTAAGTGCTATTGCTATTAATGACAGTCCAAATATTATAGTGAAATGATTTTTTCAGATAGGTGGTACTATTGTTAAGATTTTAGTCTTACTTTTTATATTTTTATACAGCTGTCAATTGATACAAGTTCACTAGATGAGAGATGGAAAAATATACTAAGACAACGTAAACATTATAAATTACTGAAACTAAAAAAATCATGAAAACACCGAAGATGTTCAGATGAAGAGACTGTAAGACATGCGTTTAAAAATATTTGAGTGAATACAAGCATCTTCACTGAAAGTACCCAGAATGCTATAATGCAAGGCTTTCTGGAAGATTTTTCAATAACAAGGACACTACCTCTAAAAATAGTTGGTCTTTAATGTATATGTAGGAAACCTGGGGTCTATATATGTTTTATATACATCATATATTTATATATGTTATATATGCAACATATACAAATATGTTGTATAATTATAACATAATTAGCACTTATCATAATCATATTAGCTGGGATTGTTCAGCAACAAATGGATATATTTTCCCTGCCTAAGACATTATTTTCCTCGTTTCACTGAATCAATGCATTCAGAGAAAGCCTCAAAAGAAGACCTTAACAGTTCAAGTTGGTAAAATACATGGGAAATCAGTCTTTGAGAAAATCTGGCCATAAGCAATTTAGAGTTTTAAGGATTAAAAATCAATGTTTTAATGTATGAACCACTGCAATTGACAAAGCAGTTTGTTCTGTGTGAAAGTGCCAATATCGGTAAAGAAAGGATCAATCTGGACTATTCTGGACTACTAGCAATTTCGATATTGTTTTTAAATGCAGGCAGTAAGCTGTCGCAGTAGTCTGTGTATTTTAGACCAGCCTGGGAAATTAGGATGGTACAGTGAAGCAATAGCAAGTTCGTTTGTAGAGAGGTGATTCAATGCTTAGCATACCAATGGTCTTGGTTACATGTGAAATCAAAAAGGGGCTCACCCGGGCAAGGGTGGGGGTTACAATCCTGATATTCCATTGCAGATCCTATGCAAGGAACACCACCATTCTTGGGTTCCGGATTGGTGCACATTCGCTTCCTGGTTCTGAAGCCCAGTTCACAATCCCGGGTACAAGATGACCATCCCCCCCAAAAGGACCAGCCGCCATTGATAATCCGGATAGAGGTCTTGCCACTTTTCAGAAGGTCATCGACTAGAGCTAGTTGGGGAGAGAAATAAAAGGTGGCAATTAAACACTCTAGTACAGCACAGAAAATCCAGGCAAACCTGATAGGAACAGGTATGTAACGTCCTTCTGGTAATGAACTACATCTCGTCTCCATTTCAAGCAGGCAAAAGCATTGTAGACCGTCTCTTGGCCCTCTTTGTTTTGTTTTTTACTCTGCTCCAAGTTCCAGGTTTTGCAGTTTAATGCAATGCTAAGGCATCATGAAAACTGGCTGTATTGAAAACAGGATATACTCTCTCTACCCCTCTTTCTTGAAAACGAGGAAAGGAGGTCTCTGACCCAGGCAGCACAAATTTCTGGCCAGGTTGTGTAATCTGATCTTACACAAACGGGCAGAAAGAAGTCAGTAACAAGAGGGAAGGCTTGTGTCTACATTTTTAAGAAACTGGCCTACCGTACAAAAAAAGCAATCAGAAATTATGAGCTGTTAACCATTATAATAATTAAAATAAGTTGCTAAATAATTCATGCTATATCTCATTAGATATTGATAGATCAGCTACCTTAATTTTGAAGCAAAGTTTCCATTTCCTCTTCCTTAAGTATGTCATAGATCAAATTCAGCTTGGTCTTCTTAACTAAGGTATGTCCACCTTCCTTAGTATTGCACTCACAAGGCAAGGAGCGTTTTAGTTCTGATTTTCTGCCAATGTCTGGTGCTGAGTAAGCACCAGGGAAAGGATCTCATCTACATTTTTATGCTTTGATAGCACAAAATGATAATAAAGGTATTCCATTCTTCACATTAATGAAGACATCATAAAAAAAAAAGATGGCATTATTACCTCTGGGGAAAACTAGGACAAAATTTAAGAGTTTTGGTGGAAAAGATACATGACTATCTCATCTACCATCCTGTTCCCAAAATACTCAGCCAGCAAAAATGAGGGGAACAAACAGAAAACAAACTAATGCTACAATATTGTGGCAGCATAATTACACCTACCTTAGTTATATAATATTTAACATACAGAACAACAACATTGGAAGGGACCTTGTAGGTCATCCAGTCCAACCCCGTTTTAAAGAAATCCTCTTTATCTTTCAAATAGGTTTTAGCATTATAAAAGTAATCTCTAATAATTCTCTCATTATTCCTCTCTCATCTCCTAAACTACAAGCTGCAAATTTCCTTATAATGGAGTTGTCTCAGCCGTATGGCTCCTTTGGAATTATTTCTGGTTCTTTCAGCAATGTAGTATCATTTTGAGATACAGCAACCAAAACTGCAAAATATATCCTACTGAGTAACCTAAGATGTTACGTATCTCCCTTCTGATTCCTAGCATGGCCAATTTTGTGAAAAATTGCCTTTTCCACAACCAAGCTGATTTCTTAATCATGATCTTGAAATGTCTTTTTTGGTCAGTTGCTGACAACAAAGACTATCTATCTGCAAATGACTAAATAAAAAAATAAATAAATCAATAAATAGGAAACCCCAAGGATGCAATTTACTAACCCATGTGAACCAGAGACAGAATGCTTCTGCAAAGTATATTAAGAGAGTTAAAAGATGCTTTGTCATCTAAGTGACAAAAAAATCCTAATCATCTATAAATTCATAAATGTTTCTCATGGATGTTCTCATGGATAAAACGAAACCTCTCCCTTTTAAAAATGGGTCAAACCTGCAAAGTAGCACACTATTGCAAATAATAGGCCCTGCTCATCAAATAATGAGCAAAAAAAAAAAAAGAATGGAAGTTTGGTAAGTAGACAAACAAAAAGATTTCATCTAGTCACTTCATACTGTAAATCAGGGGTCCCCAATCCCCGAGCCACAGACTGGCACTGGCCCGTGGCTCACTAGGAACCAGTCTGTGCAAGTGAATGAAACCCCATCCGTGTACCTGTGGGATCCAGGCAGTACAACCTCCCACGTCCTCCACCCCACTTTGCAGAAAACCTGCCCTCCAGGAACCAATCTCTGGTGACAAAAAGATTGGTGGGGGCCCACTACTATAGATGATTCTGATTACAATACATCTGCGTGTAATCAGAGTGCCACACTCACTGCCACAGTTTCTTCTGGGATATCTGATGTAGCATCATTCATTCATTATTTCATTCAATTTCTATAGCTTCCCAACCCTACAAGTGACTCTGGGCAACTTATTATTCTAAAATTATAAAGCCAAACAATTAAAAAAAACATTAAAACAATAAAACACTCACTCACAAAATAAGTAAGTGCAAATAGCAGCTGGGATGATTAATCAGCCAATCAACTTATGCACTGGGAGTGATTCTACTTAGTAAGAGTAATTCTTATGTTCCTGGAGAATTTTGAGATGGGCACTTTTATAAACACAGAAATTAAGAAGCTCCCACTGCATCCTGTGAGTTTCATGAACTCTAATTTCCCAGAATTCATCATCTCTACCAGCTGGCTTTGATCCGCTCTTCTAGTAGCAGCCCAGATTGGTGCTTATCCAACCCTCTGGCTTATCCACCCAGGCTTCCACTATCTGAAACAAGGAAATTCAAGTGGTCTGCCTTCTGGCAAGACATACAATCTGTGTCGCAAACGGCGGAACCATCATTGGGGCAAAACCGACTCTCTGTCTTCTTTCTGCCAAACTGTAGGTCATGGGGGTCAGCCAGCTGAGCACGACAAGTGTAACGGAAGCGCTGCTCTTGGCGGGCCCCACTTTGAGTAATATTAGTAGGGGTCCAAGGGGTCCAGGGTGTGCTTCTCCGTACTTCTGGGCAGGCTTCCGGGCTGCAGGTTTTGTACTCCTGTAGAAAGCAAGAGAAGGGGAAAAAAGGGGAAGATCAAACCAGAGTCTTCAACATTTGGTTGGAGAAATTACAAGTTTACCACCACCCTAGGGAACTTCCACAATTTAAGGAATCATAAGATAAATCTGGGATATTTGATTAAAAATACAGAAATCGTTGAGGCAGAAATAAAGCTCAGAAAGCATATAAAACAAGTTCTCTTATTGCTCCCAGTGCTTTAATTAATAGGATATAATACTGAGGTGACAGACCATAGCTGAATAATATACATTGTTCAGGCATATATGCACAAATTTTATAGACAAGTCCTAGCATTCACTAAGGTGGTAAAACATTAGGGGGGTGTCACTTCACAAACAGATTCTCATGATTGAATGCTATTCTTTGTTAATGCTTTTAAAAAATATTCTTCGGATAAAAGTATCAATGCCAAGCTTCCCATCGAAAGATAGAGTCTTAGAGAGGAATGGGAGAAGCAGTTGTGTTGTTTTTATTTCTGTAAACAGTTTCTACTCACAAGATAAAAACAAATGACAAAAAAGCACCTGAAGGCAGGACAAGAAACAATGGATGAAACTAATCTAGAAGAGAAGCAACCTAGAACTAAGGAGAAATTTCCTGACAAAACAATTAATCAGTGGAATGACTTGCCTCAGAAGTTGTGGATGCTCCAACATTGGAGGCTTTTAAGAAGAGATCAGACAACTATTTGTCTGAATGGTACAGTGACTCCTGCTTGAGCAGGGAGTTAGACTAGAAGACTCCAAGATCAGATAACAGATAATCAGAGTTGGAAGAGACCTTATAGGTCATCTAGTTCAACCCCCCCCCCCCCGCTCAAGCGGGAGACCCTCTCAACTCTGTTATTCTGATAAATGAATTAGAAAAATACAGCAGTCTAATATTATTCTTCATCACACTCCTTCTAGAGCAGGGGTGTCAAACTCACAGCCAATGGGTCAGATGCATCATGCACTGGTCATGCCCACCCCTGTTATAGCGAAGGGGGGAAAAGTCACGATATGTCACGTAACGACAATGTGAGTTTAACATCCCTGTTGTAGAGGTTACCTATTTAGCTTCTTACAGCAAAAAATAACATTTATATCACTTTGAGAGCGGAGAATATCCATTTTGGTCCTCAATTAGACCAGAGTTTCAAATTAACTATAGGTAACATAGAAACATAGTTGAATCTCAGACTTGTTAAAAACTAGCAGAACATTCCTTATTATGCTAGACATTGCTTGTCAATATGAAATATCCTGGGGAGAAGTAGGAAAAAGTGCTAAATTCTTTCTGCTTTGTAAAATAAGTTCTTCTCAAACATGTCCTATGGCAAAAAAATCACTGAAAACTGAGATAGCCATATTAACCCCAGCAACTCATTTATATATAGTTCCATGTAAAATTGACACTCTCCAGCCCATAACTGTTATTAACTCCAACATCTCATAATCATCAAAAGCTCTGCTATAAATCTTCATTAATTGCAATATTTAATAGACCAAATATTAGCACAAAAACACATGTTTTGGAGTAACACAGAGATTCCCAGTTGAGGGAAGGAAGGAATTTGTTGCTATGTTTTATTTATTTATTATTTTAATTTATATAACTATCCCAAGTCAAAGAAGACTCTGGGCCTTGATGCTATTAAAACTAGTTTAGTTCCTAATTGGGGTGGAGCTGTGGGTCCAAGAGAATTCCCGAATTGTGCACCAGTTCTGAATGGTGAAGTGCAACCCTATTGGGATTTCTGAGGAACATATGCCGAACTGAAGTGATGATCACGGCAAAGTCCAAGGAATCGGTTCTTTGGAATCCTTCTGGATAAAGAGAAGATGGAAGATTACCCATATGTGTTCTGAATGGCTTCTCCCCATAATGAGACTACAGAATAATGATTTTGTATGTGTTTGAATGGAATAGGCCTAGACATATTGCTCAGAACCATGGTGGAGATTTTTAAAGGAAACTAACTTTGCACATCTCACCTTCTGATCATTTTTGGAAATTGCTCATTAACTACTTCTAAAGACCTTCGAGAAGGCAAGTTTGTAAAGGCCTTGTGAGTCTGCTTTTAATTCTGAACAAAAGAAATGTTAATCATAATGTTAAGAATTTAATCTGAAATATATAACAAAAAAGCTAAATGTACTTTTATTCTAAAAAGTTACAAATAATCTAAGGATCCAGATAAAATTTGAATATTAAAATTTATATAATAAGATTTTGGAATTAATTAAAAAGTATAAACAGCTTCCCATGGGAAATAGATCTTGTTTTGATTTTTTACAAAATATAACTTACAGAAATTAATGATTTCAAAAACTAGACACTAGAAGGA